>CANTUZ010000007.1:25688109-26180458 GCA_947846985.1 Fratercula arctica
TCCCGGTACGGGAAGGATCAGAAGAAAAAGGCAAAACTCTTGGGTTGAGACAAAGGCAGTTTAACAGAACAGCAAAGGGAACAAGAAAACAACAACAATAACACGGACAGATGAATATACAAACGCGATTACAGAACTGCCGCTCCCCGCCGGTCCGGACCCGGGACGTGCCAGCCCGCTCCAAACCCGACTGCCTGCCCCCTCCCTCCTTTTAATCTCAGGGTGGGCGTGGCTCACATGGCATGGAATTACTTAACCCTGTCCCTGCCGGAACCAGGACAGTGCCGATAGCTGCCCAGCATGAGGTATCTGACCTGAGAAACCGTATTCTTATTTTCAGTTTAAAATCTTTCAAACGATGAAGCTGAACAGGACAGGGAGGCACAGACACACTCAGGCATCTACTCAGACAAGTTGCAGCTGGGAAGAAACCTTACCCTCGGGTAAGTGCAGCACGGGAGTTTAAGTCAAAAGGAGACTGGCCACGTGGCAAGTCTGTCCTCAAATGTCTTTTCATAGAGCCATCATGAGGAATTTAAATGGAAACATATTCGAAGAGCAACAGAACTTGAATTTGGTGATGCCAAACCAGCCTCAGGCAAAGCCGCTCGGCACCATCAGTGCCATGCAGGGCACCCATCTTGGTCCTCACAGCTGGAATGATGCAAGGACATCACCCGCAGACGAGGTGACATTGTTCTTCCCATGGAGAGGCTGCAACATCCCCTCTGTTGCAGGTAACAGCCCCCATGGCAGCCACCCCATTCAATTGCGCCTTCCCCGAGGTCCTGCAGAGCTCTGTGTGTCCTTTTGGAGAGGACCAATGCATTTAAATGGAGGATTTCTGCAGAAAGGGCAAGCCTGCCCAGCCGAGGCCTGAAGCAGAAGGCAATTTTATAACCCAGTGCAATTAAACAGCCTCCTAATGAGCAGTGGCAGAAGAGGACGGGAGCCAGCACTCCTCTTCTGCACATGCCAGCCTTCCCTGCTGAGCAGATGCCGCTGACCTTTCCGTGGACAACAGGCAGATGAACCCATCAACTTGTCCGCAATAAATGATAGAATTCATTAAATTAAGAGTTTTACAGCAATGAAATGTCAGTATGCCCATAGGCACTGGTGGCTTTCCCTATGACTAAACAAACATGTTCACATCCAGAAAATGTCACTCTCTTGTGGTGAGAGCCGACAGACCTCCAGAAGACATTTCTTTAGGGACTCCCACAGCCACACATCACCACGCTCATCGTCACCTGACGCCACACATGGTTCAGCCTGGGAAGATGCCAGCAAAGGGCAGAGACAACCCCCCACTGAGGGAAATGAGAAACACAAACGTGATCTGGGCTTACTGCAGCTATTGGGCTAACTTTGAAGCTTTTTAGAAAATGCTCAAGTGCTCGCACCAACATGATGTTATGCCATGGGTGCATCAACCAAAACCAGAGAAGATTAAACTGACAGTCTATATTCTGATTTATGACACAAAAATGGGCTTGATAAATAGTTATGCCACTTGACTTTTTAATTAAATTGTGAAGACTATTTATCATATGACCATAAATTAGTTGTATAACTAGCTATGCTATTGAGGTAGCTGAGAGCAAAGGCCAAATAAAATAAAAACTAATAAAAATGTATTTTTTTTACCATAAAATCAATAGTAATTTAAGCATGCTAGGGGTCACAATTCTATTTGAGAAAGACTGATCATCTCACAGGAAGAATTTTTAAACATTTGGCTGGTTTCTTCCATTTTCCTAGAATCACCTTCTTTTGGAGAAACGACAGCAAAATGTTAAAATGTTGATTTTAAAATGCTGGGCTTTGAAAATCACACACATTTGTGCAAGTGATGGGGAATACGTATCTAAACAAAACTGCTCGTAAGCTTGCTAAGAAAGGTGAAACACATCACGATGACGTTCTACATCTTCACATGCGGCAATAAAAGTAACCTGTAATACTTATTTCCCCACATATTAATTCAGTGCCAGGTAATAAAAATCAATACATCATAGAAGAGGATCTACAGGCACAATTATGGATCTGATTTTGTATCACTGGTATAAAAAAGTCTATTAACTTACAGTAACGTTAGGAGACTTTCTTGCCAGTTGGATGACAGGAAACTGCAAGGAAAAACTAGAGCTGAAGAAAGATAATTATGGAAAATCCTGTATAACATAACAGTGAATGCAGAAGTAAGTATAGTTTCCACACTTTTATGCATTATAGATGCACAGATTTGTTTAGGTAGATATCCCAGAACAGTAAAGAGAAACGTGAGCATAAAAATATTACATTTCCGTAAAGAAAATAAGAAACATCAAGCTAGTGCCAGCTGGGAATGCCTCCCTCTCCTTCAGCACATCTTCACATGTATGCAGGGATCTTCCCCACAAGAATCACATCTTGACAGGTGTAACAGGTTCAGTATAATTTCTTATTTATGTGCACAAGTAAATAAGAAAGAGCCGGGGAAAACTTTACATCTTACAACATATCTAATATGCAAGTCTAGGGAGCGAAGCTTACAGGGTCTCAGCTCATTTAGTCTTTGACAGGAACACTGATATCATTACTGCACCTAATGCCTGGAAGCTGTTATTTATGGGAACTGTATTTGAAAGCAAACCAGCTGAGAGCACTCACCTTTCCCTGGAACCCATTTCTTGAGTTTGTCTGATACTTTCTCTTAGAAATGATGCCTGCCACCTATTTCTGAGAAGGTCTTTCTTACACCTCTGCCATTTTCTGCCAAACACTGAAATTCAGCAGAGAGAAAAGCCCCCAGCTAGACAAGCGCTTTTTCTTGGGTTCGTTCTGTTTGGGGCTGCTCATGTTCCTTCTGCTCCTGGTGCCAACAGCAATATTTTTTTCCAGCCTCTCAAAACAATGATTAAACCCAAGACTGCAATCTAAAGCCCCCAGCAGCCCCAGAGAGCCCTGGTGGAGGCAGCTGGGTCCTGCCTGCTCTGAGGGTTTCAGCAGGCACCTTGCATGGGGAGGAATGGGAAAGAGCACAGGATGACAGAATCACAGCATGACAGGGATGGGAAGGGACCTCTTGGAGATGATCCAGTCCGACCCCCTGCCAGAGCAGGGTCACCCAGAGCAGGTGCCACAGGAACGCATCCAGGCGGGTTTGGAATGTCTCCAGAGACAGAGACTCCACCACCTCTTTGGGCAGCCTGTGCCAGGGCTCTGCCACCCTCAAAGGAGACAAGTTTCTCCTCATGTTGAGATGGAATTTCCTGTGTTCCAGTTTGTGCCCATTGTCCCTTGTCCTGTCCCCGGGCAGCACTGAAAAGAGTCCGGCACTGTCCTCTTGACATCCACCCTGTAGATATTGATGAGCATTGGTGAGATCCCCTCTCAGCCTGCTCTTCTCCAGGCTGAACAGCCCCAGGTGTCTCAGCCTTTCCTCATCAGAGAGGTGCTCCACTCCCCTCATCATCTTTGTAGCCCTATGATACAAGAAACGAGCCCAGCAGCACATCTGACCCCTGCGGGGGGATCGATGTGCTCCTGTAACAAACCCACCCAAGGGTCTCGCTTCTCCATGGGCACTGAGCTAGCAACGCTTTGCACCACAGCCTCACCTCCCCTGTACGGCCCCCATGCGTTGCACTTTTTACAGATTCTAGCTTGATCTATATTACAACGCAGATCCCCCACAGGAGATGAGAGAAGGAACACATTTGCCAGCTGAATCTTCTTCAGAGCCAAGCAGAGGATGCTGCTGGTAGCTCAGAGGACGGCTGCACAAGGCAGATGCAGAGATAGAAGTACTCAGAGGAACGTTAATTTACCAGCAGGCAGAGGGAAAATCTGCTACTGAAGAGACAATGATTATCACTGCATGAAAAGGGGGGTCTGGAGCTTGTAGATGTCTAGAACACCCCTTAGCAGTCTCTCAGGACATGCCTCCCATTGCAAATTATTTGCCAAGAGCCCCAGTGCGTGTGGTAGCCCAGCCCTGGGCGCTGAGCACACTCTGAGCCCTTGGGCACACACATCAGCTCTGCACTGCTGCTCCTGCGCTCAGAGGTACGGCAAGGCAAATCCACCCCCAAAACCGCCCCAGGTACCTTTCCCCAGCCACAACGATCACAAACACAGACCTATCTCTCCAAGGTGTTATTGCAATAACAAAACAAAGCAGTAATTTGCTTTTGTGGAAAGCAAATGGTATTTTATGGCAACATCAGAAAGCATTGCCCTCTGCAAAGATGAAAAAGCACCAGCCTGACAGAAAGCAATGCTGAAACTTCCTGAGCTTCTCTAATGTTTGCGATTCCTCTGGCAGAACCTGGTGAGAAGGCAAAGATTTTGCATTAGGCAGGCCATATTCTTTCACTAATACGTCTCATTCAAAGGCAAATTGATGTACTTCTAAACATTTTGAAGAAATTTCTATATCCACACTTGCATTATTGCGTATCCTCCTTCGTACAAACTTAACAGTGCCAATTAAGTTTAAAAAGCTATGTAAGCTGGATCAGCGAGGCTTAAAAATGTTTTGGCTGATTGGGTTTGGAAAGATGTCGTGCTCTAAAAATATTTTCCTTGTCCCTGTGCACAGAGCCAAAGGTGATGCCGCTTTGCAGCATGCTCCAGCGGAGCTCCAGGTCAGTAAGTGAGCCACTGGTACCATCAGAGCTCCGGGAGAAGATGCGCACTCAGATACTGCATATCATCCTTTTGTCCCAGCCCCTGTTTCACGTTCCTTACACAGGCCAAGTCATGTTTGCGCATGCATGAAGTCCCTCAGAGGGACTTTTCAGCACAAGGCTTGCAGTATTTGCCCTGTACCACCTGCTTCAGATGTTTAAAAGGATATGTGCGAGCCAAGATTCCAAGGAAAGTGGGTGTAAAAACCCAGGACTCTCAGCATGCCAAGTGGCAAAGCAACAAGCAAGGGTCATATATCTTGGCAAAAGTTCTGTGAAACATTTCATTTTCAATGAATTGGCATTTTCAAAGGAGAAAGTGCTTCATCAGAATATTCCCCTTTAGCTCTAATGTGAAGATACACCACAATGGCTTGATTTGTAACAAAACAAGTGCTGAGCTAGCAGGGCTGCTTGCCTGAAAGTTTATATGAAAGATTTGTACGAACACCATCAAAGATGAAATGATGTGTCAACTTCTGGATTATAACTAATCCCTCTGGAAATAATCATTTATTCAATCAACAAAATAAGATCAGTTACATTAACCTTGAAAGATCTACTAACAGCTATTCTCCAAGCTTCATATACACAGATGATGAGATTTAGCACCGATGGTTCCCAGAATCTGTTTTCTCACTCTATTTTCACCATAAAAGGGTGAAAAATATCCTCAGGCCTTTTTACTGTTTTGCTTACATGGAATGAATTAATATGGAAGCTAATTTTCTTTTCACATGCCCATCTTTATCTCAGGCTCGACTTCAGCAAAGTTGCTGCTGTAAACCTAAGTGGGAAAGCACAGACAGATGCAATTTCTCCATACGGCACTATGGATTTTTAGAAAGCCTAATTCAAAGAGCATACTGGAGGTGGGTCCTGGTTTGAGACACGTGTACAATTTTTTCAGGTATTCAGGAGACCTTCCCAAACTGGGGCACCACCAGGTATCTCTGGTCAGAAAACTGGCACAGGTTTTGAACTCCTTATGCCCCAACACCACCATGGGTAAGGGACCCACAATGTCTTCAGCATGTGTTGCTGAGCTGCAGATGGACAGAAGGCTGGGAGGGGGACTTCTGCTTTTAGTTTCTTTTATTCTCCCTATCATCCATAATTTAATTGCACCATCCAGTGCAGTGTATTTTTGTCTCACGAATAATTCTGACCGGAGATAGCTTCCTGTGGAAAGTGTCAGACTGTGGTGGCCTTTGATCCATGTTGTGCTGCTGCTGCCATGCAGGCGATGTTGTGCCTTCCCACACTCCACCAAACGTCTGCAAAATGAGAGGCTTTGCAGCAATCCCAAACTCAGCATGGCCATTTCTGGAGTGTGGCCATTCCTGGCGCTGGAGTGCTCCACAAGCACCAAACGGATGAGCTCTGAGATCTTGGAATAACCCACCTTCATGTGAGCAGCACACACAGCTCAATGAGCTGGCCAGTGGGAAAGGTAAGGACATTTCCTTGGCCATCTCATATTTCTGAGTCCTTGATTTTTTCTCAGAAGGGAAATTCAGAACAAATGAAACAGAAAAGCAAATTCAGATCCCCTGGCAGGTAAAAATGACAGGAACATCAGAGCTTTTTGCAAAACCAGGTCTGTACCCTGCCAGAGCTCCATGAGTGCTCCAGAGGAATATGCAGACAACAGAAATTGCCAAGAAAGGATGGCTCAAGAAGAGCCAATGGCCAGCTGGAAGGCAGCACAAAGCTGTGGTGTACTGCAGCCAACCTTCAGCTACACTCACAAAACTGCAAGAAGTCAGCTTTGCTCAGTATTCCTGTAAAGCAATAACATTTAGAATCATAGAATCACAGAATCATAGAATGGTTCAGGTTGGAAGGGACCTTAAACACTTCCAGTGCCACCCCCTGCCCTGGGCAGGGACACCTCCCACCAGACCAGGTTGCTCCAAGCCCCGTCCAGCCTGGCCTTCAACACCTCCAGGGATGGGGCAGCCACAGCTTCTCTGGGCAACCTGGGCCAGGGGCTCACTGCCCTCACAGCAAAGAATTTCTGCCTCAGATCTCATCTAAATCTCCCCTCTTTCAGTGTAAAACTGTTCCCCCTCATCCCATGGCTCCCCTTCCTGATCCAGAGTCCCTCCCCAGCTTTCCTGGAGCCCCTTTAGGGACTGGAAGGGGCTCTAAGATTCTCCCAGAGACAATTTAGCTACTGGCTATGAAGAGGCACCAGGATGGAAAGGCTTCCTGGAGAGCTGGAATTACCTGGGCAATGGTCACCAAAGTCCAGGTTTGTAGAAGGGTTTGAGTGCTGGACTCTGTTTTAAGCACGGTACCTGGGGAGAGCAGGTTGCCACAGGATGGTTTCCGCGACTGCTGCATGGTCACATACAGGAGCTGCCTGCAAAGGTGTGGAAGAAAAGCAGATGTCTCCTGTTAGCCAAGACTTGTCCACAGCATTCACATGTCCAGGTGCAAAAGGTAAATATTGAAAAATGTGGTATTTCAAGACTGGCAGTGCCTCCAGAGACAGGCAGCAGCTGAGCAGAGCTGAATTTCAGCACCGAAGTCCCAGCCCTAAGGCTCAGCTCTTGGGGGCTCAACCCAGCTCTGACTGCAGCCAAAAGGAGAGTTCATTCCAATGCACTAAGGAGCAAACTTTACTGCTGTTTATATTTATAAATATATAATTAATATTTCAGAAAGATTCATTCTTGGAGCTCTGGAGAACAGCAATATCAGAAGAAAGCAGACTTGAAAAGAGAAAGGAGAGGTTGAGTCAATAACAGAGTGTCTTTATCATCCATATATATCTAACAACTGCACCTTTCTGTACCGTTTTTAAAAGAAATCACCCCCATTTGCTGTCTGTGCATTTGTGAAACACCTTTACCCTGCAATCCTCTAGGAAAATAATTAAATTTAATAGAATCCGCCCACGCTCTAAAGCTGAGATGGAAAGTACTTATATTTAATAGAAACTACAGCTTCTAAGTGATGATGGTATTTAATTTGCATTCTTTTTGCTGCTTTAACTGCAGCTTTATTAGAGCAGCATTGTTGGCTGCAGTGTTTATCTTTTACCACTGTTGTCATGATAAAAAAAACACAGCAAGCAGATGAAAAACAGGGAAAATATAGAAAGACAGAGCACGAGCAGAGTAGGCTGAATATTTGTGTTTGGGTAAAAAATACCTCAGATCTCTGCAAAGCTCAAATCCCCATTCACCCTTCCCTGTGAGCTTCCAGGAAGAGAACAGAAGATATAGGATGATGCTGGCTCATTTCCATACCAATTAAACATGCTTTTGCTTTGGTAGAGAGGGGCAGACCGTCAGCAGGTGAAAACTCAGCCCTCCACCAGCTGAGCCCATAGCACTGGCAGAGGAGGCTGCCCACAGCCTGCCCATTTCCTCCATCCTCAGGTGGTGGCACCAGAAATTCCCTTTTCTTCCTCTGCTCTCTCCCTGTCTGGACCCGCTCAGCGTTGTGGGTTGGACCTGGTGCCAAATGTCTCTGCTTCTCCAGTCCAAACCCCCAGCCAGGAGATTATGTACATCTGCACCAAGAAGATCGTCTTGAATTCCTGTTAATGAAATCATCACAAACATCAAGAGTCGAGGTGGTAACTCTGAGCCCAGTGCACCCCGAGCATTTGACGGGGTCAAGTCAGGAATGGGTGAGATGGGAGGTGGCTGTGCCAGGGCCAGGCGGGTGCCTGGAGCCCCCTGCCCAGCAGCACTCACGGACCAGCTCCAGCCCAACGGGTCAACCACGGGGGTTGTCAGGAGCCAGAGGATAAATTGCAGAGTGGGAAAGGCAGCGTGATCACAGATGCCAGTAATCACTTTCCGAGCTGGAAACAAAAGGGTATTCACAGAATCGTGGAATGGTTCGGGTTGGCAGGGACCTTAAAGCTCATCCAGTTCCACCCCTCTGCCCTGGGCAGGGACACCTCCCACCAGACCAGGTCTAGTCTAGTTCACCCACTGAAGGAGTGAATGATCATTCACGGTGGTAGTGACCATGCAAACTGAGCTGCTGTCTCAGCATCCTTTGCAACCAGCTCAGTACCATTCCCCAGATATTTTTGGGGGCAGCTCTGCCAGCTCCCCCGTCGTGTCCTTCCTCCCTGCCAGGTGCAGACGTGCCTCTGCTTGCTTCTGGCAGCATAGCACCACCCCTGTGCAATGCCCCTGGAGCTGCCGGGTGAGCAATATGCATCAGGCCACTTGACTAGGAATCAGCACAATTCAGCGCTATGGAAAGGGCCATCATCAGTTGGCATCCCCCGAGCCCTCCCCAGACAGAGAGCAAGGAAGGGACTTAAAGAGGGAAGCTGGGAAGACTCCAGCACTCACCACAGCATAAGACATGGGTGAAACACAATATTTTTAATATATTTATTAAATATAAATTCATTTTCTATATAAATATATTATTTATATTGTAGTATATTAATATAGTGAATTAATTAATAAAGAAATACATTTTAGAAAATAAATATTTTCTAAATTTATTTTAGAATAGAAAAATTATTTTAGAATAGAAAAAAATTCATTTTATTACATATTTAATGTACTTATTATTTAATATGTTAATACTTTAACCAGAACACCCCACTAGCATTCCCAGCTCAGTTACACCGGGTGATCCAAGTGCATGCAACCAAAAGATGGTCCCTGTCCTGAATCCCAGTATAGGAGTTTGGTTAAAAAAAAGGAGGCACATAAGCGGAAGCACTCCGGAGTTACTCAGCTCTTTGAATTTGAAGGAAATGTGATAGTGGACAAGCAAAATACCATATATGAGCCTTCTCTCTGCTGATTCTGCAAAAGCAGTGATTAAATTCTCCTTCAACTTTGTCCATAGGTAGGGATTTGCTTGGATTCATTTAGTCCTCTTTGTCGCTTGCTGGATGGAGCAAGGAGCCCAGCTCACCTTTTATAGATGTCACCAGGTTTATGGCCCCGTGAAACTGTGCTAAGCAGGCAAGGCAAGGGAAGCAAATGTTATGTCTCCATTTGCTAAGAAATCAGATTCACACTAAAAAGTAATAAAAGTATTACGATTTTTTTACTGCTTCTTTTTTTTAACAGAAAAAGTTACTACAGTAAACTCCGTTTCTGATGAATGACAGACTTGGAGAATGACATGGCCACTGATAAGATTTTAAGAAAAGGGACATGGTTTATTTCGTTAAGTGATGCTTTTGAAAATGTCAGCCTTTTGCTCATCCCAGTCATGAGTTTAGACAGATCCCCTCCAAAAGCAAACTTTGATCCAGCATAACACTCACCAAATCAGAGCCAAGGGCATTACAGAACAGCAGTGTGCCTCTATCCTGGGGTTCCTGTGCTGCAATACATACAAAACATTTCAGACAGCATGATTCAGGTAATATTTCAGATAGCATAATTAATAACAATTGTTTTAATTAACCCTTGTCGCACAACACAGACCAAAGCACCATAATACCAACACCCCAAGGCTGGTGCAGATTTTTTAAGGTTTACTCAAGTCAGTTGTCACCAACAGCTCTGTCCTGGCAGGGAATTCAAGGAGAAGAGGGTAAATGGAACTGGAAGATGCAGAGACACATGAGCTTGCACCTATTAAATGTAAACCTAGCAAAGAGCTCACCAGAAGGGGCAACAGAGGTTCAGAGCAGAATTAGCCCTTGTTGCCAACTGAGAACAGCTCTTCAATGGTTTCTCTGTGCCTACTGAACATCTCTCTTCAGCCCTTCTCGAAATATATCCCATGTCATCTTGGGAGAAACATTAGAATGGAAAAAAGTTCTTCAGTACTTGTACTCTTTTCTAGTGAAAGGGTTGTTACCACCCCCACACCCCACCTTAGATCTGCTCCTCAGGCTGGGTCTGCTGAGGGGGTTGCATAGAAAAGCCTCTAAGATAACGGTGCAGGAGCGCGGGGTGCAACAGGCGCACCCCGGCCATCGCTTGGTAGCAAGGGAAAACAAGGTGCCTTCAGCTTTTGAAGGCTTCTTTTAAGCAGGTCGGCTCATCTGGTCAGAGGTGGGCTGGTGTTCAGAAGTACGTTTTGTAGGAGATTATAATAGCAGAGGAAAAAAAATTAAATACCCCATTTCAGTTTAATTAACTGATTTACAATTATCTAGTGTAATTCACCCGCAGTTCTGCCAGGATGGGACAAAGCGTACATCAGCACAGCAGGGACAGACATGTGTGCCCTCGAGAGCCCACACTGATCCCAGTGATTCCCAGCAACTGTACTGGGACCCACTCCTGCCAGAACACAAACCCTGGGGAAAGGCGAAAGGGCTCCCGTCCTCACTGTGTCTCCTTCCCAGCACACAGTTTGAACGCCGCAGGTCATTTACGAGGTGTGGGCATGGTCAGGTCAGGCCCCACAGCCCATCTCTGACCTCTGGCAATGCACTGGGTCACTGGCACGGATAAATGAGCCAAGCCGGGGGCTGCCACATCTGAAGATGGTGTCTGGAAGGTGCCCTTGATCCAGAAGAGATGTTACAATCCCAAAAGACCTCGTCCCATGGCACACCATTGCCCCAGGCCTCACCAGGTCCTTGGATCATGGCGGCGTCTATCAGGCTCCAGCTGTACTTTGCTCTTTTCTAGCAGCAGCTCAATAGTTTGTGTTCCCTTCAAGGTGAGCTCTTCCTTCAATTTTAATTTGACCGTGTCGGCATGTTTTTGTGCTCACATTCAAGTGAAGCTAATTTTACATGGCAATACGCCAGTTCAGGAAACCAATACACAAATTCATAATTATTCATGCATAATTCAGGAATTATTTGCATACAGTAAACAGGCCATCATCCTGATGAAGTGTCAAATGATATAAAGTGCTAATGAAAGAAAGGAGAATAGACAAGAAGAGATCATGAGACCAGGAGAGAGAGAGAAAGTGGGAGTGGAAATATATCCTCTGATGAACATTC
The DNA here is from genome assembly GCA_947846985.1 of Fratercula arctica. Taxonomy (NCBI): domain Eukaryota; kingdom Metazoa; phylum Chordata; class Aves; order Charadriiformes; family Alcidae; genus Fratercula; species Fratercula arctica. Next base: position 25,699,699 of record CANTUZ010000007.1, read on the forward strand.
GGAAGTGTCTCCAGGCTTTTGTGCATGACAAGAGGCACCCAAAAAGCCCTTTAAGCACAGCCCCAGGAGCCATCTCTTCTCCCACATTTTTGTCCAGGACAGTACAAATATTCCCAGCGAGCAAAGATACATTTTCAGTCCGGCCCAGGGTTTATCTGGGTATAAATCAAAACTTTCCAATCAAACCAGAAATTATTTCTTCCAAGACCTAGCAATTCAAAAGACCTATCTTTGTCAGAGGTGAAGTGTTTCATTATTAAAGGCTGTCTCAGGAGGGTCCCTGCACTCTTATTATGTATTATGTATGGTGAGATCACTTTAATCATTTCGCTGCGAGAGCAAACATTTCTCAGCCTCACTCAAGTCTCTCTTTCGCTCTTATCCTGGGGTCTATGACTGAGGCAGAGTCCCCACCGCCAGCAACTGTGAAAATACTCTGTATTACTAAGAGTGCTTGTTAACAACACCTTATTCACTGAGGAAGAAAGGGAGAAATGGATTCACACTCTGGCACTGGACTCATTCACGTTGTTTTACAGTGAGTGTTACATCCAGTGGAGAGACCCAGCTCTTACTGAAAGGATGCTATTGGCAAGGAAAAACAAACAAAGGTTTTCACCAACAGTCAATTCTTCCTTTTTGTGGCAGACTTCCATAATAATGCAGACTTCATTATTATTACCTTGAGCTTTAAAATGCAAATATTTCAGAACAGAGCTTTTAGCTTTCAAGATTCAGAATAAACGTGCCTTGTTTTTAATGTGCTTTTATGTAGATTAATATCTCTATCAAACCACAGGTCTAAGTAGTTTCAATATTCACCTTAACAAAAACATCAGAGAAAAATGTTGAAAATTGTTGTGAGAAGCCATTTTTCAATGTTTAATTTTAAATCATAATTGCTAATGAACAATTTGACAGAGCAAGGAACACTGCAAAAGCAAATTAGAAAGCACAGTCCCTGTGCTGATTTACGGTGTGTGAGCCTCTCACTTTGTGCACATCATAATTGGCATAAAATTAAATAGAAGTGATACTGTATTACACCTGGTAGCAACTCCTGCTAGACTGAACAAAGTGCAACCAGACAGGGTTAGGCTCACTGGGGCTACTGGAGTTTCTAGCACTTTTCATGTGTATGCGGTATTGGTCAGTTTATCATTGATTAGGAGTCAGAAAAGACCTGACTTTGCTATCTGCTTCTATTGAAGTGGAAATCAGTGGTATCTACCCAGACTTGCTATAGATTTATTATACTTCCACTGAACTGAAAACATACCTATTATTAATGGAGGGGCAGTCGACATCGCCACTAAATACAGGTACCAAAACATTCATTATCTCTAAGCGTTTTGATTATATTGTGCTTTGCTCATTTCTACTCTCACATCCAGAGCAGGAAGGCTGCATTCAGAGGACAAAAGGAGAGACAGGTTTTCTTTGTGTGCATTTTTGTTTGTTTGCTTGCTTTTTAAGCAGATAATATTGCCTCTCTGCAAAACCTATTTATAATCAAGGCTTCAGTCTTGCTTTCTTCTCTTTTTTTTTTCTGTGAGTGGACTGCCAGGGGGAGTTGAGATTGGGAGATAAATACATTGGCTGCGGTAACTCCTAATAAGAGCTGAGGATTGGCGCAGCGCTTTCTTTCATGCTGCTGTATGCATGATAAAAAGGATCTTTTCTGGTGAAGGTGCTCTAGGAGAAAATGTTCTGTTCACAGCGCGGAGAGGAGGAGGGGGACCAAGTCTGGAAAAGAAGGCAGGACCACTTTGTGCCATAAGAAAAGATTTAAGCTTGGCAGAATGAGACAGGCATTTTCAAAGTGTATAATTTCCAGAGAATTACATGGGATGTGGGTGGCTTCAAGGCTACAGCTCCTGCGACAACACGGATAGGTTTCAAGGCCAGAGTCTAATTTTATCCTGTGATAGAACAGCCTGGGCAACGAAGCTGCTGAGGCATGCCTGAATGCCCATTGCACAAAGTGATTAGCACCTCACATTCCTTCTTTCTCTGAAGCTGCAGACAGTGCAAGAACGCGGCGATTTGGGCTCGCTCCGTGACTTTTTGCACATCGGCCTCATGAAGTGCATGAGTGACATGAACCATGAACACTGCTCTGAGCAGCAGCACAACTGCCATCGCAGCTCTTAAGATGAGCTGAAGGTGGTGAAGGAGAAGGAATGAAAGCAGAAACTCCTGTGGCAGACACAAGCTATGGAAAATGCCTTTTTCTTTTTTTTTTTAGTCATCCCACAGAAGCTTCAGCCTGAAACTTAACCACTTCAGTGCAGGAACCAGAAGTGTGAGGCAGGGAGATAACATTAGCGGTGATTTTGAGCTCGTGAATTCGCAGATCTCAAATGAGTTGGGAATTGCCCTGGGAGAAGCATTGGGATGAAATCAGATTTCCAACAAACTTCACCAAAAAAAAAAAAAAGCAAGTAAAAAGTAAAGTACATGCCAACAAGACAGACCTTGCAGAAGCTGACAAGGATGAACGCTTGTTGATGTCTGCTCCTCAGAGAGGGAAGGAGGGTTGGAGAGGACAGCAGGGCTGGAAGGTTGTCACCTCTGGAAATGGGTCCATCAGGGCTCCTGAGATCATGGCAGGCAGAGATCTTCACCTAAGTGGTTCTGGCCATGGAGCAAACATGGGACAAAATGACATTCTGCATTCCCTGCCAGCCCTGCTATTCAATCATTTCTTAATATCCACAAATTCCCTTTAATTTCTCTGTCAGCATCTGCAATGCATCCCAAAGAGACACTAGGAGAAAGAAACTCTGGTGATGGCTTTTGGTGCTTTGTTTGATTCCCTGGAGTATCTCATGAGATAAATCACGTTATTGTTAGTGCGGTTTCTAACATTGCATTGACAATTCCTCAGGAGATATTGGTCCTGTCAGCCCTCAGAATTATATAAAAAAAAACCAAAACCAACCCAAATAAAACACAAAAGCATCTTGCTTCTGGGAGACTTACTGAACGCAGTAGAGAGATCAGCAAGGGGCTTGTGTTCACACATGTTATGGACAGACCTAACTGAAAAGAAACAATCAATAATCCTCTTTACTCACATAAAAATGACTGCTATCAGCACACGAGCTAGGAGACTTGCATGGAGCAATTACAAAAGAAAAAAAAAGAAAAAAAAGAAATAACTTCTCCCTTTGTTACTTTTCCTATAACAGAAACTCATGCCAAAAATGAATAGAATTATTTTTTTCTTTTTTCACAAAAATGAAGCAGGGCTGTGCAGAAAATGCTGGAGAGTTGAATATACCCCTGCAGCCCAGGGCTGCTGCTCTGCGATTGTCATGCAGAAAATATCAGGTTTTTCTGTCACCACCGCATTCCATCTCAAAACACGGTTAAACAGAAAGGCAAACTGCGGAAGGGAGGTCCCTCCCCAGTGAAAAGCAGCTCGGAAGGGTCTGAGCACATGAAGCCCGCGCATCCCTGTGCTCCCAGTCCCCATGCACACACACCTGGGTTTTGCATCTTCAAGCCCTTTCCCGCCTGGAGCTTACCTGTAGGTAAACTCCTAAGGATGAGCTAAAGCAAACTCCTAATGATGAGCTGAGAGACAGGTTTTTCCTTGCCTAAGCAATATCACTGACAATTCCACCCAGCAAAAGCACTGACCACCGCTGGGACGGGGTCACGTCTGGAGCCATGAGACAACAGAGCATTGCAAATTGTAAAGGACAAATTAAGTCTCCATTGACAGTTCTGAGCACTAGCATAAAGAGAGCTTTTCCTCCCCACATAAGGCTTTGTAAGATTTTGTGGGATTGAAAAGAAAAACAACACATGGTGGTAACCATCTTTGGGCAGAGGAAGAGCCAGGGATGAAGTCGTTGGATCTGCAGGGGCCGGAGCAGGCACAGGACGGTGCTGGGGGAGCAGCAATGGTGCTGGGGGCTGCGCGGTCACCCCTCACTTCTGCAGCACGGACGGCAGAGATCAGCTCAGTTTTTTGGCTGTAACCAAGCTGAGACCAGCCACCAGCTCCCCGAGCTAGAGACCCAGGGCCAGCACTAACGCTAAAGCATCTGGCAACTGTAAACCACAAATTCTCCTCTGAAACACTCTGTTAAAGCAAAAACTTCTCTATCTTGCCCACTCAGCCTGCATTTATTTTGCTTTTTACCTCATCTTGTATTTAGCTGTATTAAAATCAGATTATGCTACACCGGTCTGGTGCTGACTATAAATTATGCTGCTGAAGATTATAAATTCTTCATGTTGTTATTTTCAAAGCAGGAAAAGATTCGTGAGGTGGGAGAGTCTCTCCTATAATCCTTTTACCTTAGTCAACCAAGCTTGAAAACTTATTATAAAAAGAACAATCAGAAAACCAGTATCAAATTTGTCTGACAAGGTTATCTTGCCCTCCTTTAATATTTTACTGGTTATGAAGTTGGATTTAAAATGCCTTCAAGGTACCTTCACCCCTAGCAGATGGCAGAAGTCACAAGGCAAGAGCTGTAATTGAAAAATCAATAGCAGTCTCATCATTTACTGCCTCCTACGTCAATGCTGAAAAGAAAAAGAGGTGTGTCTGCTTGCTGATGTTGAGGGTCCCCGATTTCCAGTTTGATGCTCCGTGCCCATGGTCTCCACAGAGGACAGCCACATCTCACTGGAAATCTCCAAACCGCTCAGCTGTTTCTAGGACTGAAGCCAGCAGAAGATATGACACTTTGCCTGCTAATAAGTCCCCAGTCACTTCTCTGTAGTGCCTTTGGAGCTGATTTGTGAGGACTGGCAGGGGAAGGGCACTTACGCTGGGACTTTCGCATCCCCCTGGTAAGTGACCAGGCGCAGCCCAGAATCTCCCTATTAATGTGAGTGCATGCAGAAAACCTGCACCCCAAGAAATGCTCATTTGCCTACAGGTTAGCCAGCTTTAACTACACACTTTCATGCTATTTCTCCCCCCTAGATTTTGTGCAGGATCAGCAGGACATGTTGCAGGACTGGCTCATGACCCATGCGTTAGAAGGAGCTGTGTGTGTAAAGCACAAGGATGAGGTCAGACCCACATCCTCTGGGCACCTTCCTAAAGTATCAAATCCTTATCAGCAACACGGAAAGCTGAGGAATGAGTAGCCCTTTGCCAAGCTTTTCAGCAAGGGCTGAGACCAGCTGGCTTGGCTCAGAGGAGATGCAGAAGTACCTGCCCCCAGCAGCTCTGCTTTTTGCAACCGAGTCCTACCCGCTAGCTACCCCAAGCTGGAGGGTGGGACACCAGCCCCAGGAACAGGGTACCAGCAAGCAAGGAGAGCACCATGTCAAGGCAACAGGGCAAATGGTGCAGGGGTACAGGCAGCGTTCACTCAGGAGCAGTTCTGGAAACATCCCACAGATCAGATAAATGCCAGGGAAGAGCATTTTACTTTAATGGCCCCTTCATTTCTCTTTTATTGCATCTGAAGTATGCAATAAAAGGAAAAACATTTGAAGCCATAAACAGCCACAAAGAAACAGCCTGGCATCTCCCAAAATACTCTGCAGGGTTGGACACATGCGATTTCAGGAGTAGGCAGGGTGTTGGTACAAAGGAATAGTGTCAACGGGCCCATGCTGGGGAAACCTTATCCTCCCCCAGGACGCCTGTCTGAATGAAAATCCCACACTGTCTGCTCCTCATCACTCGTCCTGCCCCAGGACACTTGCCTGCAGGCTCCCTGCTCATCACTGGGTCCAGTGTTACCTGGGGCAGCGAAGCTGGTGGACAGACACATCCCAGAGATGTGCCAAGAGGAGATGATCCAGGACAAGGTCTGTGCCACCGCACTGCAGCATAAGGAATCCAAACAGCAAAACTCCAAACCCATGAACAGTAATAACGCAATAATGTCGGTGCACCCCTAACTGAACTGCACCTCACTGGAAAAATCTTGTCCCTATAGCTGAAATACTGACAATTTTTTTGTTTAATTGTTTGGTTGGTTGGTTTGTTTGTGTTTTTTTTCTTTTTTTATTTAAAGAAACTAATAAGGTATCAAAACTCCAGACTGTGCAGGATGCTACAGAGCCCATCTAGGGCGTTAGGATACCTTCTCCAAGCAGTACCTGGAGCAGATATGGGATGCAGGATGGGAGCTCTCTGCTGCAGATACAGCACAGCACCACTAAGGCTCAGCAGGACCAGAAAGCTCCAAAAGTGAAATGTCTCAGATGAGACTCAGAAAAAGTCTGTGCTGAGCTCACTAGCTATTTGCAAGAACCTCATTTATAGGAAAGACATGATAAGCCATTTCTCTGCCTGTACACATGGGAGACTGCTGCATGCAAGGCATACCTGTTCTCTCCAGCTCAAGCAGATACACCTTCTGGACAGATCATATACACCGCAGAGCTATAAAAGGCTTCTGATTTGGTGAAATTAAAAACTATTTCTGCTGTGCTAATGAGCTGTCATTATTTGAAGATGCCAGCGTCAAAGTCAAGGGAGAGAGGTCCTGGAGCAGGGTGAAAACACAAAGGGGTGTCAGGGAGAAGCATGATTGCCTTCCCTTTGGAAGCTGGGTGCTCTCACCCAAAGGCTGCCACAGCATATCCTGAAAAGCAGCTAAAATGGGAGAAATTACCAGAGAAAGTAACAAGGAAGCAGCTGAGCTGGAGACAGAGCAGCTACAACCCAGCATTTCGGATTCCCTGGCTCGGCTCTGCTTCGGACATGGGAGATGCTCGGGGGCTGCAGGAAGGGGGAGCAGCTGCAGCCAGATTGAGTGACGCCGGGGATCTGGTTGGGTGGCCACGACGCTGTGGAGCTCCATCTTCTGCCTCCTGTCAGATGCGCTCCCTCCTCGTCTAGTCTGTGTAGGCTCTTGCCTGCATTTCCCCTTTCCAGCAGCACTTTCAACAACAGGCAAATATTTGTTGCCCAAACCTCCTTCTCCCTCCCACCCTTTACGACATGGGCGAGGGAAAGCACAAGAAAATCAACCTGCAGCAAGCTGAGACGGAGCCCAAATGCCCGGTGGGAAGTATGGGCTCTGCGCCAGGCGCTGAGGTGGGATATCCATCAGCTCTGGCCCAGGCCAAGCAGCGAAGGGAGAGCACTGTGCGAGGGGTGTGAGCACACAAGGGGCTGCAGAGGAGCGGGGGCAGCCCAGGAGAGGGCAGGCTACTCACTGGGGTGGCCTAGGAGAGCCCGTCCACCCGTGTTATTCAGTCCTGCTGGGTTTTACTGTTAAAAGAGCTTCATAAATCCAAGAAGGAAGCAAACAACATAATTAGCAAGCAAAGTATGCATCGCAACATGATGAAGAGTGAATAAGGGAGAGGTAACTCATTGAGATCTATCTGCAAATACATCTCCCGTCGGAGCAGGATACATAAACAATTTCTCAGAAACTTATTACATCTGCGTGAGTCAGAATTGGCTTGAAAACCAAAAAAAAGGTAAAAGTTCACCAAATCCTAATTGGCAACAAACATTTGATCAGCCTCAGAGCTAGTACCATAACTGCAGTGATATAAATGACACTGGCTTTCCCGTGAAGTGTGTAGAAAGATGTTAAATAACATCTACTGCTGCTTTTAATTTAGCTGGATGCTGTAAAATAATGCCAAAGTAGAAGAAAACAAAAACAAAAATAAAACCAAAACAACCCAAATGACCAATTTCCAGCAACCAAGTGCCAGAGTAACCAAGGACATGAAAGAGTGTAATAATAATATTTAGTGGAGACATGCATTATGCTATTGGTTGTCCAGCCAGCAACACCTAATTGAACGAACACTATTCACTCTGCACATCCAATTAGAAGGCCCAGTCTCAAGGCCATGGTATAACCAATGTCAGGCTTTTATGAGACACAGCTGATGACACTCACTTGCACATGGCACGGAGGAAATGCCAGTGCTGGAATCACAGCTTTCATTTCCAGCAGATATTACTGTTTATGATAGCCTTGATCTTTTTGTCATAAATTTACGGATCCTACTGCTGCGCACAGATATCACACAGTAAATCTATCAGAAAACATTACCCAGTATAGCCCTTGGCAACTCCAACTCCGCTATGTTGAACAGCCAAAACAGGGCTCTAAATGAGGACAACAACTTGGATCATATGTTTTGCTAATTATGCACAAGAAGAAGATGTAAACAAACTCCATTAAGATTATTATGCATGAGTTCATGTTTTTGCACAGTTAACAAATTACCTATAACTGCTCTTCTCAGATAAATAATGTTGGAACAATAAAGCTGACATTTTGTGCTGAAGACTATGACTTCATTGTGGCTTTCAGGGAAATTACCCTTAGATTTACAGTCTTATTAACCCATGACCCTGAAAAACATCTGATGAGACTTGTTTATCATCCCAGTCTGGTGGCTGAAAACAGTCCTTTTCTTGATCCAGATGACTCAGTGCAATATGGCTCTGAACTGAATCCTTAACAAGGTGGTTTGAAAAACCAGCCCAACTGTGTACGAGCATGGAGAAAAGCTCTCTCAGGAGGGGGAACATGCAGGATGTCTTTCCTTTTCTGATTAAAATGAATCTTATACAAAACGGGAATGCCAAAAAAGACAAAACTTCTAGAAAGTTTGTCCAGCATTTGTCCAGCAGCATCCCTGGGTCACACCAAGCTTGCAATGCTCCCACAGAGCGATGCCTGCAGAGTCTGTGGGGCTGGGGCCAAGACACGAGGCTCCTGCAAGCAGCATCCCCTGGACAAACAGCTCTAAATGCATAAAGCCGTGACCTCTCCCCGGGGTTCAGATCACACCCAGAATGTTGCTTTGCAATATCACTCCCTTTTTTAAGCCCTCCACCCCCGGGTCTTCTGGCTTCACTCCTAACTGCATGCTTCTTTGGAGTTTTCTGTTGAAAGATGTTGGGAAGTAATTGCACTCAATTTCTTGGTACCTTTGTATATTTTAACAGTGCATAATCACATCAGGGCACACTTGTGACTGTTTTTAATTAACCATATTATTATTTTGATACTATTTTCTTCTGGATTGTTAGATAACAGGAACATCTTTCTAACCCCATGTTACTCTGCAAATTGCTTTAATTTATACCTACTAAACACTGTCCTACTGTCTGACACTAGAAGAGATGAATTTGATGTGAAGAGATTTCCTGTTTTTCTACAGTATCTCCTGGCACAGCTAGAAGAAGGGCAGTACCTCCCTTCTAAAAGCTGCAGTCAGCTTTGTTGGAGGAGAACAGTGCTCAGCAGGCATCTTCCCTTGACTGGGCTTGTACACATGCAGGAAGCCTTAACGTTTGTTAGATTTGTAAATCCCTAAATGACATCCATATATTACTTTAAAAGAGTTTTGAAGCACCACCAGGTCCACCAACCTTGCATCATTTCCAAAATGACACTGAGAGCCTTCACTTACATTGGGAGTGGGGAGCACCTTGTCCCAGCTGCCGTCTTCACACCTGAAGGGCTTTAAAAAGATAATTTGAGTATTTCTGCAGAAATCTCATCCATCTTCCAAAACTGGCCATCACAAGGGACACAACTACTGCTCTACTGAGTGGCCGGTGGGCTGGAGGACAGAGCAAAAGCCCACATGGACCCAACCAGACCTGTGTTTTAACCCAAAACTAACCCACACCTCCAGGAGCTGCCACTACCGTGGAGTTAGAACAAGCGTGTACTTTCCTATGGATGTGTTCAGGCGCTCAGTTTTCAAATTCAGCTTGCTCAGGAGCTCCTGCTCTACGTAACACTGTGCCAGACCCTGAACATAACATTTGTTAGTGGCATCCGTGTTCTCCTTGACTATGACATTCATAGCCTTTAACTACAGGTATTTTAGAATTATATTAATGTCTTCTATATTATCTAAGGCAGATTAGAGTTCTATACCACTTAATCTTGCTCATCCATCATTTATTTAACTTTGCACATTGTCATTCAAAGCAACTATTTTAAAATCAAGGCTCCATTAAACATATTCAATTATCTGTTGTTCTGGGTAACTGTTATCACCAGGTGAAATAGCTTTTAATAACTGAAATAATAGAACACTATGAAAATAAAAATACGATTGTTAACCTTGGAGTACGCCTAGGCCCTCATTTTAAAGCAGCTCAGGCATTAATCCTACAATTTATAAATAAATGATTATTAAAAAAGACTAGGAAAAGTTGTAGAAACAGACAACTAAGCAATGTCTTCCATCATTGATTTTGCTTTTTTAAGCGGGTAGGTCTTTTTTTTCATGCAGCACACAGGATGGCTTTGATGTTTTATGTAATGCTGTCACTCACTGAAAGGCAACTAGGAGTTCAGCATAAAATTCAGACTGCACAGAGAGTCTAACCTTGCAGATTCTGCACTCCTATTTATGAAATGGTTTATATTTAAGAGTATTAATACTGCTTGAAAACTATGTTCAGAAGAGACACAATTGTGGTGACTCAGTCTTAATCACTTTGTAATTAGATGTGGTTTTAGTAACTTCAAAGTAAGGAGAAATATTGGTCTATTTCCGTACTATTCTTACTCTATGTCATGCTCATAAAAACTTCAAAGTGTTTAAAAAAACAGTCTGATTTCATACATAATTAGTTATGTAACTGATACTTCCAAACAGAAGCCTAAGACAATAGCAACCCACTTTCTAGCATTTGGCAAGGAACAAAATAAGGCAGAGAAAACAGTAAGAATTAGCTGATACCAGAAATCACCTCCTTGCTTTGCAGAGCAGAAAAGCTTGGGATCAGACACACCACGTGGGTCACGCGTCTTTAGGCTTCCCATTTGTGCCAGGAAGTTAGCAAGGTCATCTCATGGACTGAAACGTATGAAACGGTTGGAGATATGTGGTTAGATCCAGAAATGCATTTGAAACACGGAGGTGCTGAAGAGTAACATGCTTCAGGGGAAGATGCTCTCAGCGCAGCTCCCCAGAGGCCGAGGGTGCCTGGTACAGCATCACACAAAGTAGCTAACAACAGGGCAAAATCGCAAGACTGACTGTGAAATTTCATGATGCTTGGGTACAGTCGCTAGCTTTATCCGGGGAGAAATGTTAAGCCAGGCCTCCTTATCCTTCCTTTCCCTAACGTTGGCCATTACCACATCACCCCAACAACCCAAACTGCTCTTCCACAGATGCCAGTGCTTACACAGCACAGCAGGACACCACCTCAGCAGCTCTCCGGTGCAAGAATCAATGCCAACCACTATTAAAGCATGGTTTTTTTTCTGTTGTTCCTCCATCACAGTGCAGAGAACCAAAAAATACCTTTGAAAAGATGTACATATGAGATTAGATGAATTACAGGCAATATGAACAAGAGATGTACACAAGTATTGACTAACCTTCTTGCTCAGAGTAATTATTGCAGGCTACAGCAAGGAAGCTGCAGTCTCCCAAATACCTTCAATCATATCTCATTGGTCTTGAGCCAGAACAGCCTGCAAGAACCTTTTCAGTCACACAATCCTATAAAAACCAATTTGGTTTCACAACGGTGATGAATCGGTCCTCTGACTAACCTTATTATTTGCTTGCTTGCTTTGAGAAGACCCGGATCAGACAGCTTCAGAGGTATCCATACATTTTCAGTGTTTTGTTAATCATTGTATTGCTTTATCAGTGTTCCCATATTGGACAATTACCTCCATCTGCAGAACACTTTCTAATTGTCAATACTTTGGAGGCTAGGCATTTGTGATAAATCTAATTAGGGGGACAGCATTTCTGTTGTTCTAGCAGAACGTAATAATCAGCCTTAAGACAACAGGATAAAAACAAGTGGAAAACAGAATAAAATGCCATGTGTTCTCATCCATGGGAAATCATGCCAGACTAATAGCACATCATTCCTTATAAGAAAACCACCTTGCTGGACTGGGGAAACTCGCTTGTACTCATCAATCCAGAGTGTGGCTGTCGGTGGAATCTCCCTGGCTGAGTTACTGCTCTGAGGTGGAGCGGTTGGGAATTAACAGGAGGAACCAGCTCTGCGGGGATTGCCAGCAGCTGTGCGGAAAGGGGACTTCCCAGAGCATGGGTGTTACCAGAGATGACGATCCTGTCAGTGGTGGCCACTAAGGGTGCTGGTTCACGAAGCAACTGTGATGTTCAAGGAACACACCTTCAAGGCAATAGCTGTCTCGCAGAGGAATATGTAATATCAAACCTGTGTAAAACTGCTCTGTACTACCAGGCTTCCCTTTCCTTCTTTTTCAAACCTTGAAATGATCAGTCACAGTCAGAGAAAAGGGGGTGACATCAGAGGGACTAAAACAGCTGAAGAGCAGAGTGCGCTGCAGAGAGGCACGGCTCGCCTCTGCCCTGTGTCGGGCTGGTCACTGCTGCCCCTGGCCCCCGTGAAGGGAAGCAATGGGAAACACGTTTCATCTCCTGAAGAATCAAGATCTGAAAAAAAAAAATGTAATCAACGGTGCAGTTTGCTTCTAATTCAGAAACTTTCGAGGTCTGCTGCTGTGAAATAGTTTATAATGAAGCAATTTCTACCACCATGCTGAAGAGGAGAGACGCATGGGCCAGGAACAAATCAAAAGCCACTCCACCAGAATCATCCCTGTTGAAGAGCCATCAGTGTTGCTGCTGGAGCATCCTCAGTGCACGTGACTTAGCATTTATTACCCACGCTGATGCTGTGCTAACCAGCCCCGCGCAGAGGGCCCAGATGGCATTTGAGCTCCTCTGCACAAGGAGATGACAAGGCACGGAGTGTGAGGTGCTCCAGAAAAATTTGACATCTAAACAGTCAAGCAGTGGAAGAAAAAGGAGTTTTATAATGCCAGCTGCATTTTATAATGCCATAAGCCTATGTCTGCAAGTCCTCTGCCACAGAGGGAGCACCACCAGCAAAGGTGCCAACGGTTTAATCCACACAGGGGTGACAGCAACTCCTGTGCCAGGCCAGGGGGCCTTGCGGTGACCTGCTGTGGTCACCAATTCCTTGGAGGTTTGCAGGATTTCCTCAGCTCAGCCGGGACCGCCAGGGCACAGGTAGAGCAGAGCAGCGGCACGGCCAGCTGCCAGGATGGGGACACGGGGGTCAATGCTGCCAGTCCTGCCCCAGCACCGGGAAGGCTCGGCCGGGGCAGCTGCTGGGCTGCAGCATGGCGAGCTCAGCACTCAGCCTAACGAGCTACCAGTTACATCAACATACTGCATCAATTTTAATTCTCTCCCATTTGTGCCAGAGTCATTAGGCTTTCGCACTCCATTTACCTGGCAGTGTCTGGTAAAACAGTGGCTCATTACTAAAGCATTCTGCACCCCCATGCGCCCCCAGCCGCAGGACCAGAGCTGCGGCAGGGGCTCACTGAGACCCAGGTGCCACGCAGGGATGCAGGGAAGGGGACCAGGCACCCTCCTTGCTGCCGCTGTGGGTTTCCCTGGGGCAGGGTCAGTGCCCGCCTGAGGGGAGGTGATGTTTTTACATCCAAAGATATCCTAATCCTTCTGCAGCCTCAAGGTGGCTGACGGACCTGAGCAGGATCCTGAGCAGCAGTGTGCTGGGCAGAGAGGCAGCCGGGGGCTCTTCCCCAGGCAAGCAGAGCTGCCTAGCCCCTCTCACCCAAGCACGCATTCTGGTAGAGGATGTCTGTTCATCAGAAACTGTGGTTTTCACAGGAAAAGAAAAAAAACCAAACAGGTGGCATTTTTCACTCTTTCCCACTGAATTTTTAAACTCAAAATACCGTGATTTTCAAAGATGGCCAAAAAGAAAAAAAATAATATTACAAGACATTGTATAAACAGAAATTAATAGGAGTATTTTCGTGGGATTTTTAAGCATAAAAAAGCTTTTATAAATATCTGTGGGAAAATTACTGCTATTTTGGATCAGCTGTGGAGTCAGCATTGAGCAACAGATTTTGCTGAGCATCCGCTCATTTAGAAACACCTCCCAGGATAGAAAGCAAAAACTCCCAGACTTCTCAGCACACTCAATTTGCTAATTTTGCCCAAGGAAATCTACCCACCAAACTGATTCCTTTGCATTTCAGAGGAAGTGTCCCAAGAAAGTGTCCCAATTGCAGACACCTTGGTCACCGCTCAGCCCTCCCCGAGGCTGCGCTACACTGTATATACAACCCGGTGTACATACAATACAGTCTATGTACAACATGGTGTACGTGGCCTGATGGGGGTCTGCCAGCCTTTCCTTTGCCTTTCCTTTCCTTTGCCAAATACGTATTTTTAACCATTTTAATGCTGATCGTCCCTGCAGGCTCTAAGCAGCAACAAGGGGCTGAAAGCCAGGCAATGAGGTTCACAGGGTGTTGGGGAGCACCAAACTCTCCCCAAGAGCCCCGGTGGGAGCTGAGCTCCTTCTTGGAGCAAGCAACAGGAGTCAAATGGAGCAGGAGAAGTTTGGGGTGTTCAGCATCACAGGCAGCTGCACGGAACTCCTTAAGGAAAAATCCAGCAGAGAGCATGGAGAACATGACCCTTGAGAGAAAGTGGAAGAAACCGCACAGCCACGGCTGTTGACTAACGAACTGCGGCTTATTATCTAACTACTGATCAATTAGTGTTAAAGCACGAGGCCCAGCCCATTCCATGAGCCAGCGGCAGCAGCATCTCCCTTCAGAGGCTGCAGCACCGGCTGCACGCGAAAAGATCTCTCTTCATGGGAATTATTAGCAGAAACAGCAACCTCTCCCATGCAGACAGAATAATAATAATAATAATAATTTTAAATAGTGGAACTAATGTGATTTGACCACACATTTGGGGTTTGCCCCTCTCCTGGATAAAGGACTTATATTACCATTTATTTGTAAACATAAAGGCTTATTGTCGTTGGGAGTAACCTCCAGCTTTGCACTGATGGGATCTGACCAGACACAGGGGACACGGGTGCAACAGAGGAGACACATGTCTGAAGGTACACAGGGTTTTGTGCAAGCTGCAGGGACTGGAAGCGTTACCTAAATGGCACTGCCGGTTACTGGGAAGAAAATAGCATCAGCGGTGTCTGTGGATGGTGCTGGAGAGGTGCTGGCAGCTGCACGTTTGCCCCCCAGAGCAGTGCTGCATCTTCTGTCTGAAGGCAAGCGATGCTCCCCTGCGTGGGGCAGAGAATCACACAACAGTTTTGGTTGAAAGGGACCTTAAAGATCATCCAGTGCCATCCCCTGCCCTGGGCAGAGACACCTCCCACCAGACCAGGTTGCTCAAAGCCCCGTCCAACCTGGCCTTGAACACCTCCAGGGATGGGGCAGTCAGAGCTTCTCTGGGCAACCTGGGCCAGGGGCTCACCGCCCTCACAGCAAAGAATTTCTTCCTCAGATCTCATCTAAATCTCCCCTCTTGCAGTGTAAAACCATTCCCCCTCATCCCATGGCTCCCCTTCCTGATCCAGAGTCCCTCCCCAGCTTTGCTGGAGCCCCTTTAGGGACTGGAAGGGGGTCTAAGGTTTCTTGCTATAAGGCATGATGCACCGGGATCAGCTGGCATTTGTCCCAAGCAGCTCCTCCAGGTTTGTCATCACCCACATGTTCCTTTGCGCTTTCTGCCTGTACCACCATTGAAAACAACTGCAGTGCCGAGACACATCACTGTCCACGTGCAGATGTGAACACAGAGGAGAGAACAACTTCCCAAACCACTGCAGATTTCACGCATAAACACATTTTTTGGGGTAGACTAAATCAGTATACAGAGACAAATCTCCGTATCTACCAATACAGTTCCTTTCCCGACAACCTGCTGTACAGCAGCACAGCACTGACTCTTAATTCCAGTTAAATCAATGGGAGTACCCAGAAAATAACTTAGCCCCAAGTTAGTTCATATGGAGCCAGACTGGACGAACACCTGTGTGGTTCCTCACTTATTTGGTTGGTTTTTAACAAATCTACTGTCTGGATTTGAGTAATAATCCACCACCCGGACTCTTAGTAGAGTATTGATGCATTTTTGGTCCAACCCTAAACCTGCTGATGACAGAAGGACCATTTTTACCAGCTTTGGAAGGCATTGGTCAGGGCTCAGCTCCTGGCAACGGTGCTGCCCCCGGCATGACTGGACCGGCACCACCAGTCCCAGCCATCGCCCTGCAGAGCAGTGGCCCCCTTAAAATAACAATTAATTAGGGATTACACAAGCATACTTTTATATTCTTTTTTACGTTTGCCAAAAATTAACTCTGTAAACCACCAACACCACAGTAGAGCTCTGCAAGGCAGGGGATTTGTAAGGCTATTTGAAATATTTTAAAAATTGGGAGAGCAAAAAACAATAAAGAGTTCCAGCTGAAAACTTTAAAGCCAGTTCATCAGCTAAATAATGCAATGAAGACAAAAAATAATTAAAAATAAAGTTAGTATGTCTTTAACACTTCATTTATCACACAAACTAAATATAGCAGCTAAATATAGCAGCATTAGACTAAAACACTGTCTTTAGCAGGCTTAAGTTTTGACAGTTCATTTGCTATTTAGTGTCTACATGAAATCACTTAGCACTTTGATTTTTTAAAACAAAGAAAAATAGTAAATTTTTATCCATTTAAAGAAACCAAAATCACGATGAGCTAAATGTAGAAAAGGAGAGCAATACCGGAGAATGATGAACCTAATTAAAGACCTTTGGCTGCCACAGGATTGAAAACCAATTAAAAACCTCTTTTTGCCTAGAAAAGTCCCAGAAGAAATTCCTAAATCTTAATTTACTTCTGTCCTTATCTCGGCTGTGACAGGTCTCTGAGGCCTCTGCCGAGGCAGGAGATGCGAGGAGAGTGAACAGCAGCCGCAGGGCCTGCCTCCCCCTCCGCAAGCTGGACCGCGATCTTTAATTATGGAATACCATCAGATGCTCCATTAGATTCTCTTTTAAAACCCTGTTTAAAATTTGATACACAAGGCTCGATACCTTGCTGCTGAGCGCAGCCCCCGGGGCCAGTGAAGGATGACGTTGGGCCCAGGCCATGGCCTGCACCCCCTCTCCTGCCAGCAGCCCCTGCGCCCAGCTCCAGCTGCTCCAGGCACAGCAGCTGCAGCACAAGGGAGGAGACAAATGGAAATTTTCCAGTTTATTCCCAAAAAAATTACACTATAGGGATCAGCACACTTCTGTCCTGCTGCTTGGGGGTAGTGCCTCAG
Organism: Fratercula arctica; assembly: GCA_947846985.1. Classification (NCBI taxonomy): domain Eukaryota; kingdom Metazoa; phylum Chordata; class Aves; order Charadriiformes; family Alcidae; genus Fratercula; species Fratercula arctica. The sequence goes on from CANTUZ010000007.1 coordinate 25,716,789, forward strand.
CACTTTGCCAGACACTTGATATCATTTTGTTTTATTACTGCAGAGAATTATCAAAGAGACAGGCTGGGAACACTCAGAAAGCCTTCTTACAGGTTCATATTTAATTTAAGAATCTAATCTAATTCCTTAGTAGCCTTTTCTTTTTGTTAAATTAACACTTAATTCCTTCCTTGCTATTTGAATGAATTCATAGCTGTGGTCAGCCAGGGAAGATGAAATTGGAAATTACAATTCTGGGGGTGTCATGCTGCATGTGAGTAATGAGAACTAGGGGGTTTTTACATGGATTTTGACATTTATTAATTTTCTTTAATACCACTTTTTGTTCTGTCTGACAATCTCATTATGACCTGGGGTTTGAGATTCACATCCATGGCAAGTGCAGAGCCCGGAGGCAGCCGGAGTGAGGGCCCGGCACTGGGAAGAGGCCGTCAGCCCACCGAGCACGGCAGTCACACACCAGGCATCGCCAACACACTGGTCAGAAACCCCAGGCCATCGAGACCCTCTGAAACACAACCTGGTCTGAGAGGGCCAGTGCCATGCCGGAGGGGGAGCGTCCAAGGGCAGAGAGGCTGCAGTGCTGCAGGCACCAGGGACTTGATGCATCCCCGGAGTGACACAAAAGCACCTTTTCTCCTGCACATTGACCCCTTTCGTTGGATGTTCCCTTGCTCCCGTTACTGCATTTCTTTTCCTTCCCTTTTTTAGGCCTCTAACATGCTTTGTACTGTTATAGAATCACAGAATGGTAGGGTTGGAAGGGACCTCTGGAGGTGATCCAGTCCAACCACCTGCCAGAGCAGGGTCACCCAGAGCAGGTGCCACAGGAACGCGTCCAGGCGGGTTTGGAATGTCTCCAGAGACGGAGACTCCACCCCCTCTCTGGGCACCACTTCTCTGTCCTTCCCAGCCAAACAGGCTCAGCCCCCCCAGCCACATGGCCAGGCCAGTTCTTCCCAGCATGGGCAGCCGTGACCCTGCTCACACTGTCCCTCTTACCAGCTCCAGTCTCCTCACCTAGAGGACAGAGATAAAAATGTCCTCAGCAAAACCCTACAAGATGATGGATGACCAACCGCTGCACTTTCCCCCCTGGAGATCCCACAGGCTGGTGGTTTGCTGGAATTTTCTTGGTTTAGCATGTGTCCATGCAGGTTCACAAGGAGCAGCTTGGGCATCGCAGGTTCTTTCATTATGTTTCCTGCTGAAGCCCCAGACTCCATCCAAGTCATCAGCTGCAGAGAAGCAGCCTGCGCCTGTTCAGACACAAGGAAATATCACAGTGCTGGTATTTACCAGAAATTACCTGAAGCAAACTTTCACCTTGAAAACATATTGATGTTATTTAAAACTTGGCTCCTGGTGACATTGCTCCCTTTAGCTTGTGCACACAACAACAGCCGCTGCAGCAAATGGCCACCTTGAGTGTGCTGCGAGCCACTGGTGGGCTCTGGTGTCTTCTCCCACCCAGCCCAGGGGCTCTGGCCCACACAGGCAGGGACAGGACCTCCCCCTCCATGTCAGCTATGCAGCCCCCTAAATGGCTGTGCTGGTTTGGACTGGGGTACAGCTAATTTTCCGCACAGCAGTTAGTACAGGGCTGTGGTTTGGATTTGTGCTGGAAACAGTGTTGGTAACACAGGGATGTTCTCGTTATTGCTGGGCAGCGCTTACGCAGAGTCAGGGTCTTTTCTGCTCCTCACACCAGTGATGGGCTGGGGGCACAAGACATTGGGAGGGGACACGGCCAGGGCAGCTGACCCGGATATGTCCCCAGGGGATACCCCACACCATATAATGTCATGCCCAGCAATAAAACTAGAGGGGAGGTTGGCGGGGGGATGCTGCTCAGGGACTGGCTGAGCATCGGACGGACGGTTGGTGATGAGCAATTGCTTTAATTTGCATCACTTTCTCAGGTTTTATTTCTCCCTCTTTGCTATTTTCCTTTTAATTACAATTTATTATTGTTATTTTACTTCAATTATTAATCTGGTTTTATCTCATCACACAACTTTTTTCACTTTTACCCTTCCAATTAGAATCATAGAATCGCCCAGGTTGGAAGGGATCTTTCAGATCATCGAGTCCAACCATCAACCCAACACTGACAAAACCATCACTGAATCATATCTCTGAGTACTATGTCTACCCATCTTTTAAATACCTCCAGGGATGGTGACTCAACCACTTCCCTGGGCAGCCTGTTTCAATGCTTGATATCCCTTTCAGTGTAAAATGTTTTCCTAATATCCAGTCTAAACCTCCCCTGGTGCAACTTGAGGCCATTTCCTCTTGTCCTATCACCTGTTCCTTGGGAGAAGAAGTCCCTTTCCCCATCCCACCATGGGGGGAGCGAGCGAGCGGCTGGGTGGTACTTAGTTGCCGGCTGGGGTTAAACCACAACAACTTAAGCATTTGGTGGCCCAGCTCAAAACCCTCAAAAAGAACCCCTTTCTCCCACATGGGCACAACCCACGCTGGGCACCGATCCTGCTGGAAACACTACCTTTTGCCTTCCCTACCTCACTCATAGGTGTTATGCACCCAGATGAGTGACGAGAGCTGGAAAAGCTACCTGCCCTGGGGGCCAACTTTACTTGCAGCATCTTTCCCCCAGGACAGGGGCCTCAGAGGGCAAAGCTTTTCCTCCCCGGGGTCCAGCTGTGATCCTGAGCTCTCACCCTCTGGCATGTTGGGCAACCTGCTCCAGGGCTCCAGTGGTCCTTTTGCCTCAGGTGGGTGCACTTGTCATCGCTTAGTGTTTGCAACCAGCCCCCCAGGATCATTCCCATGAACCAGGGTGATGACTCATCTGATCCGTTTTCTTACCGTGCAAATGAGTTTTGCTGCTGCACTCATTACGTGAAAAAGGCAGCTTTAATTTGGGGAAGGCAACTCTAATCCTGCTGGAGGAGAAAAGCCATCAGGAGTTAATTTAGTGCAGTTCGGCGGGAGCTCTGCACGTCAGCTCTCACGCCATCCATCAGATGCTTAGTAAGAGGCAACTCCAGTTGGGAATTAACCCACTTTGCAGTTACTGCTAAACCTCTGGGTTTAATTATTTTAAAGAAAGTATTTTAATCCCCATTGCTGGTCTTTCCCAGAGACCTCCCAGCCTCAAAGCAGGTTCCTTTTTACAACGACAACTCCAGGACTTTCTCTAAGGTAGGTTTGATACGGAGCTCAAGGGCCCCCGGGCCACAAGACCCCTCCAGTTATCCCAAGACCATCAGCCTCAAGGACTCTTCTACACACAGAAGTAGGCTTTTTTTCAGCTTTTTTTTTGTTTGCTTTACTCCATTGGTACAGCTAAAGTTTATTTTTCTATACGTCAAGCCTTTATTCCTGAGAGAAGAATGGAGAGGGACTGTCTAGAGGTCTGTGTATTTAAGGTCACAGCAGGCTCTCCCTGACGTAAGTCACTAATAGCATGGCTAGACACACTAAATGACATAAAAGTCCAGAGTGGACAATTAAATATCAATTCAAACTGATACTTTTCCTACTTGGAAAAAGCTCTGGATTTACAGTGTCTAATCCTTTGCAAAATGTCTGTATATTAAATAGCAATATTTAATGTGACCACGTATTCTCTTAGTGGTCTTGTTAGTCTATCCTCTTGCTAAAAATACTCTTGGTTTGTCTCTGGGAATACAGTAACTCTCATTAGCAAATCATGGTTAGTCTTATCTAATACAACAGCACAGATTAATGTACATGGAAAATACATCAAAGAAACTAAACGATGGCTTTATGCCTTTCTGAGTGGTAAAAATAGTCAAAGTGATCAGTTATTTTCTTGTGAGAATGTAACAGGAAAAAAACCCCAAACCACTACATGCAAAATCTGCAATAATCTTGTGCGTGTGTAAATTAGAGCATACACCTCATTGTGCTCGGACCATGTACCTTACTCACTGCTATGTCCCTTCATTCCCTTCATGGCACATCTTGGAGGTCCTCGACATAAGCCATACCGACCTGGCCGGGTTAGGTGCCAGCTGGAAACACCACCTCAGAGTGCTCTCCTCCCATGCCATGCTCATCTTCGTTTCTTAAGTCACAGCTTTCCAACATCTCTTCATGACAAGAACTTGGCCCCTGAATTGCAGGCAGTTGCTTGTTGAATTTCCTCCCAGTGGGCGTTGCTTTCACATCAACCTTGCAGAGATACCCCAGCCCGCGGGACACAGCACAAGCCCTGCCCTGCCCTTTTGCACAACGGCTTAATTTGCAATAAATAAATAAGGTATGTTTTACAGAAGTGTTAAAACAAGCAACTGGGAATTCTTAAGACTATACAAAGCACCTCCCATGAGACTGCTGGTCATGGGACTGCTTTGGGCTCAACCATTGCAGAAATCAGGATCAGTTCCCTTAATTACCAGCAACTAGGCTATTTGTTTAGATGACTCATAGGCAAGAGAAAGCACCTAGTTACCTTGCAAAGTAGCATCAGGAAGATAAAAAACAATATCACAGTCGCAGGTTTTTTTTTATTGTCGCAACAAAGATTACCCATCAATGAAGAAATGTCATGACGCTTCTTGAAACACAGGACAACTCTTTGGGGGGTAAAAAAAACAAACAATCCCCAAACCCCAGATTTACAGATTTTGCCTGGCAGTGGGACCCTCTCGGGATCTGATCAGACAGCAAATACAGCTTTGCATGCAAGAGCTCGTTTGCCTTCTCTGCTTCATTTAGCTTCTATATTGAGAAAATGAAGTGACCAAAGTAAATCTCGTATTCTCCAGACGACATCCAGCCTAGAGATTACCCACTCAAAGAGCACGGCGGAGCCAGGAGTCACCGGTAACGACAGAGGCAGCCCCAGGGCTGGGCCTGGCCCCTCTCTGGAACGAAACCGGCTCCGAGGGATGAAGCCGGGCACGGCTGTGAGGTGCTCCCTCGCCTGGGGGAAAGCCATGCCCAGGAGGTGCAGGGGCTCCCAGGAACCCCGCAAAGGGGATGCACAAGGCCCAAGTGCTTCCCTGGCCCCCACCAACTTCTTTGAGCAGCAAAACCCTCAAGAACCTGTCAAACAGGCTGAAAGGTAAGCAGTATTTTTACTACAATTGCTTTAAAATCACTGTGGCTTTCATAAAACTCTCATTTTACCAGTAATTTTATCATGTTGTTTTGGTAAAAACGGCTCCCTTGCTACTTGGTGACAGCCATGAACAATGCTCGCACCCCCTTGTGCCAGTAGCAACGCTAGCCACATGCTCGGTTTTTTTCTGAGTCTAGTATTACTTGAAATAGCTTTTCAAGACACGCAAATCTGATGTGTGACCCCCACACAAACATCTCACCTTGTTCCACATCATTCACTGGAGCTGGAAGGAAAATGGACCTTAAATGAAGATGAAAGATGCATTTGGGTATCTAACATTGCATCTTTTTCAACTGAGGGAAACCAGTTCCCCTGTTACATCTTTCTTGTTTATCACTTTATCCATCTGCAAACGTGCAATTATTGGCAACAGATATTCTAATAAGTAACTAAAGTTACTTTTGCTGAATAAGTGAAGTGTAAAGCTTTTTCAAGTCCCTATAGACTATATTTGCTCTTATATTGCCTGTGATTACGCTACCAAAGTCATACTATTACGGTAAATGAAGCACAAAAATACCAGGCAGTTTGAAAGACCTGAACAGGACAAATGTTGCTGGTGAAATGGCTGGTGGGGCTGTACAGTTTCGAACAACAAGTTGCCACTCAACCACTGCACCTTTTCCCAGTGTCTTAATGATGGAAATCACAGTGGGGGCTTGCTGAGAAGCAGTAAAGCACTTCCTACAGCAACGAAGAGGAGCAGGGCTGAAACTGCCATGTATTTGCCACTGTAGTGCACGTTTTTACAACCAAACATTGATGTATAAACCATCATCCATCATCTATGATGGAACAAGCACTAAAATTGGAAGAAAGAAAATTTAGCTGCTGTTTAGCCACTCAGGTTTTCTATTTAGCCATTCAAAGTGGTTTGATTTTTTACCTTTTTTTTTCTCAACAATTCATCCCACTCCACCTTGACAGCTTGTTTACAATTTGTTTCCAGCCGCAGACAGCTGACAGATGTGATGTGATTAGCTAGACAAGACAGCCTAAATACAGAGCAGACAGCACAGCAGAAGACACGCATGGGGACTCCGAGCTCCTTTGCAGGCTTCAACACACACCGGGGTCCTGGCGTTTCCCCTGGAAGCAGAGCCGGGCCACAACCCCCACGATTCTGGGCTGGGACGCCTTTCACAACTGACTGATTCCAGGAGCAGACCCCAGTTTGTGTTGAATTATGGAGAAAAAGTAGGTGGCTTGACTCTTTCAGGCAGGAACGTTTTCAGCTCAGTTCCACTACGATTAGCAGAGTTACCAAATAATGACAGCAATTCCACTTGTGCGCTGGGGACCTTCTCCCGGCTGCCACCCGTGCGATGGGCACGGCAGAGCCACCGCGGCTCTGATCCCCAGGAGCAGAGGTGCCTGTGGGGAAATGCTCCCCGACAACACTCGCAGCTGTCGGATGCACAGACATCTGTGCACTTTCCAAGCAAAGGGGTAGGGACCAGGAGGAAGAGGAAAAACAAAGGAATCGCCTAATAAACTCTCCTGGTTTGAGCAACTCAGGACTAATTTATCTTCTAAAGCCTGGGGAAACTGTACTTTCAGAAGACTCTAGTGTCTGAATTTGTGACAATATTTACTTTACAGTCAGCTCTGGGGTCCGGGTTTCAAGGTCTCCGTGCTTCCAAGCTCCCCAGGTGCAGGGACAAGGAGAAGAGATTTCATACCATGAAATCCAATAGAAATTAGAAAGTTTGCTGAGGAGTTTCTCTCTCCATTGCTGGTGGCCATCCTGAGCACTCCTCACCCCAGTGCCAGAGCCCTGAGCCCTTCCCTTCCTCCCACAGCCACAGCGCTCGCAGGGTCCCACATTGGCTGTCCCTGCGGGGAGCACACGGCTTCTACTGGGGAATGGGCTGGGTGCAGTCCTTGTGTGTTGTATATTGGTATCAGGATCAATACTGGTTCTTTAGTGTTATTAATGTTAATTATTTAGTCTTATTCTATTAAATCTGTTTATATTTCAACTCTCGTGTTTCCCTGTTTTCCCTGATTCCCCTTCCTGGGTGGGGAGGGGTCATCGGGTGAGGAAATAATTGTCTAAATGACAATAATTGTGGGTTTCTCAGACCATAACATAAACCCAAATGAGTATCTCTAGTGGTAGCAAATTCAGATCCCTGGGGTCTTGACATCGCATGCTTTGGCGTCTTGAAAAAAAACCCCAAGTAACGCGTCCAGAGAAGCAAACACTTTGCTGTCCTTTGACATCACTCCCCAGTTCTGGAAGGCAGCCAGGATTCACCCCTGTGTAATGCAGATGAGAACATGATGTCCAGGATCTGCAGACAACAAGGCCACAGCCCTGGTCCGACCACATTACTTACTAGTCTGGTTGAGCATCTTCACTGAAGAACATCAAATCGCATTGGGTAAAGTCCTTGGTTAGTGAGCAGACACCGGCAATAGAGGAAGGGGCGCATCCCCTCTGCGGGAGCACCAGCAGGTTCAGGGGCTGATGGTTCCCACCACAGGGCCGCAATGCACAGCGCTTGGGCAGAGCCATTGACCAACAGGGACCAGCCACTCATGGCTCAGACGCCACCACGCTTTTTGAGCGGTTTCTCATCTGGCAGAGGGTGAAGCCTCTCACCCTGCCTGCAGCCGCGGGATTTCAGCGCAGCTGGAGCTCAGCACCAGCCCAACAGAGACCCAGCCAGGCTGCAGCCACCCCCTCGTGGCTGAGCAGGGTCAGAGCCAGGAGGGGCAGCCTGGACCGCGTCAGGCATTGAATCTGCACCACACCAGACTGTCACCCAGTTACTCCTGCAACGAGCCCAGTTGCAGCAATTCAAGAACTGTTTTCATAGAACAGCCTCATGAGGTTCTCCCATGCCTTCCCTGTGTGGTCAATACAGCCACGTGAGTGTAGTCTTTGCTGTTGACATCAAAAAGGTCTGAACCTCACCCATCATCTGCCTTCAGGCAGATCACATGATGTCAGGGCTTTTGAGAAAAAAAAAAAAATAGTATCAATAAGCAGTCAGAGAAAACAAGTCCTTCAAACCTTAGATGATCACCAGCGTCAAGACTGCAATAAATTATTTGCTCCCATTTCATGAGTAATGGAGCACAGACTTTCCAGTTGGCTTAGAAAAGGAACAGGAAAGAGAAAGGTCTTCCTTTAGCAAACAGGAGAATTAGTAAAATAAAGATGTACTGCACCCTGCCACCAAGGCCCAGTCCCTGACCTCTGCTCATGGAGAGCCAGGGCGCAGGGTGCCCCTCCACGACCTGCTCCCCCGATCCCCATCCAGCCCCCGCTCACGGCACCGGGAGGGACTGCAGCGCCTGCACCCGGGACACCAACAGCCGCGCCGGGAACATCCCTGTTGCGGGAGCTCCACGATGCTCCCGCGGCACTGGCTTTGCCCAACAATTGCAACATTCGGGGCTTCTTCCGGCAGGTCCCTCCCTGCACTCCTGCTGAACATCATGCCAGTAAGATTTATATGGAGGTTCCTCTTACCCATTAGCTTTTACATTTGCATCTTACATCTTGAGCTCAGCTTAATTCTGCTCCATCTCATTGGCCGAGAAGCCAGATGAACTCAGGGTTTAACATCTCGATGCCGCAAAGTCAGCTCGGGGGGCACGGGGAGGAGGAGACTCAGAGCAGGGGCTTCTGTAAAAAGAAACTCCTGTAATTTTTAACTTGTTTGCTAATTGACAGGCTGATTTTATACTGCTCAAAATAGTAACTGCTATTTCCCTTCAGCTAGTAGACTGTTAATGAAGCCGGAATTTGTCCCAGCTCCCATATGGCACATGTCATCTCTACCAAGTTATCTAAATTCCAGAAAGTCCACATTTATAAGTGTATAAATATGGAAGAGGAAAATGAAATGTGATTCCTTAAGTGCGTTTTCTGGAGTAACCCTAAGCTGCCAGATGCAGCTGTTTAGTGAATGGCATGGTTTCTCATGCCACATGGTCTTAATGGAAGACTGAAAAAAATTCATCTTAATTTGGAATCGACAGCAAAAATAAGGAGCGAGATGGAGAATGTGAGACATTTTTAAAACTCCCAGATCTGATGCCTTGTCTAATGAAAATGTATGTTTACAAATAGGATGGGTTTCCTCTGGGGACGAAGCAAGGAGGGGGAGAGCAAACCAGGCTGCAGCCTCTTCCTCCCCAGCATCTCTAAGTACAGGAGATTTGCTCCGTGATGCCATAGGGTCTCAGTCACATTCCCAACTACTAAGGCTCTGCGGGCCCCAACCTGCCTGGAATCAGACACACAAAATGTGAGAAATATTTAAGGACTTGGCAGAAAACAGGGGGAAAAACAAACCCTGGCCCTCTCCAAAATCAGGGGCTGATGAATGCTAAAACTGAGTGATCTCTTCTAGTCATCCTGAGTGACGCCTGCGCCAGCGCCTGCAGCTCCAGTTCGCCCTATGCTTTGCAGAGCCAAGATTCAAATTATTCCTACGAACAACCAAGGATTTTTTAAAAATAATAAAGTAAATCCTTCCTCCATGCTGTCTGATGAAGAGATTTTCAGGGCTCGGCTGTCTGCTCAGAGCCAGGCGATGAGCCCGACGCATCCCTGCTCAGACAGGGGCCACCAGCACCCATCAGCAACACCACCAGTTCCCCGTGCCAGGGGACGGAGACCCCGCAGGGGCAGAGGTGGCCACGCGATGGCCTGTGGCTCAGGGTGGCCACATGATGGCCTGTGGCTGGGGTTGGCCACTGTCCCCGCAGGGAGCAGACCTGTCCCCGGGCCAGCACACAGAAACAGGATTTGAGGGTTGGTGCTGAGGAGTGCGCAGTGTTATTCCACAGCATATGACAAAAGTCACAGCTTGGGGAATAATGCAGAGATGTTTGATTTTTTCCCTTTCCCAGCATGGTGTCACTGCAGGCCAAATGGAAATCTCCTGGGTTATTAAACAAGATAAATTTGACAGGATTGTAAATCACAGAATTGCCCCAAATGGCAGAGCTGCCAACAGCATACACTCCAATCCGGTTGGCATCTGATGTTTCCCTTTCTTTGTTTCTTCTTCCACAGGAAGAAACATCCCCTCCTTAAAACTCTCTACAGTGAAAAGAAGCAACAGCAAGCCCAAAAAACCTGAATGATGAAGTAAAACCTGATATTTCATGTTTGTTGGGTTCAACTGAACACAGTAATGCTCTAACAGCTAGATACAGAAATGGGCTTTAAAAAACAGTTACAAAAAAACCCCAAAATATATCATCTTCTATTCTATATAGTTTTAAAACATTATTCAGAATTGGCTATAAAGAAAACACGATGACTTATAGGAACTAGGGCATTGTTCATGTGATTACAGAAGAAAAGTGAGGTATGTTTTATGCAAGCACTTGAGACATCCCACACATACACACAGCAAAATGTTAACAGCATTGGCTATCAACAGAAGTAATCTGTCTGTTTTGGAGACAGACTCAGGGATTTACTTAATTGTCTTTATTTACAGCAACAATCCTTTCATTGCTAATACCCTGAACTCCCAACAAAATGCGCCTAAGCAACTCTCCCTCCCATTTCTAGAAACCCAGGATTTCAAATGGAGACGTTGACTTTTCTTTCTCAACTGCAATTAAGAAGCTGCACTGATTTTCCACCCAAGTTCAGTCCCCGTCCTGGGTACAGGGTCATTCCTGGCACAAGGCTGTTCCTCCGCAGCCGGGAGAGTATCGCTCCCAACCAGCCGCTGCAGGCAGAGGAAACCTCCCCAGCCAGCGCTCGGCACACCTGAAAGCAAGGAATACACTCACCATAAAAAAGCTACATAGGCCCTGTGTGCAAATACATGTCTGAAAGAATAAAATATTCAAAACTAAAATTAAGAAGCACAGGCCAAAATAATCTGCCTGTAAATGTCTGATCCAGGGGAGGTCTGTTCTCTTAAGCGAATTATTTTTTTTCCAGAAGTATTTAATTGTTTGGGAAAGGGATGACCCCTCTTTATCATTCCTAACGATGCAGTGCAGGAGCCTGCACCCATTAGCAGGAGTTATACAACTTTGTAATGACATTTATTGGCAGTTGTCAAAGGTTTGGCTAAAAATACGGAAAGATACACTGGCAGGCACTGCGTAAGAAACACGTGGAGGGGACGCCGGTGATCAGTGATGTGTTTATTTTGGTGCACAAAACATGTAACGAAAATTATTTCCACACTTCTAAGAAAAGTTTACAAGCAATGAAAAGCAAATGGAAAAGAAAGCAGGAAATTTTTTTTACAGTGATGTTGAACAAGGGAGGTAAAGGCAAAGCAGCTAATTCAACAGAGGCCAAGTACTTTGGAACAATCCTGGATATGGGCAGCACATGTTAAAATGGACCAATTTTAATTTTTTCCTTCATCAATTGATACTGCTCTGTGAGTGAATGTTTAAAAATTGAAGCCTTCCTACGGCTCTTTTTCTCAGTGTTGTGCAGACAGATGAGGGTGAAGACGCTTGTTCTCTGCTGGGATGTGGGAAGTGTGACCAAACCCTGGCCCTCCCTCCTGCGACTCCCAGGGGGCACGGAAGAAAGGAAGGGCAGAAGCAATGGCCGAGAGAGGAGTATTGCCCACCAAAGAGCTACTGCTTCTACCCCTGCCCTGGGACCAGGCAGCTCTGGTACCCAGCCCTCCCTGAAAAGAGGATGAGGAGATTCTGCTGGTCTTCAGGGGAACTAAACTTTTCGGTCAGCCTTAATAGATTTGCCTCCCACATGCAGATTTTAGCTGGGTTTGGGACTATTTGCCCGCAGGGCAGCAAGGGGCTGGTGGGCACTTAGATGTCAGAGCCATGGTCCTCATTTCCCAGCTCCACATGATCTCTAGCAGACCAGAGCCACAATGTACTTCAGATAGAAGAATCGGAGCTCAGATTTATTTTGGAACTCAATCAACAGGCCCCATGGGAGACAGGAGAGGTGCTTTTACGCTTGCCCAGAGAAAACAGACCCCAGCCAACGCCGAATGCTATGGCTGAAGGGAAAGCAGAGCGACCGGCCGGCCAAGAGCGTGCAGGTATGAACGAGTGGGCTCTGGCTCACCTATGTCAGCTACAGATTATTAAATAAATATATCTCACTCCAGACAGTCTGTGGGAGCTCAATGTCCAAATGAACCTCTGAACTATGCCAACAAACCCTGAAAAAAATGGTTTTTTCCACCTAGAATTATAATTTTACTCTGCAAATTCACTAGCTTTGCATGTTTCCAGTCCCAAAGACATTTTCACCTGAGATCTTTTCACATGGCAAACCGATTTCTTCTAAATGCTTAGGAAACAGAGCCCTGAACAGAAAACTTTTTAATAAGTATGTGGATATCCTGACAGCACGTAGCTAAGCTCAGGAAGAACCAATTGAACCTTTCACTCCCACTACAGCTTCAGAGAGGCATTACTCATTTCATGAATAAAAAGTGAAAAACCCAAATAGCAGCAACAAACACTCACAAAGGTAGGGGAAAAGAGATCCAAGATCCAAAACAATACACAGAGGAGGCGGCAATCCTCATTCCAGATTGTCCCTTCTGGAATGTCAACCGTGCAGGGCTCCTGCTGTAGCACCACTCCCAGGTTATCCGGGCTCCCATCTTCCACAAATCACCTGGTCATTAAATAAATCCCAGAGGAGCCCTGCGTATTCCCCATGCTGCAATTCCTGGCAAAAACAAGCCATGTTATTTTACAGAGTAAGATGCGTTGTGGAATACATCTCATCCCGTTTTCTCCAGAACAGGCAACCAGCAGGTCCAACAGGGCTGGACATCAAAAGACAGAGGCCACAGACTGAGAAGAGTTCACTTTGTGATGGGTGAGACAGGCAGTAAGAACATGTGCCGGCAGAGTTGCCCTAATTCCCTACCTTGTGCTCGAAACTGCGATCACCTTTTCACAGCTGGACGGGTCCTGCAATGCCCATGGGACCAAACCCTTTATCATTAAGCAAAGCACACACAACTCTGCATTTTACGACTTTTTTTTCTGATCACATCTGTACACAAAGAACTATCATTCACACTTTAACTAGAATACAAAGGAAAAAATTACCTGATAAGCTACATATGCCATGCAAGAACCCTTCCACAGAGCATGGAACGCATGAAGTGCTACCTGAGAAAGCTTGACTCAACCCAGAGCTGTGGGTAACCTACCACCAGGCACAACCGACGCCACCACACATGGAGGACACGGGACATGAATTACTCCTTCAACACACACATACCTTTTACTGGGTGAAAACTGGTTATGTACTTCCAAGTATGCACAAGCTGAATTACGACTGCACTTCCCAAAAGTACATTATGTACCCGCAGTGGGCTATTTTCTCCCCTTTTGTGCAGACCATGGCACTAAAAATGTTTCAGTTTTATTGATTCTGATTAGGAGCAGAGAAGTAACAAAGATGTCAGCTACAAAAAGGAAAAATAAAAAACCAGCAACCAGCAGAGTCAGACACCAATGCAAAGATGAGGTAATTACCAGCTGGAGGGTAAATTAAGAAGGAACAACAATTCTAGTAGGTGGAGTGAACTTTGCAAAACAAAAGTGCTCTGATCTTTCCAGATCAGATAATCCCCACATCTTTGGTTATAAACTTCTCCAGACTTTTGTATTGCACTAATTGCTGTGGTACCAGGTTATTTTTTGATGTCCAACCGGCCCATAAGATTAAGACAGTAAGCCTTTGGGCAGAATTTTATTTATCTGTATGCAAACTGCCCCAGTCCAAGATTTCCATTATTCCGCTAAAGAATCAAGATTATTGGCTTGAGCTTCTGTCCGTTACCACAATGCTACTCCTTGAAGATTCCCGCCCTCAGAAACAGAACGGGAAACTTTAAAATAGCATTGGTAAACTCATTTTTATCCTGGGAAGAGGTTAAGGCTCAGAGCGACTCTGCAGCAGGTCAGGCCAGCAGCCAGCTGCCTTCTGCTGCTCCTGTTCCCCCTCCTTCATGACAACTCCGTTACACCAGGAACACCAACACAGCAAATGCCCCAAAGCAGGTTGGGTCCTGCCATGAATTGCTTTCCCCGGGCCAGCCTCTGAGACTTTATACAACTTTCTAAGGGAAGGGGAACCACGGAAAACTGGACATCTGCAGACAATCAGCTCTTTTACGCGAACAGGGCAAAGAAACTTCACAGAACATGGGTTTTCCCAGGTATTCTTACCCATTCTTCTTGTCCAACTTCAAAACACAGCACAAGAGAAATGTCACCCCTGATGTCTTGAGTCATTTGGAGTGCTGTGCTTCTTTGTGGGGATATCAGCCAGGCCTGTTAACGAGTTGTGTATGGAAATGAGCACTTTTGGCCTCTGCTGCTAGTTGGGCACCAAAAAAAGCAACACCTGAGTGTGAATTCTGAAATTGCGGAGTGGGTCTGGCATCATTGGGAGAGGGCACAAAGCTCTAGCACCTCTCCCTGCTAGCACACTGATGTAGTCTTACTTGCATGAAGGTCTTATATAGTTGCTTTTTATCCAGATGCTTTTCTAATTTAGGCACTATAACTGCAGAAATAAAGCATTCAAGATTATGAAAAAAGAGGCGTCTGCTTATCGTCCGGACAGTGCTGGCTCCAGTGCTAGAATGGGCCCAGTCTTCATAGAAGCAGCCCTACTGACAGCGGAGAGAGTATCTGCTGCACCAACTGTCCACCCACAGCTGCAGATCCAGAGACAGAGAGGGCTCGTTATGCTATGGTTAAGAAAGATGTAATGAGCACTGAGTCATTTTACACTAGATTACAGAAGAAAACAGTTTGCAGTTTTGGGCAAGCCTTTGATGTTTGCTTTTCAGTCCTGGGGAGCAGATGTTAACTAATGTCGTTATCAACACTTCAATCCGAGGGAGATACAAGAAAAAAACCTCAAAGATTAATTTGGTTGAAGCACTACATTTAATCCACTATGCTGTGTCCAACACTGATGACAAAATGATGTTCAAAAAGAATTCTTCCACTTTAAGTAGAATAGACAATGAGTCACTAAAAAAATAAATCTTTACATTGTGGCCATACACCAGCCACTGAGCTGTTCTCAAGGCTCAGACACAAAACATCAGTCAGACATCCTGACTTCTCATAATGGCTAGACCCATCTCAGAATGGTTAGAATCCACCCTAAGCTTCTTCCAAACAGAGAATACTGGTGAGGATACCCACTTGGGAAGTAAGCATCTCCTCAGCCCCAGCACACAGGGGATATATTTACACGATATATTTACATCATCCAAAAGGAGCTGCAACTACTTCAACTACTTTTCAGTCTGTTTAATGAAACAGAAATGGAATATGGATTTCAGGGGATTTAAACTCAAGCAGGCTCTAAAATCTGGTCTCTGAGCTGGAAAAAAAAAAAAAAAGTAGCATGTGACACTTAAGTGACTGACACACACTTAAACGAGAACATTTTCCTATCTGGTGCTTTGCACAGCATTAGAAGAGTGGCCGTAAGGTGATGACTCAATCTTGACTGGCTGCTTTCCAAGAGCATCCACCGCTGCCACTATTCCACCCGCAACAGCCTCACACAGCTACGCAGAAGCAAGTTCTGTTTTGTTTTAAGAGGAAGAATTGCTTTTGATTTTAAGAAAAACAATTATGAAACCTAAAGCTTACACATACATTTGGTAGTGATCATTACTAGCAAACTACATAAAGAATAAATATCAGCACTTCCAAAATTGACACCACAGTAATGCTGCTGCTGGCTGCATCAAGCAGGGACAGAATACAAACAGCATCCTCCCAACACAAGTCTATTAAGCTTTACATGGTTATTGGTAATAGGCAGCACAACAAAATAAGACTTAAACAGTCTTCCCAGATGATGCCCCTCTGACTATTCATTAGCAAAACCACTTGTAACACAGGATGGGAAATTCCAAACAAGCACAATGGTATCTGCCATCCATAAGCACAATTTGTCAGCAGTGCGTTGTATGTGGGAGCAGATAAAGATTTCTGTAAATTTGCATGGCTGCACACAGACGCAGTAGTTCTCCAAGGAAAAAAGAAAAATTAAGACAGTTTGTTCTTTTGTCAGTCCTTAACAATAAAATGAACACATCAGGCCAAAATAGTTTCTTAAAAGTACGTCAAAAATACCCAATTCATGACCACTTCTGCATTGGCTTCCTAGCAAATTAATCTACCCCCACAGATATACGTAACGCGTATCCTGGAGACAGTGAGGCAGAGGAAGAAAACCAAATACATTAATGAGGTAGCGTAGACTGAGTAACTGCAGTTTTAAGTTTTATTGAACAAAAGAAGGTAAAATGTGGTAGTCCAAGTTCACTGAGCAAAAGCAGCTCTCTTCACTGAAGCTGCACTTTGTGCTAAATAACCTTATTAACTGAAACTATACAGAGGACACATTATGCAAGTTATCTCAACAGCAAAGGAGAAAAGGTAGATTAAACTTGATCTGATGGAACAATTTGGTCAAATTCAGTGGCTTAAGTTAATGTTTCTAGCCCTTATCTACCTATATTCAGTACAGGTGTACAACAGAATATACAACTGCACTGAATTCCCATTTGTTAATAGTGTGTGCTCCCATGCAAGCGGAAGCCAATTCCTGAAAAAACCCAAATTAAAAAAATCCAAACATTTGAAGTCTTTTGTTTGAAGCAACACTCAACCGACTCAGAAAAAACACTCGCTATATGTTATAAAAAACGCTCGGCCTCTACAAGGTCCGCTTCCTGTATAGTGCTAATATTTTAAAATTATCTTATTTCTCCCCTCTGCATAAGAAACTTCATATGTTCTGAAAGCACCCACAAAGTCAGGTGGGTAAACAGATATGTCAAAAATACTCCATGAAAAGAGGGAGGTAGCTCAGGCCCCTTGGCAACCTTCTGTCATAGTTCACCTTGATGTGGTCTACCTCCCCTTGTAATCTGCAGTCACAATCGAAAGGAAAAAGGATTTCGGCTATGAAATTTAGTGAAAGAACGTGTTCAAGACAAAGTCTTCAAATTTGACTCATGGGGCTTCCAAATGTAATCTATAAGGTACCTCACACCCAATACACAACATTAATAACGTACCTAGTTCATACATTTTATAGACAGTATCTTCTCATTTGTTAAACATTTGGCTCGGGTGAGTACATCTTGTTTTGTTAACCACTTGACAAACATTCTAGGCCAAACAAACAGCACAAATAATGTCAAAGTCTTTTTTTTTTTTCCAGTAATTGTACAAAATGCTGTAGGCTAAGCCCAACAGAAACTACTGAAGAAAAATAATAAGACTCCATGATGCAGTGCAAAGGTGTTACTACAACATCATAAGTCGAGGGATGTTTCTAAGGTGCTGAAAGAGGAGATTCTCTAGACGGTGACCCTGTATTGTCCTCCGGTGGGAAAACAGTAAGAGTGCAGGCTCGAATGCCACCGAGTGATTCTGGAAGGTCAAATACTTTATGCCACTCATCTTTTTCTGGATCATATTTCTGAACTATTTCCACCATACATCGATTATTCCAAGAATATCCTCCAACAACATAGATTTTATTTTCAAAGACAGCAACCCCAACATCACTTTGCCCACGTAACATGGCAGCAATTGGAGTCCACTGGTCTAGAGTTGGTGAGTAATATTCACAGCTTAGAACATCATCATAATCACTCGTTCCTCTAAAGTGATTTCCACCAATAACATATAGCTTGTCTCCCACAGTACACATGCAATGCAGACCTCTGACTGTAGTCATCGGAGCTTTCTGAGTCCATTTGTCTGTGTCAGGGTCAAAACACATAAGTTCCTTTTGGAAAGTATCATGGGTAATTCCCCCTAGAGAAATAAAACGCATGTTAGAGTAGTGCTCACACTCATAAGCAATAAATAGCAGAAACATACATTTTTGTGAATGAATTTAGCCTTCCCTAAAACTTTTTCACATTAGCTAAGATTACTATCACACGTGTGCTCCATTTCAAATGACATTTTTAATGTACCTTGTTCCTTTAAATCTGTCTCATACAGTACTTCATTACATAAGATGATACTGGCAGATTAAGAGAACAAAAAAAATGTTACCTATGATTCATTTTGGGAAAATTATTTCTTTGCTTACATTTGTTCAGTTTGCTACTTTTCTTTCTCACCATCAAGAAAACAGGAATCCATTTCCCCTGCAAATTTTGATACTACGCTGTTGTGTTTTAAGTAGCCCTATCACATAGCAGAATTTTCTTCAGAAAACTTTTTTTGTCAACTTGACCTGGAGAGACAGAGGACACAGATTTCAAATATTCTTCTGTTAATAGATGCCTGTGGTTCTCTCTCTATTTACCTTCTCCACAGTTTCCTGCAAAGGCAGTTGGAGAGGCTTCAGGGGAAATCACAGGACGATTTCCCATCAGTGGATGAAATGTCCCACCTTCCCCCAAGGCCACTAGGCAGGTCAGAAAGCCGTGGCACCAATTGCAGACACTGTAGGCTTATTAGCTATGGTTTAAGACCATAATGCAACTACATTTGAGGTGCTAAAATATATGCAGGGAATACACTGCTACTGAACAACTTCCTGCTGGGCTAACCATTCAACACTGAATTATCATGCTCGGATTACAAGCAGACAGAGATGGCATGCTGTCTACAAGGGTTATGCAAGAAAGTACTTAATTCTTCAGTTGGACAGTAAGAATTAAATACAAAAAAAACAGGACTGTCCAGCCCTGACACTTAACAGCAGCCATTGTAGTGGCAGTGCTTGGGATCCTCTCAGAGAGGAGAGGCTTAAATGGCAAAGGAACAGATCTTCACATTTTCAACCCCAAAAGTGTCTAGACTCATGGGGCTGCCTGAGAGGAGAGGAGGAGGAAAAGAAAAGTCTGTGGGAAATACGCAGCATCTACATGAAAAAGCCCAGCAGGGAGCATACACACATGCCACCTGCAGTAAAACAAGCAAAATGGGCAAAAAAGTACAAATAGCAGCACAACGATCAGATGCTAGCTTAATGGACTGGCTCATACAAAAATAAGCAGCTGTACCTTATGGTAAATTTTAAAACAAATCCTCCCTAGTCTACTGGCACAAGGCCTCATGATTCAAAGTACCCCGAGGCGCAATCCGCTCCAGTGCGTCTCCCCACCAGTTCTTCACAGTTGAGCAGCCTTGTCCCACCTCCTGCCCTGAATTTCAGCTTAGCTCTTAGAGGACATCCCTTAAAATCGCAGTAGGAGAACACACATGGGGCTGTGATCCCTGTACAGATCACCGACAGATCGAATCTTCTTTAAACACTGAGCAGATACCAGATTTTCAGAAAACCTATTGCTCCCAGTTTGAAAAAAAAAAAAAATGGCATGGAACTATAACCCCAGTGACATATAGGACTGACCCTATCACAAATGAAAGACCCGTGAAAGTACAGACATCATTTGTGTGTTGTGATTAGCATGAAAACTTATCCCTTTCCATTAGCTCAATGAAGGCAGATATTCTTTTTTAAAGTGCTTTCCAAAATAAAGCAGTGAATAACTGGAGTTCAGAGCTGTCATCTACTATGTGAATACATTATACTATCTAAAACAATTTTATCAGATTCTGTAGTATGTATGGTATTTGACTGGCTTCAGATGAATTTGCATCACTGCTCATACCATGGCAAACCGAACACAACCAGAGACTAATTTTTATTGTCCCCCACTGAAACAGGAAAAGTTAGATAAGAAATTACTTCATAGAGACAATATGATCATACGAATTATTTACCTGAAATATACATTAATCCCCCATACACGGTTCCAGCATGACCATAGTGGGGTTCATTCATTTTTGCGACATAGCTCCATTCATTCATTCTGGGATTGTAACATTCCACAGTGGCTGTTTAAAACAAATGAGAATATAAAAATGTTGAAGCTCGCATGGCAGTCCCGTTTTGAGGACAGTCACAGTGGCAGTAATATATTCATAAACAGAGGAAGTATCAATGAGAAACACTGTTCAGCTGAGAAAGTGTCAAGGGAATTACTGAGCATTATGTCGAGCGACAATACAGAAAAACCTCAAGCTCTGTCCCAGAGGAACAAAAGGGAAGCAAAAAATCCTCTTGCTTTCTTGCCTTCCACTTGTCTCATTCCCATCCCTGCTTGACACACAACTTGCCCCAGCCCATGAACCCTGCCAGAGGTACAGCTGTGGGACACCAAGGAAAATGGCAAAAGCAGGATGAATTCAGCTTTTCTACGCATTTCCTCTTGCACAACTCCCTTTGGTGTCTGCTGTAGAGAGACAGGGAAAAAGATTAAAACCTATCCAAAAGAGGACCAATACATCTGGCAACCAGAACACTTTTCGCAGACCCATGTCTTCAGCAATGCCCCACTCATGCAGAAAATCAGGCCGGGTTTTCTCCTTGGTATTTTGCATTGAAATGGTCCTGTGCCCTCAAAAGGGGGCAGCAACTGTTGAGTCATTTTCTATTGTCTTGCAATGTTTCAAGCACTTGCACAGCAACATACAGCCCAGCCTATGCAAGTCACTAATTCAAACAGTTCACAAAAGCCAAGCTTTAAAAAAATACAAGAAAAAACATCATTGAATCTTGACCGGAGAGAAGCCGTGCCTGTGTCGATACACAGCTCAGTCTGTGCAGTGTTCTTCGTGAATTCCAATGTTAAAATCATCAAAGGATTTACCAAATCAGGAATGGCAAAGGTTAGTACTAATTAAAGAGAAACCCAGAGCCCAGGTGTCCTTGCAGAAAGCATTTCTGAGAAGGAATCCTCTCTCCGGAGTGGGGTGGAAGAGGGGCTATGCAATCAGCACAGAGAACAGGAATAGAAAGCAGATTTAATAATGGATGTGAGCAAGCTGGAGAGATTGGCAGCTTTAATAGTAAAATATGACCAGAGGGGCAAGAGATCCTGAAAACCCCTGTAATACAGTGACCTTATGATACACAAAGCAATTATCAATAATTGTGTTATCTTAAAGACAAATTAAATCTCATTTTAAATAATTAAAATTAAGAATCAGATTCTAATGCTTGTTACACAACGTTTAATTTCTGAAGAGATGTTTATGAACTATGCATACAAAATTGAATCTATCTTTGAAAGTGGCATTTTACTTGCTCTAGAACAAGCTTTTTATTCAGTCAAGGATAGAAAATCTGAGCCAGCTCTAAGGAATCAGTGATGGTGACTTACAGTCCAGGATTACTCATTAACTTAAAAAGACAAAAAAGAATTTAGAAGCTGAGAAACCTGGCATTTTAAAGGCAGAAACTATTATAAGCCTGCAGAATCAGCAGTACTGGCCAGGCCTGGCCAGTACACTAATCAGTAACGCTCACGCAGTGACCACAAGGTACTTCACCTTAAACTCCCAATCTGTCTTCTAAAAAAATCCTTTGGAGCATTTTGGAAAAGGAAGGTATAGCTATGGTCTCCGAAAGATCTCTAGTCAAGGAAAAATTTAGCAAAGAGCTCATTACAGTGACCTTCTAAATTATCTCTTAGCTGCTGTAAAACATAAAACCTCCTTACTGTTGCAAAACAGGATGATATTTTGTAATTCTATGCAATTAGTGTCTCAAGTAGACATGCTTAAAATAGAAGCTTCCAGTTCCAGTGTCAGGAATACTGTTTGACAACCAGTTCAGCATCATCTAAGGTTAAAATAAAAATTAAAAAAAAAAATCTACATTGCACATGAGAATTACTAAATTGTTACAGTACACTAGATTTTCTTCAGGTTTTCCCCACCCAGGAGCTGAAACTTAAATTTAAGAAATACAGAAGAGTGCTGGTCCAGAACATTAAGTTCATGATATAAGACAAAACCCACTACCCTGTTTCTTTCAAAAGAAATTATATACATTGATACACAAGTATGAAATTATTCATTTGACATTCTTGAAAATGTTTAAAAAATGGTAATGTCAGCCTGAAATGCTTCTGGTTTTCTCAGAGTGCCTTGCACACACATCCCCAGTTATGCCAGCTATCTTGGGGCTTTGTAAGATGGGCAATAAAAAACTGATGGAAAGTAACTGAAGTCAACTGTCTCTAGATACTACTGCTGACGTGCTAAATTAGTCAGTTTAAACACCTGCCCAATATGGGCAAGTTCCGAGGTTTACTCTAAGAAATCAGCCCTTCACGAAGCACCTCTCCTTCCATCGAGCCTTCTCATAACTGCGCTTCCTACTTCGGCCATCTGAAAGGAGCCTTGAGCTGCCTTTCACGTTACACACATGTACAGGTAGATAAAAGTCTGCACAAGGAAAGGTATGAAAATGCATTCAATCATTCTTCTATAACGAAGTTTTTTTAAAGTCAGGCTTGATTTTTAATAAAGTCAAAAATTTCTTCTTAAAAATTTTTGGTATTTTTCCTATTTGATATCCTGCAGATTTTTTATATCCATCAAGCACTAACAGAGCCATAAAGACAGTGAATGCTGGAGACAGCCTCTTGCCCAAACAAAGGTATAGGCACAAAAAAACAATTCTACAAATCACACCTAAAATTAAACCTAAGAGCTGTATTTCATGTACTGTCCTCTTGACACCACATGCAGTATTTGCCCAATCCCCAAATAAACCCGTGCTCTTTCTTCCATAAATGTATTCATCCATTCCAATATTCTTTTCTAAAAAGGAAAGCTTTCAACTCCGCTCTATTTAGCAATCAGAAGAAAACAAAGATGTGCAGAAGTTTCAAGAACAGAGAAAACCAGATTTGACGTGCAAGTAATTATAGCTGTCCCAGTTCCACCCTGAGAGCAGACCCTTCCGACCTGCTGTTCGCTGCAATGAAATCAGCATTCTACTTGCTTTCACAAAAACAAAGGCATCCTCTTCCCCACCGTAATTCCAGCCTGGGCAGAGGTGAGGAACTGAAATTTCTAATACACTCTAAGGGGAGGAAGAGCAGAGTACATGAAAGCAATCACCATGCCAGCAGCTACCAGATTAACATGACATTCAACGCTGGACGACTGTTTATCTCACTCTGCGCCATGGACTGCATTTACGAGAGGAAGCGTAGCCAAGAGATCACTTTAGCAAGCAAAGATAAAAATGCAGAAATTGGTATACATTACTGCCACCACTACCAGCACGTTGTAAAGACATTAGTTATCTGAGAAAGGATGCTGTTGAGTCCAAGGTCCCTCAGATTCTGATGTGGCTTCAAAATTCTCTCAACCATCATGAGTAGAGCTAAAGTACTGTTTGACAGAATTGCAGACAAATTATTCTATCTCAAATCTAAAACAAATCTAAAATGCGCTCTAAAACAAAGCTAATTATTTCCCAGCTGAATAAACCCTACTGTTCTGTTTGGTTGTTCTGCATAGTTGTTTCCCTGTTTCCTTGCAAGATCATTCCACCTCTCTCTCTTAAGATCTCCCTCTGCACTGAAAAGGAAAAAAAATATACAAAATTTCAGCTATTAAAGGTGCCTGTTAATTTAAGATAGGTATCAGGAAGTTCTATGCATCACCTCCAGACAAAGCTTCATTCACAAAATACTCAAAAGAGCCGCTACTTTACTGAACCTAAGTATATATTCTATATAGCATGAAACTGAGAGATTCATGCTCCCAACAGCACAAATGATTCAAGTCGGGCTTTATTTATGTTTAACAGTGGAACTTCTGATCTGTTCATTACCATAATCCAGGGAAGACAGGCCTCATTTTAATAGAATTAAGCAATCTCCAAAAGACACAAAGCTTTGGCAGTCCCAAGGGATGCTCAGCCTGCGCTCATTTTATAGTGCCATCTGTGATGATACTTGAGGAGTATACAGATATTTACCACTTCTCTGTCACTAGCTTCTAATATGTCTGAGGTTTATTACAGCACCACGTAGCAACTGTGTGTGATGTCCCAAAACCCAGGATCTTCACTTTGTTGTATCATTTCTATCATACAGCTTGCTTCTGTCCAACTCAAAGCTGACTTTGTTAAATTAAACAGTGCCCTGAGTGATTTTGTCCCTAGCATAGCAAGGAGCCACTTCAAAATAAGCTCCTATGCAAGAGGTCCTCCAGTTCACACTGTGGTTCAATATTCACAGAACTACACAGACCGTCTGTGTAATGATGCAGATTTTTCTTCTTAACCAACAACATTTAAAATATATGTATTATGTAGAGTCACAAGAGAAGTTTCTACATAAACAAGGAGTTGTTTGAATTGAGGGCACCTGGAAAATAAATGCCTTCCCATTCATCGGGCAGGAGGTCAGACGAATACCTAACTGTCCTGCCCTGGACAAGAAGTCTTCTCTTTCTGTCTTTACTGCAGCATGATGATGAAGCTATTAATGAATCCGTGATCACAACCCAACATCCTCTGAAGTTGGAAAAGACCGTCTATGAAAATGTCAACCTCCCCTCAAGCCTATCAACAGCAGAGCCTGAAGTATCTGGAAAGTACCCAACTGCACAAGTTTTCTAACACTCAAAAGCACACCTGCTGCCATCATCAAGTACCACAACTGAACTCTCAAAAAAGAGCTACTGGTCTGAGAAGAGAAAACAGTTTCCAGAGCTCTGCACAACAGCACAGCTGGAAATCACTGATGAGTTCTGCTTCAGGAGTATCTCTGTGAACCACACCTGCTTTTCTCTCTGCCTCCCTTTCCAAAAAGTCCTGCCTTTTGCACACCTGCCTTCTCCAGGCTGGTCTCCTCCTCATGCCAGAGGGCTCTTCTGCTGCCTTCTGGGAATACCACTGGCAGTGCCTGCTTTGACATTTAAAAAGAATCAACCAGAATCATGCACAATCCTTTGAGGAGTGGTGCAGGCTTCTAGAGGGAGGGGATTCTGCCCCTCTGCTCCGCTCTGGGAAGAGACCCCTGCAGTGCTGCCTCCAGCTCTGGGGCATCAATAGCAGAAGGACACGGAGCTGTTGGAGCAGGACCAGAGGAGGCCCCTGAGATGCCGGGAGGGCTGGAGTCCCTCTGCTGTGAGGACAGGCTGAGAGGGTTGGGGGGGTTCAGCCAACCTCAAGGGTGTTTCGTAACTTCAAAATTCAGCACGTCTCAAAGCTGCATTTGCCACACTCCAGTGCAGGTACCACACACGTGCAAAGTCACCTGTCCTTACCCAGGAACCAAACTTTTCTCAGTGGCGTGTGCTGTTAAACCAGCAGCTGTGTATTACTGCTAGAGCACATACTACTGAGGTAGGAAGTGGTATTTACAAAGTTCTCAGAAGATTAAACATTTGAAAACTCTTTTGGGAAGGCTTGATAGCCTACAAAAAAGTATAATTTTTACTCGAGTGAACGTCAGGAGAAAAAGTAAAGAAATTCATTTTAGTAACTTTAATCCTTTGGCCCTTTTCCATAAGACCTGATCTTCTGGAAAGCTGAATTCAGGTTTTGGGAATGTTTCCTCTCTAACAACAGATTGAAATTAGTTTGAACCCAAGGGCAACTTCTTTAATACCTGTCCAACACACATTTGACCTTCTCTTCTACAAAAAACTTGTGAGTTTTTCTCATCTGAAGAGAATGGGAAGTTTAAGCTGCATTTCATTTCTTGGCTATCAAGGTTTATGAAAGAAACACGAAAATGAGAAGTGACTTGCCTCACAATTAACAAGAAAAGAAACTGAAGCCTCAAAGCATCAGACAGCTACAATAGCATTTATAGAGCGTTCTTCCCACAGAATGATCCAATGACATTTTTTGGGTCTGTGCAGAAATCACTGGAGCATTTTAATGATATCTTTACAGAAGAATTTTAGACAGGTGATAGATTTTGTATTTTAATTAAAGTTGCAGAAGAGTTGAGGTCAGCAGAATGATACTGCTTGATCTAATTTAAGAAAAACACTGCAGTTAAGCCTGCTATACACACAGGTTGCACTGGCTTAGTGACAGTATTATTTCATATCGATTTTGTCAGACTTGCAACTTTTTCACGGACCCTACTCTGTCTAGATGCAACAGTACCCAAGGACAGCAACCTGATTATCTGTTATTAATTCATACCATGAGAAAATAGCTCAATGAAGGTCAGGTTTTCTGATACTCAAGATGAAGATCAATACACATTAGTTTGTGTATTAAGCTTGCTTTTAGAATGTATTTTCAGGTAGATAAAGTGAGATATAAGAAAAATTCTGAAAGCCTCTGGAACTGCATCAGAAAATGGCTGTCTGGGGAAAACAAGTTATTGCAAAACAGTTTCCCATCTTGTTTGGAAGCAGGTGGCATTTTTAAATGTCTCATTTCATCACACATTAGAATGGATTTTAAACTTCTGGAAAAAACAGCCTGTTTTGCGTAGTGGAAGCAGTGCATTATACATTTCCAAGGAAAGTTTGCATTATGATCATGAAATAAAGTGTATATGTGAACAACTGAGATGCATTAATTAAGAAGCAAATCTTAGCAGCAAGAAATACTGCCGCAAAGGCTTGACAAGACACAGTTAAGTGTTGGGTTGAATGCAGCGAACAAAATAAGGAAAGGTTACATCTGGTGTAGATAAAATATTATGCTAAAGTTCCAAGCGTAATGACTGTAACAGTTTGATTTTAAAGTACAGACAAATTTACAATTGAGTGAATGCAGTGGATTAATACGGGCTATCCTCTACTGACTTTTAATTTAAAAAAAGTTACCCTGTATTTATTCTTTGTTTCCAACAATCTTATTTCCCTGAAATTCACTTTTTTATTATTTTTTTTTACTCAAGAAAAATCAATCATCATTTGCAAGGGGGGAAAAAAGGAGGCAGCAGGACAGAGTCACTCATATAAGTTAACTGATTAGTCACAAGATCACAGGCAAAATATAACATTTTTAGTAGTCAAGAAGTACAGAATATGAGTGAAACAAATCACTCGGTCATTTAAAAAAAAAAAAAAAGGCATTTCAAAATTACTATCCCAGAAAATTTGCATCTTTTAAAGTACAACCTGCACTCAACAGTGAGTTTCAGTTAAAGTCATGTATCCCTTAAGAGTGAAAAGAGGAGGTTTGGGTTTTCAGCTGAAGTAATATTTTTTTGTATACAGTTGCATTTATATATACACACACGCTTATACATGTAGACATACACGCTTACTCCACCTTTGATAAAGGTGAAGGCATTGGATGAAATGCATCAATGCACAAAATATCTGTATTTGGAAATGTTTCTGTGGAAGCCCTTCTAAAATTAACTGCTAATAGTATCCAGACAAATTTCTCTAGGCATTTGCCGTATTTCCAGAAAGAAGCTGTACGCCAACAGCTTCACCTCTGTTCCTCTCCACCCGCTCACAGGGTAGGACAGAACTTCAAGGCCCAAAGAGCAGGGCAAGAAGCCGCGCTTCGGGAGCAGCACTCACCTAGCTCACCCGCTGCATTTCGCCCACCGACTGCGTACAAATGTCCTTTGAGGGCACTTAGGTGGAAGAAGGTGCGCTTCTCATTTAAAGATGCGACTTGCATCCACTTGTTGTAGCGAGGATCAAACCTGAAGACCGTGTCAACCGCTGTCTTTCCTTTCGTGTCGTAATTGCTCTGGCCCCCGACTACGTAAAGAAAGTTTCCGATCACGGCAATGCCGTGCTGGTACCTCGGTGCATCCATGGGAGCTAAGGATTTCCATTCGTGGGCCTTTTCATCGTACATGCGTAACTCCTTGCTGACCACCAGCTGCTGCCTCAGCACTCCCCCCAACGTCACCAGGTGCGTGCTGTCCGACCGAATGGCAGTTCTCTCCGACTGCATAACCGGCTGCATGTATGGCATCATTTGGTAATTGCTGGCTTCCAAAAGCAAGTTTACGCAGGTGTTGTCAGTTCTCATGAAGTCCACTGTTTGAACATAGTTAATAAGATCCTGGGGCGTCATCAGCGGAAACCTGATGTTCTTCATGAGCTTTGCAGCGTACTCCATCCGAGGCTCCTCATAGCGCAGCCAGCGACAAGCCGCCTTGAAGAGTTCGAGTTCAGTGCAGTGCTTAAGGCTATTGCTTGAAAGCACAAAGGCAAGACGTTCAAAGGGGAGTTTCACAAATTCACCAGTACTTAATAATGCAGGGAAGTTCTTCAGGATGAAATTATTAACATATTTATCCACTTCTGTGAGATTGTATGTGTTGGCAATTCGCCCAACCTCAACACAGTTTTCCAACGAAACCTATTAAGTAAGCAGAAAGAGGAATCAAAACACTTTCTTAATTTGGTGCCTAAATGATAATGTAGAATTTAATGAATACTGTAGAATCAACAATATTTCATCATTTTGCAATGCTCAAGGTGATTTACACATACGCAAATAAATATTTAATGTGGTGTATATATTCATGACTGCAAGGGGAGACCCAATGTACTCTTTATTTCGAAGAAAGAAATGAGACAAGTAACAAGCAGATGGCGTATATTAATTACGTCAAATACATTATACAATGATGATACATAGCAATTATACAGCACTTCATCTTTGAAAAGCTCTGCAAACATCTTAGTAAGAAAGAAATGTGGAAAGTACAGTTAAGGGAGAGGTGATCAGCCCAAGGTTACAGAGAATAATGCAGAAGTAGGTCTCATCATTAGACATTTTCTAACATTATTAAAATTGTATTGTCATAATAATGCAGGCAAAGAGAACAGCACAGCTACCTCGCCAATGCCACATTTCAGACCACTTATTTACAGTGTTCAACCCCACGAATATATTCCTTGCAAATCAAGGTGATATTCTTATGGAATATGTTCAAATTAAATATGTTTCCTTGTCAAAAATAAGACAAAGGTAGCGACTTTTTTTAATTTTTTTTTTTTTTTTTTTTTTTTTAAAGAATCTAGGAGGATTTTCCCTAGAAATACCCAGCACATGAAATGCTTTCACAGTATGGCTTATACCCTAATTTAATTCAATACTTGAGGAACCATATCTTGGTAACCACATCTTTTACACTGTCAGTGCATCTACCTTTCTTACATCTTCGGCTCCTAAATTTATGAGGTCACTTGGGATCCAAGGCAGAGGGACAAAGATGGGCAGGAGTGAACCCAGCCGATTCATTTCGGCAAGCTCTATGGTACACGTGCAAAGCAAGTCAATTTTCAGATGCTTCTTGCTGAGAATTGCACCTTTTTTTGCATTCAATCCTTATTCTAACCCAAGCTTCATTTACACATGCTTTCTAGTCTCAGTGCATGTCAGTCCTACTCAATGTCAACAATTTCCACAACTTTGTGATTCTCGTTATATTTGTAATGCCAAAAGAATTTAAGCTTCTAAATCTCGTGGTTATTTTTAAAAAGACTATGAAGATTGAGGCCTATGACCTGATTGCAGTCTAAGAACTAAAAAACCTTCAAATGACCTTCTGGGCATGGCAGAGATTACAAGATTTTAATACTGTATAACTCAAGCTGATCATTGCCCTTTAGTACCAGACAATTCAAAAGTCTAATGAGTATAGGAGATTTTTTTAAATTCACTAGAAACTGATCTAACTTGCCCTAGAGTTCAGAACTGCAGTCATCCAAAGTCTTCATTCACACATCCTGAAACGCCTTCATACAAAGGTTCCAAATCTTATTCTTCATCTCCAGGAACACTAATCCTGGAATCAGGTCCTATCTAGAAGACGAACGCATGGTAGACTGTCAGGAGTTCTAGTATAAAGTATCCGTGAAATATATACATGGAAATTATTTTCACATTAGAAGACAGACAACATTATTTGTACCAAAATATAATCACATCAGCTAGCAATGACCTATAAAACATTCTCTGATGCTTAAGAAACATTTTTTCTTCTCTTGACTGTTTTTGAGAGTCAGTATGAAACTAATTTCTGTAAATTTCCTGTTAGGATTTTTAATTTACATAAATTAATTGCATAATGGAAGTAACAGCATACCTTAAATTAGGTAAATGAAACAGAACATTCTTACTTCTAAAATTTCTTTCAAACTATATAAAAAAAGTAAAGCAACGGAAAAATCAGCCCTTAACAAACAGCTGACACAGTATGCCACAAATCTTAACTTTGCTATGCAGTTATTGTATTTAAAAACTACGTTGAAATACATTCATTGGCACCAAACTACAGCGATGCAGCACATTCTCCATATCGAGGTAAGCAGACAGAAAGATACTATTGCATACAGAAAAGGCATGCTTGAAGTCAAAGATCAGAGCAAAACCAGCACAGGTTATGTACCATTGGTCCAAGTGTTCAGGTTGCAATCAAGAGTTTGGATCTATTGCAGAACGCATGCCAGTTACCGAGTGCCCAGCATGCACCCAGCCATCATAATAGTATTACACTGTAAATCTATGCAACTGAATATATTCCTGGAACACCTACATTTGAGAAATTTATTGATATGTTATACACTGCTAATGACTGGTGAACATGACATCAACAGTTTCCAGTAACCCCCTAACTCTCAGAAAATTTACCTTGTACTACCTTAATTAATCCACTGGAATTGTACTGCACTCAGGGTTTTATTTCATCCTACAACTGCAAGTACTCTCCATTATGCTTATGAAATTGTGCACTTTGGCACTAACAAATTCTACCCCCACCTCAAATCTGGGTACCACATTAAATATTTTCTTAAAGGTTACTCTCCTTGCCAAAAGTACTATTACCAGTTTCCCTGTGCTCTAAGATAACAATAAATGTACCAGGCTAAATTATATTGCAAAGATTTCAGTCATAAAAATATATACTCTAGAGATTCTTAAGTCCTGAGCCAAAAAAATAATCCTTCAACAGAATGAAATGCAACAGCTACTTCTACTTAAATATTTAAAATTAAACAGCATTAAAATACAATAATGCTATTTAAACACTGAAGTACTTAAGTTACTCAAGCATTGATTTTCAAAAAAACAGTTTGACTTATGCTACGGTACTTAGGAGAGGTGTGGAAACCGTGCACTATGGAAGTCAGTCAATCGGGAGCTCATGAACAGACAGAACTGCTACTTCTGGAAATCCCACTGAAGTGGATGGGAGGAATGGAAATAGCAGACAAAAATATAAGACTGATAGTACAGTGAACCCAGTAACTAGTAAAGATACTCATGCAGAACCAGCTAAAAGCCATAACTGGACAAACAGCTAAGCAACTTCATGAGAAGTCAAAAGTTTTAGATAAACACTATTTTACTTGGGCTTCGACTCCTGCGCAGAGCTGCTCATTCGCATTACTCATTTTGATTGCTCACTACAAAGCAGAAGTAAAGGTGCCAGAAAATACTAAAAAGCTTTTCAAAAGATAAAGGTCAAGCACAGCACAATATTATAGCCTGAAAAACCAAATGCAAAAGCCAAAGTACTTTGTCAAGAAAGCAGTTGATTTAATTCTTTGAAATTTGGAAGCAATCAACCAAGCTCTAGTAAAAAACTTACTGACTATAAAATACTACAAAACTGGACACCAAGCAAACTGATTGCAAGTATAAGAACCATGGAGAACAGCTCAGGAAAGGTAACATGCACAGAAAGTCAAGTCCTCAAGCCCAGTACCACAAAATATTTAGGAGTCTAACTTTTTGTTTCAATGACTGTTAGACACTGAAGTACTTCAAAGGGTCTAAGTGTAAAAGAGCTTACACTGCCCTGAAATCCTCAATTTTTCTGTGGGTACCCATATATAGAAGTCCAGAAATAACAGCACAGGAATTTGATCAGCTCGGAAAACTGACTCAATCGTACCCCCCATTAGAAACGGTGGATTTCTGGTGGCCAGCAGAACTGGCTCCCACACAACTGAGACCATCTTGCTTCATCCTCAGTTAACCACATTCTTGTGACCGCATAGCCCTCAATATTTGACAATTTGCCAGTTGTTACAAAAATGTAAAGCACAGCATTATAGCAGGAATAAAATTTTCTTACGCAACTACATGAAAGGTACAGCCAAGACATTAATTCTCAGTGTTTTGGAATGTTTTCTTTAATTACAGTGTAACATCCCCTTCCCCATTACACTGATTTTCCCCTGAGTGCTGTAATTTACTTGGATAGGTTTCTCATCTTTCTCCATTTTGTACACTGCTGCTACTTCTGCAAAAACATTATTATGTGTTCTCTAGCACTCACTACTCTGAAAACCTTTCCATGGCATTTTTATTAATTTTAATTACATTATGGCTCATTTAGATGTGGACCTGGGAGTATAGCTATATATCGTATAGCTATAAATATTTAAAAATAACACTAAAGGTAAGACTGAAAAGATCTTAGGGAGTATTCCAGTGCTTCTCAGGGAGTCTGCTCAGCTGCAGAGCAAAGATTATCAAAGCAATGGGCTACTTGACAGGACGAGTGTAAATGCAGAACAAATAAAATGAGTCAGCTACAGCATATACTATTCTTTGAAGGTCTCACTATTTTTTACACAAATTAAGCTATAACCTTAACCTTATGTTTTTCAATGTAAGTATTTCCAATGTCCTCTTACGAAGTAACAGTTACATTATGCTTTACATAAACTGACTTCTATTATCTCTTTAATAATGGACTCCCTAGGCAATTTAAAGACAATTAAGTATTTGTCTGAGAATGGCTACATCAGCCCTCAGATGCTGCTCTCAGCTAACTTCACTAGAAATAAGCCCAAGACTTACTCAGAGAGCTTACTTAAATGAAAGAAATGCTACCTCAAGAATGGAGTGAACCTAGTATAATCTCTGTAAAGTTAAGATATGGTAATTACAAAAAACAAAACCCACCAACTTGGCTCACCAGCCTGTTCCTGTTCAAATTCCGAGGAAGATTAATTGGAAAATTCTTTATACAATGATGCTGAGAACATAACCCGCCTAACACTTTTGTACTTTCTCTATAATTATACAATGAATGGGATGATGTTCCCTTAGACATCAGTATAAAAGAAAATATTTAAGACAAGAGAATCAATAAAATCAAGAGACTGAATGAAGTCTTCCTGATTTTGAACCTCACCCCTTCCAAATCGTGGTATCAAACAAGACGTTTCTTACTTGAACCAACACAGTGACTGAGTCCACATCATAAGTGAAGGAACCTTTAGCAAACAGGCATTTCAAACAATGAAAAAAACTTCTTCCAAATAAGCCAATTTAAGGTGAAAGCAGCTCTTTCCCTAGGAAAGCCAAGTGAAGAAGCAGCTCTCTCCCCAGGAAGGAAGGGGAGAAGGGTCCATGGGGCTTGCCTCCCAACAGAGGTGGCCGCTCCACACCCCCAATGCCAAAGACCTTATTCCAAGTTGACATTACTGGCTTTTGCAAAAACAGAAGTTTGCTTTTAAACGCACAGAAACCTGCAAAACTGTTTGACATTCAACTCAAAGGGAGTATGGCATTCTCCTCCAAGGCACAGCCTCAAAACAAACGAGGACACCAGCTCTGGAAGAGGAAGGGCAGGAGTAGGAAAAAAGGTTGTTATCAAAGTTCTCCCTCCCCCAAGAGCAGGTTCAGGATCTGAGATTTTAATCTGTGTAATAAATAAAAATCAGCGGGGCAACTCTATACTGTAAATAGCCTTTACTGCATTGGAACTGCAGTATACTGCTGTGCAGGTCAAACTTTTTATTTGTTCCAGCTGCACAAAAGCAACCATGCTACACGCTGCCTAAGTATTATTCTTTTAACTAACCCTTATTGGTAGAAGAGGAGGGAGTTGCTACTTTGGGGGCTGTCCCCTGCTTACAAAATGACTTATGTTGGTGATTGTGAAAAAAAAAATTTCCCAGCAGGCATTCAAAGCCATTTTTAGTTCTAGCAAAATATGAAAGTTAACATAAAATCCTTGTCGCTACTTTTTTCATGTAACCAGCATTTCTGTAACATCCCTATTGGAACTCCCTTAGAGGATATATTATTCTAAAGGACTGTGACCAGGTTCACTGGTTTACAAAGAAGATGTAATTCTCTGCGTAATGATCACTACAGCTGTGGGATTTATGCCTCAAAACAAAAAGGTTTCAAGAAAGTATATTACCAGACAGCAACAGCAGCTCACTCTTCTATCATTTTTTTCAGCTTAACTCACCAAGGAGCTTCCTTATGGAAGGATATAGAGTGTGAGGACATGAACTAAGAAACCCAGTAAGGAATACAAGAATTATGATTATCATCACTGCAATATGTTTAGGAATTACAAGAATTTTAATATGGTATAACATCTATATCAAACTCACATTGTATGTAATACTCAGAAGAAAAGATTTTCAAAGAAAAATACAATTGTTCTTTCTGAATGCAAATTATGAATAACTGCAAGTTTTAGACTTAACTTTAAATATTACATAGTCATTGTTCTAATTTAGAAAAAAAAAAACAAACATACTGAGGCCTTAATCATTGCAAACATGAAACAAGCAGTAAGTCTTACCCCAGAGATCAGAAACACTTTACAGAAGTCCAAAACAGGTAAAATCTGCAAAAAGCTGGCAGCTTCCAGAGTGTCCTGAAGGTTGTCCATGTTAAGGGAAAGTTTTGCAGTATAAATGAAATCAATGATCTTCTTTAGACCTATTTTGTTCACACCATGAAGTTTAATGCACATTAAATCCTGTTCCTTCATTCCTCCTGAAAAAGACATGTAAGTAAGTTTATGCGATCATTTTGAGTGAGTTGAAATAATTTCATCGACTTATACAAAATTAAAATCGAATTTTAAAAGTTTAAATTAAAAAACCCTATCACAACAGCAGAGAGTGTACAACTACACTGAGTTGTTTGCAGCCCGGGGCTGATTGGCACACGCCACTCACGGTGGGACTGAGCGCCCGAAGGATGGCGATTAGGAGACAGCACCATGCATCGCTGTAACAAAACCCACCTGTGAACATGGCCTTGAAGTAGTCACTGGCAGAAGCCATCATCGCTCTGTGAACAGGAAACACCTCGTCACCATCGCCGGGAACAAGCGTCACGTCGCAAAGCAAACCTTCCACTCGCAGCTGGTCAAAACCCTGCAAGAAGAGCATAATGCAAAGCATCCGTTTGATTTGGGAGAGGAGTAGGAATCTCTTTTGTTTCATTTACGTAAATACTTATTTACTTTTAATTACATAGGTGCTACAGTTCTAAAAAGTCACTAAGAAATAACTTGTTATCTTACAGCCATGATCTCTAATATATTCAATGATAATTATTCATTGGAAAACAGGCAGAATAATGATTATTTTTCAGAAATGGATAAAGAACGTAAAGAACACTGGGCCTTAGAAAGTAGCTTTATCCCACTAAGTTATTTTCAGGAAGGAGAGTGTTTCGTTAGCTTATACTCCAGCAATTGTTTCAGGTAGGGACTGGTATCTTTTTTGGACACATATGCATTCTAGACATATTTCTGTTCCACACCAGTTTAAGTGCTTTGCAACCTAAGACGCTGCAAAATACCGAGGCCTAAAAGGAAAGGTGTCACCGTGTTCTACAATTACCAAATTTATTATCTAAGTTTACATGGCAAAAACTCCAAAATAAGCTCACATTATATATCTGATCTTTTCCAAATTACCCATAACGGCAAAATTTAATAAAAAAGAGTCATCTACAACAGCATCCTAGAGATCCACTAGAGTTATACCCGGTCGGGGATGCTGGAGGACAGGTAGAATACTTGCCTCCTTCACGCACTGTGGAATAGGAGCTCAAACATCAACCTGTTTCCTTCAACCAAGCACGTCTGATGTATTTCCAGTACTAACAAGAACATAAATATTGTCTTTATAGATTTAACATGTAGAGCCTCCATGGTTAAAAATTTAGGTTATCTTAAAGAACGGCTGTATTTTTAAAACTGCAAAGGTAAGTAGACATGAACATTCAAATTTGTCGCACAGAAAAGAACAGAGTGCAAATGAAAAAATGAGTTATTAACTCCAATAAATACCAGAAGCCAAATACAGGTTTACATAAAACTAACATATTTCAATGCCTCGGACAACTTGCCTGTAGTTTCTACAAACAAGGCTCCATTTGCTCCAGTTCTCCACTTGCTCAAATTTTGATTGAAAAAAACAAAATGAGGGGAAATAAGCTCTGCACAATTTGCCCAGGAGTCCCAGCATCACTCTGATGTTATGTCCCTTGCCATATTAACAGCGAGTACCTTTGCCACTAGTACACTGATGACTAGAGTCTTTTTCTAATAAGCAAGGCACAACTCTGCAGTCGGTGTTTTACAGTTTTGTTCTCCCCATCTCTCTCCCTCACTGATGATCTTTTTGAGTACAAAATACACAGTACAGACATGAGAGCCTTCATAGTCCAAGAAGTTTTTCTTTCGGATGGTAACCAGTTTATATTGATGCCAGTACCGCATTGAGGGAAATCTTTCCCTTGACTAACTTTAGCTAGAAAACCTACAGCAAGTGGAGAACTCTAAGCACACCAAAGAAACAGTCTCAAGATTACAATACCTATAAAACCTACAGAGACATAGTGAAAAATATTTAGAACAATTTAACTTGTTCCAAAATTTGCAACCGAGGGAGAGCTATGCACAGATGCCCAAGCCTTAGAAACTAAAACAAAAGAATCACTAGCCTCTCTTAATAAAACAAAAAAATCCTTCCCATTTTTGTCACAGACCTTAGGTAATTATTTAAAATGCCAGCAAATCAAAGAAAAATAAGTGTAATTTCTCCACCGAGTCATGCCATACTGAAGTCCTCTGCACTCCTGAGAAAGGCTGCACTGGAGAGCAGTAGGAGCCGCAGCTGTAAGCTTGCCTCCACATGGCGTGGAAAGCTCCAGCACAAACAATAAGATAAAATGAATTCAGATTTAAAATCTTAAAGCTTCAGGGAGGACAGCATTTTAATCCGTTCTCCCGCGTGGCAGCTGCATGCAGCCGGGCCCAGCGCAGGGCCTGTGCGGTCCCAGGGCCAGGAGGAGCGCGGAGCTCCCACCGCATCCAGCGGGGCACTGGCGCCCACCCAGTGCCCTGCGTGACTGTATCCAAGTGAGCTGCTTCCAGACAGCTGTCACGTCGTGGTTGAAACGGCATTACCTCTTAGAACTTGAGAGTGGCCAGGGATGCAACCCGAGGAAAAGTGTTTTTCCAAGCTGTGGCTGGAAGTCAAACCTCTAACTCCCAGGAAAGGAAGTTCCATGCCACGTGTGTTTGTGGGCATCATCAGCACACCATGCGAACGTGCAGTTTTTTGAGGCTTTTTAGGAATTACTAGTCTGATAAAGACTACTGAGTGGAGGCATTGTTTAGAGCAGCCAAAAGTCTCAGTACAGATCAAAAGTGACACAAGAATATTTAATTACCTGTAATACCACAGAGCTGTGAGTATTGCTGGTGAAAAATCTTGTGGTCCCTGTCTTAGAAGACTGTAGATGGGCAGAGACGCCCATATCGCTGCTACCGAGAGATACTTTCATATGAGGATCCTCCTCTTCCACCAGAGATCTAAGATTAGAACAAAGAAATCTTAAACCAAACTCATTTTCATGCCTTCATAGTCCAAGAGCCTACTCCTGCGTAGTAAAACCAGAGTCTTCTGGGATGAAACGTCCTTAGTACTCCCCTTCAGCTAATCTAAGAAAGTGAAGTGTTAACAGTCTTTAGAACAGCATAACTTTAAAAACTTATTTTTTGCCTAATGAATTTTTCCTTTTCCTTCCATTCCCACCTCCCTGTTTGAGACACTTGCACACTCTTTTATTTCTATGTGCTGCCCGTATTGTAGGATGCGTGCAGGGGTTTCATCCAGTTTCTTACCAGATTGCCAAGGAAAACTAAAGGAGTGAAATGCTAAGTGTAATATTAAAGTCCAGGAATTTCATTCTTACGGCTTGCGTTATCTTGCTCAAGTATGAACATAATAATAGCAAATACACACAGTGGAGTTTCTAGCTGTAACTTTACACTTCCTTTCTAAACCCACAACCAGAAGAACTCCTCTAGGACATTACATCCAGTATTTCCTACTGCAGGCAACCACTTCATAATTTTAAGATTTGTTAGTGTGAAGTCAAAACTTATGTTTTCGATTCCAAGCAATTACTGTCCAAATCTAGATAGGAAGGGCGAATTTTAGGTAGAACTGTTAAAGAATTATTGCACTATTATTAGCCTTCCATTTTAATCTTGAGATGTAAATTAGGTTTACCTTAAAAGATATGCATATGAGATTCTAACCACACTAATCTGTAATTATTATAAAATGTAAATAAATTTTGTCTTCAGAAATATTAACAACAATAGTTCCTGTAATCTCCATGATCTAACGTACTACCTATTAGCATGCATAGAGGTATAATGCATATATACACAATATTAATTAGCAAACATAAGCTGTTAATCCACAGATGAGGGCATCTTCATTATTACTAAAGACTGCATGTTTCAAAAAAAGATTCATAGCAGTTTGGCATAACTGCTGCAAATCTCAGATATAAAAAGTTTTCTAAATTTTAAACGTGCAGGTAAAACATTGGCCTCCAAGCTAGTTTCAGAAATTACTTTAAATAAGTGACAAGAATGTACTTAAATTCTTCCCCCCCATTTTGACTGTGATCACTATGTAAGGACAAATTTGTAATTTGCAGATGAAAAAGAATTTTCGTTTTTTTTTTTTCCCCAAAAAAAGTTTTGGATTTTTTGTTGTTGTTGTTGTTGTTGTTTTTTAATATTTACCCCCACTTTCCTGGGGTACATGGGCTACGTAGAGCAGTTTCTGAAACTCCCACATGGCTGTGCTAGCACTGATGTCTCTTGTTCAAACCCATGAGTACATCAGGGCAGCGAGGAACACGTATTCAAAACAAAGTCACCACTCAGCAGCGTACATGGGTTTGAAAGGGTGAGATTTTATGCACACAGACATAACAGATTGCAGGAACACGAGTACATCTGAATAGCTTTGACTTCTAATGTAGCAACCCCATACTCAGACATCTGAAAATATTAATAAATGTGGATGTACTGCAGCATGCAAGAACTGTTGCATTTTTGAAATAGAATTATCTCTGTTTTATAATACAAATCCAGAATGTAATTTTTAAAGAGTTTTACAGGGTGTACCTTAGAAAAGTGCTCTCCAAACTATCTTTGGCATCCGTCAAATGCAAACAGCAATGTAACTCAGCAGCAAGGCAGTGCTCAGGACCCAGCAGATTTTTCTTCACTTTGTCCTAGGGGGTTTTGGGGGTGGTTTTTTGTTTGTTTGTTTGTTTGGTTTTTTTTCTTTCTTTCTTTGTTTTAGTTTTAATACAGTCACAGCAAGGAAAGAGTCTAACAATTTCAAAGGACACCCAGTCTCTAAATTTTTACATGTCTTCTTAAGAAGAAATGTAATATAACGCAAGGAGACTTGTAAGCGTGGGTGGGAAGGAACCGCAGATTCAACTAGCGTTGAGTCTGGCTGTATTTGCTCTGGAAAGCTCTTCCTGAAATGTCAGATCAGATAGCCATTATAGGAAGGGGCTTTTAAAAGACTTTTTCTAAACTCCGAAGAAAACAGAAGATGTATATACATCATTAGGAAAAGAAATGTACACGTTAAGCTGTTTTCTTGGCTGTTTGGAGTGGGCTTTTGTCACATTTGCCACATCCCCCATGCTACGCATTTCCTGAGAGCCAGCATACTTGGACGTTTAAGGAATGAAGGCCAAGACCTCAGCCACGGTTCACTGACCCCAAGCCTGGCAGAGGTAACGGCAGCATTCCTCTGAACAGGCCACGTTACACACCACGTCCCAAGCTGTGTCCCGAGAGCTCCTCGATAGCACAAGACGCCTCCTTACCACTGCACAGCCAGCAGAGAGCACCCAGGGTACTTCCAAGTGCTCGCAATACTTAATGAAGTAGGCATTCAACATGCCAGCTGTGGCCATGGGCAGCTACTTCCCCTACCTGATTGCCAATACATAACGGCAGCTGTCCAATACTTATCTCACACGTACAAGCTCAGCAGCTCACAACTTGATGCTCTTCTGCAGGAGAGATTTTCACTATTTCTTGTGTATGTGAATTAGACATTAAAAATTGCAAACTTCCACACTATGAAAATCCACCAGAATATACATGTTAGAGTTCTAGTCTCAAACATTAACTTGGCTGTGTATGACTCTATGAGAGTACACTTATTTAAAGATAACCAAATTATATCATTCCTGTATTGATTTTTGCTTTATATCAAAACAACTCCCCAGATCCACCACCTTCTTTACCTCCAGTGTAACCCTTTCAGAAGATGCCAGCACCCTCTCCCACTATGCAAAAAGTGGTGCTCCAGAGCTGGTTCTGGCAGGAGTGACCATGCCAGTCAGCAGTAAGACCTGACGGAAGTGCACTGATCCCCCAAATCCCAGCCTTGTGATATTCACTGAGAGGGAAAGAACATTCCCGGAGCCGCCAGAAATTGAGTTTGTCATTGCCTTTGTACCAGTTTCAGCACTGATCTTCAGGGACTCTTTGTACGGCCAAGTGACAGCACCCCAGCTCTCGGGCACTGGGCTGATGCCGGCACACAAAGCAGCAGCAAACCCCCACTGCTGCATCATCACAGAGAGAGTCATTTAATACTGCCCTACAAAGAAATGTTCAACTACCCAGAATGTGACTCTGTTTGGGGGGCTGTAAAGCGAATATCAGAAACCACTCTGCCACTCACACCCAGAACAGACTGGTAACGCGCTTTATATCCGACTGAATTCCCAACAAAAAGACAGTAAGTACATCTGTCTTGTTTGGGCACTTACCAGAGGTGTTATTTACATTCATTAATGTAGGTCTGCTAAGCACTATCATTAATTAGATAAAAATGAAGGTAAACATACCGATTTTTTTACTTTATTGTAAGTACAGTGTATCACAATTAAGCATACTACCAAAGAAGAAATCTAATCAATTTTCTAATTAATTTTACTGCTCTGATCAATAGAAATCATTAAACAAGACAGGCAGCAGTAGCATTTTTAAGCAGGGTTAAAAAAAAAAAAAAAAAAAGGTTGGAGGAGACAGCTAAAACTCCAATAATGTGATAATTCTCAAGGAGTAGCTCCATGTGTGCTGCTAACACTGCATTCAGCGCACACCCTGGTCTGGAGGGGGCTGAGGACACAGAAGATCAGGACTGCGGGAAGGCTGGAGTTTGATGGGAAATGAACAAGAAGAAAGCAGCAGCAAGCCAGGAGTGGCTCAACGCTTCCCACACTGCCAGGATCAGGGAAAGGACCAGAGGTTAATTAGCTGCTACCACCGAATAAGCCATCAGTCAGATGTCTGTCCAACCTCACGCCATTCTTTCAAGTACAGCACAGTTTTCCCCAGCTGCTGTAACCAAACCTGCTTTTCTCATGACTCCAAGTTAATCCTCCAAGAACTTGCAACTGGTGTTTTTGTAGCAATGAAATATGGATGTTAATTAAATATCTTAATTTCCTAGCTTCCTGTCAATTCTGCAGGAAGACAGCTTTGCTCTTCACCACTAAAAAGACAGAAGTAAGTTTTCTTTCTGTAGAAGATTGCCCACTAGATTCACTTTCATTTATTTTCTCTCTAAAGATATTATTTTTAATCTTGTTCATCTACTAAAGGTACTTGACCAATTTGTGCAATTAGCAATTACTTTAGAACTAGAAAGAAGACCATAAGACAAATGCTGAGCTACAAAAAAGAAATAAAAAAAAGAAAAGGGACAATAGTTCAAGAGTCTCACCAAGCTAATGTGAAGCCCCACTGACTTCTGGGCTTTGTGTTGTTTTGGGGGTTTGGGTTTCAATTGTTTTTTTGTTTTTTGGGTTTTTTTTCCATAGCACAGGCAGAGGAAAACCATAGCTAATGACCACCCTGGTGGAGAAAACAGAGTTGAAATTGAAGTAGTTTGCTAGTATTATTTAATATTTCATTCATTTGAAAGATTCAGGTTCAGTGGCTTTTAAATATTATCAGGTATATAGTTCTCTATATCTTGTCACAATGCAGGACAAAATATGGTGGGGCAACAAGAACAGTTCACTTCTGTCAATGAAGAGAAGATTGGAAGTCATCCCAATGGGTCTTCACGAGCCCTAGGTTTAATTGCTGGCCCTGCACACGGAGAAGTGGCCAAGGTGACTATCGGAGCTGGCACAACATTGAGGAGCTCGGAATGCCAAATATGCAATTTGAAAACACACAGAGCGACCAAAGTATCTACAGGACTTCTGTCCATCGCTGCTCCCAGTTCCATGCGCAATCTCTATGGATTCCTTGCAATGAATTACGGAAACTGAAGGGACTTGAACAGAGGCACCGAAACGTGCACCCAGACAGTGTGCCCACAGCACAGAGGCTGAGCTGGGGCCAGCAGCTGCCCTCAGGCTCCCAGCTCTCTGCCGAGGGCTCACTGAGCCACCGCTGCCTGCGCCTCCCAAGTACTGCCATTGTACCTTCTTCAAAGGATGCTTTAGGTACTGGAACTTTCCAGCAAAATCGATGAGTATTATGGAAATGGCTGGAATTACAACATGGTGCACAGAGGCAAATTGCTTCCTAAAGCACTTAGCAAATATTAACCTGTGAAAAGAGTCCAGAGGCATCCACGTGACCCACAAAAGCACGGACCTGTGGAAACTAAGACA
Organism: Fratercula arctica; assembly: GCA_947846985.1. NCBI lineage: Eukaryota > Metazoa > Chordata > Aves > Charadriiformes > Alcidae > Fratercula > Fratercula arctica. Next base: position 25,759,445 of record CANTUZ010000007.1, read on the forward strand.
AGTTTTACTGTCAACTAAAATACTCGAATACAGCATTGCCATTTTGTGTAGAGTTCAGTGTCAGCAATGGAATAAAACAACATTCTGTTACGGCGTTTTCTTCCAAAGTAGTTGAACTCATTCTGATGCAAGAGAAACAAGGCAACTGTGAATATTCTTGGGGAGTTGTTCATTTACATCAGTAAAGCATTGATCTGTTTGAAATTGTCAGAGCTAGTGCAGAGTCTTGGAAAACAATGTCAGGAGATCAGCCTACAGCTACAGACATTTTAGAGTGCATGTTCTCTGATTTATTTAAAACCCACAGTCTTCACATAACTCAGTAAAAGCTTGCCAAAGCCATATTGGCCAGACAGTGAATCCTTAATTTGGTGAAGCTCAATAGCTTGTTTCTGAAAGGATTATAACCTTATTTTCTCTGTCAGATTACTCTTCAATGAACAATGACTGCAAGCGTTCTGGTCACTGGTAAACGTCATCTTCAGCAATCACTCCTGGCATGTGCCAGTACTCTGGTACTTATCAGCAAACAAAGAACCAGATTTCAATTTCATACTAAGATATTCTTATTACAAGACAAACCTTTACTATTTTATGATCTCTCAAAAAAAAATCCCGTATATTACAGGGCTATCCTCTACATGCAGCTATGCATGTATTTTACTAATGAACATATTAATGAAAAGGCCAGTGAAATACAATGAAACTTTCATTTACTGTTAGATAGAGTAATTCTTTACTTTGTATGCATAATCTGCCAAAAGGTATCTTAGTATGCTTAGTCTGCCAAAAAATAATTTAAGTATTGACTATCTTACTGTTGTCCCATTATGAACAGATGTTCCAGCTTCATAAGTAATGAATTTAGGAACTCCCCGACAAATTACATGGCCACCTAGGAGCCCAATAAGCATAACCGATATGGCAGCATTGCATAAAGGAAAAACTCATAATACTTCTATTAAGGAATTCAAATATTAATATAATGTAGATGAAAAAAATTACACAATCATGGTATTTCACATTTCTTCCATTCCGTACCTTCACCCATACAATTTCAGGAAATTCTTTATTCTGGTAAAGAGTTACTTTTACATTTGTCCTCCCCTAAAACAATACCTCATCTTTTTATTTTTTAACATGAGTTTCCACCTTAATTCCTTTGCGGTATCAGTAACCCAGCAAAACTAACCAGTTTTGTAATTTGTTAATGGTTTCTTATTATAAAAATACAGCCAAAAGTTTCTCTAGGAAATGCATCTTCACATTTTAAAATAGCTCCATGACTCCAGCTGGAAGAGAAACAAAGAGAAAAGGGCATTTTTGTTTGGATGGGGCGACAGAGGAAGTTAACTCCTCTCCTAACAGACCAACCAAGGTGTTCGGCAAACTTCAGCTCTTGCTTTGGGGGCACACGGGGACTAACCCCAGCTGCTGCTGGAGACAGGAGAACGGGCTGAAGGCAGGACCACAATGACCCAAGACACACAAAGCATTAGTGCTGCAAATCACAGGTTTTTCTTTCTTATTATGACCACTCGTCCCGTGCTATCAGCTTCAGATGTCACCGTTTTCACTGAACAGTTTAAAGGCTGTATTTTTAACAGATGAGCCAGAGGTTGACAACGTAACTAGAAACACTCTGCATTTATCAGGTCACTGCATTTCTTGAAAATGCAGTGTATGCGGTTTTCAAAAGTAGCTACAGCAGCCTGTGCTGAACGCTGCTCACCTTGGGCAATGCTCTGATGTTGATATTTGAATATCTCACTTTTTACAACTGACCTTGTTTATAGATTAGCCTTCTAATCTATACAGCAGTTAGAGCAGAACATTTAAACATTTGTTTAGAAATTTGATACTGAGCTCTTCTAAGTCTCCACTCCAGGAGAAAGGCATAAAACAAAGCTTACAGTTTCGTAAATTAAAAAACAAATAGGCGTTCCTATATCCATGAAGGACAGGCTGAACCTTGTTCAACCAGTGAGGCTCAGGGTAACCCACTTAAGCTATTCCAGAAGCAAAGTTTTCAATCACTGTTTTCAATCACTGTCTTGACAAAGCGATTCTGCCCAAGCATGCAAGCCCACGCCACCAACAGAAATGATGGAGGCTACGAGAAACACTCAGCTGAAGACACGATCACTGTTCTGAACGCCAATGGATCTGGGTGGAAAGGAGCACAACACACAAATGAGGATATTCCCAACATCACTTGAACCTTTGTGTACCCCTTCCTAGCAATATCCCACTGTGACCAAAGTCAGCACAGAATGAGGTCCCACAAAGCCAGCAGAAGAGGACTGCGCAACACTAACCACCATTTCAGCGCGATTTCCCCAAGGATACACACACAGAAAATATTCTCCTCAAAACTCCTTCTTAAACAACTAAACTATCAGAGGTCTCAAGCTGTTTGCAGCATAATTACAGCCCACTGGTTAATTCAAATTTGTTTTCCACAGAAACAAAGCAATATTTGGCTCAGTCATTGCTATAAAGCTTTTGTTCCTAACAGTGTTTAGTCTCTTTGGGAGCCTTAGTATCACATCGACATTTATCTATTTGACAAAGGGTTTATATTCATTAGGCCATTTGTAGCTTAAATTTGCAGACTCAGATTGTTTAATGATGCTAAATTAGAAACGGTTCTCTAATGACTTTTTGCCAAACTTGGTGTTAGCCTATTGATTCCTACTATTAAGCACAGAAAAAGCAAAGCAAATACACAGGCTTTGTAGCTTTTCTGTAGAAGCAGAACTACTTTATTTCCTTGATGTTCGAAAAGGTAAACCACAACAGTCACTCAGGTTTCACAGTCTAGGCTGGACTGACACGGCACATCCTATTCTCCACCTTTTATATTTGGTTTTAAGTGTTCAAAGGGCAAGCCATAGTTTTAGCTTGGCAGCTGAATACTGAATACATTACAAAACACTTAAGACAAACACTTTGCATGCACCAGCAGATTACAGTTCTACCTGATGTGTCTTTAACGTTAGTTTTCATACACATAGAAATTGTTAAGTTTGCAGAACGGTTCCTCAGAGACAAAAACCTACGTATGTCTAAGGTGGCACCTGCACAGCCAAGATTCAGTCACAGAATACACATCCCACTGTATTCCTCAACCAGATTTAGGAACAACTCCTTTCCAGAGTGTGGCTTTTTTCCTTACTGTACAGAATGATTCTGATAGCTTAAATGCCAGAAAGAGAGATTCAGGTTTGGGAATTAACCCCTGCTCTAGCTGCTGCCCAGGTCTGCTCGCCCATTCCTATTGCCATGTCACTTCTCACTGGTGTTTTTGCAGTCCTTTATTACAGTCTCCTGGGGAGAATGTAAGGGGGCAATAACAACTTTAAATCATAAAATATTCTTCCCCTACATGATGAACAGTTTAAATCATGTCAGGTAACAGGTGTGGGTGACTTGTCCATTCCATGAAAAAACACATTTCTGCAATTTAGATGGCGCAACAATCTCAGTCACTGCTGGACAAAATATTACAGCAATAATATAGATGTGTACTTCCACTTTAGTGTTATAGCTACACATTATTACACTGCAATTCCCACTATTACCATTTCAAACAAGTGACTATTATTTTAAAACTCCAATATTCACCAACTACTTTATGAACATCCATAGATATTACTATCGAAACTTCAACAGAAAATACTGCGTAACACTAGCAAAGCCAGTGAGTAGCAAGTGATTGGGCAAGATTTTTCCACAACAACAAGGAAATCATGGCAAAAATGACAAACTGGCAGAAGTGACATCCTGGCAGAATCAGCTGAGTAACATACTCAAGACAATTCAGTGAAGATGCTTTAGAATGTCACAACGCAATGTTAATATTGCAACATCTCACTATATGAGGAGGAGAATGTAATTCCGAGGGCCTGTAAAGCCACAGCATCACCTGTGAAGGTCTGCCCAGGAAGACCACTAGCAATGGGAAACTTCATGACAATCAGGTTTGGGTTGTTTCCCCTGTTTTTGCCAGTTTGTTACTGCAATGAAATTTCACATTTTGAACTTAGAAAAATCTATTGAAATACCTATTTAAAAAGCAAGATTAAGATCGAGAGGCACCAATGAGAACGCGATATATAAAATTTCTGGGATTAAAACCAGTCTTCTACTTATAAGACACAAACCCCTTCTATTCCCCACGCACCTAATTCATCTCTTTGCACTCATTGTCAGATTAGCTTAAAAAATACTTGGGGTGACACGCACATTGACTTTCAATGTGTTGAAATTTGAAATATCCAGGAAATAATTGCTTAAAAGGGAAACATTGCCAGACAGGTGAGCCTGGTTTGGTGTGAATACCACCCAGTCTGTGAAATGCTCAAGGGCCCAACAAAAGGGTTTATTTACTAAAAATGACCAGAGCAGAGAGCAGAGACATCGTGTGGTCTCACAAGAGAACTAAGACGGATGGTCAGATGAATTACGCATCCGCACCTTCTCCCATTTAAGTATATATCATTGTATAGCATCAACACAAAGAGCTCACTATAGAGCAAATCAGAGATTTGAAAGAAGACACAAAAGCATTAACCTATATAACCTATATAAGCAGCTAAAACTAATGCTAATTACTCCAGAGTATTAAGAATGTATTCTACTTTTCTGCACAGTAACTGATTTCCATTACTGCAAAGCATTTCCTGTTGGACAAATTTCACAGCCACGTGACTCGGGATAGTCAGACTGTGTTGCAAATTCTTTGATAGCAATATATTTGTTTATTTCTCCGAGCATTAGTCAGTTATTTATGAAAACACATGCAAAGAATGGTTTCCATTTAAAATATCAACACACTATTCCATGTAAAAGGATAGAAGGCGCTAAGTTTACAAACGGATTATTCTGCATTGAGAATTTTTTTTATTTTACTTATTTATAAACATGGCATGTTGGAGACTAAAAACACTTAACTGCACAATTAACTTTTCAGAAAACAGCTAACCATCATTCCTACATGACATAGGCTATATAATAAGTATCCTATTACATATTGTACTAGTTTTGAAAATAGTATTCTTGCATTATTGAATTCTTTGGAGATGTCCATCATGGTACTTTCATCTCCAGAGTTTCCACAAACGTTTCTTCCATTCACGTTAATGGAAGATGTGCGCAACCTCAGAAAACAATATAAAGGACACTGCTAGTGTGAATAAGAAAGAATTCTCCTCTTAGTTCTTAACATATGAGATGATGTGGCCCGGGAGCAATAACTGGTATGCGTATATCCTTTACACCCCAAAGCTGTTCTACGCAACCAAATTCGGAACGGTTCCTCAGCTCTCTGCAGCAGAGCTTCAATTCTTAACCTCTGCTCATGTGGTCACTGCTTTTTGTTTCCTTTTAATGTGTGGCTGCCAATACGCAGCTACGATGCCAGGGAACAGCGCTTTTCCAACCCAGTATTATTCATTTTGTCCTTCCTTCCCTCTAATTCCCTTGCTGAAAGGGAAGCCTGACCTGCCCACATTGCATATTGTCACCTGGGTCTGTCCCCACATAGTCAACCCAACCACAAATACAAATGGGATTTCACTTGCAGAGCATAAACTGGCTTTCACACTCATTTTGACAAAATGAATCTGTATTCTAAACTCCAACGCAACGGACCGGCCCCAGCAAACACCACGCCGTGTCATGGAAGAAAACATTAAAGCAGGTTGAGAAAGCACGTGCACACACACGTATCGGCATGTTCCTGCCTTGTGCACGAAGCCGGGCTGCATCACACCTGCAGATATTGGTCACACGCCAGTGCTCCCATCTAATCCTCTCTAATTTCCCTGTGCAGTGTCACTGGATCTCTCCATCAGCCTGGGGGACAGCTCAAGCTCCTTTGGACCATTTCCACCAGAAGCCAGGGGATGTCTCCATTCCCCTTCAGAGGGACCTTCGCCCTCCCTATAATGTGAAGTTACCTCTTGCAGTCAGGATATCCTGAAAACATCCCTAATAAATAACTGGTGGGAAACAAACTACCAGCCAGTAGACAATGAACCCTACTACTCCTGCCCATTGCCAGGAAAGCAGCACCGGACCCAGCAAACCCAGCAGGCTTCCCAGTAACAGAACCACATCTCCTGCAAAGTCATCAGCTCAACTTCAGCAGGTCCATTATTTCAGGCGTGTTTCCTGCAGCAGAGAACTGCCTGGGACGAGCTCTCTGGACTCATTCCCCATCTCGGGAGCTACCACAAGCTTTTCAAGTGCAGAGGGCAGCTGAGCTGCCTGGCGTCACCTCAGCTTGTGGCACAGCCCGCGGCACAGCTCATCGCTTCACGGCAGCACCTCGTCCAGTGGCGCCAGCTCCACCCAAGAAGCCAAAGGCGCTGGTACTGCCCACCCTGGCACTTCCATCCAGGGAAACTGCGGCACAGCTCCAGTACCCGGCACACAGATCAATTAAAGCACTAATAACATCTGTGCGCCTGACAATCAGCTTAACCCCTAGGTTAGTTACTTGTAAATCATAAGCAGGGGGAAGCTTTTAAAGTTAAAGGTCAACTTTACTAGAAAAACCTGAAAAATTGGAATTTCATTTTAAGTACCCAAAAAAATAAATAATCACCTTTAAGACCTCCCTACTTTATATTCCAAATTACATTACAAACCTATTTAATAAGATTTATATCAAGTACGAAAGGGATTAAAAACTCAATTCTACCTCTGTATACTCCAGGTCCAAAATACCAAGTACAGAAGTGTTCATCTGTGAATTCAAGAGGTTTGTGGTCATTTATTTCACATCAATACATGTTCCATTTCACACCATTTATTCCTGAATCTTTTGCTTGAAAAGTGAGCTGTTTGCCAGGGTGCAGAGTACGAGTTGTGAAAGAAAACTTATAAATATATGAAAAACATCAGATCACATAAAACAGTAGCAAACTTACTGCAATCTCTGCAATAAAGATAATTAATTCCAGCACTTATTTTACTGGTCAACCTAAACCAGAAGGGTTTTTTTATCAGTTGATATATACTGTGTAATCAAATAGGTGCCATTTTGTGATGTTTTTCATTCTTTATAATACAGTATATGAATAATTTTAATGTTAGATTTGAGAGTCCTGCTAAAGTCAGGACTGTGTACCAGTGAAGAAACATCTCCATGAACACTGGGATACACTGACTCGTAATAAAAAGATAATTAAGGCTGCTGATCACATATTTTTCATGCTCCAGATAAGCTCAGCATCGCGTAGGTAAGCATGGTCACTAAACATGTTCTCATACTTTCAACACACTGAGATAATCAGCTACATGATCCCCATCATAAAAGCCAGAGCATACACAGCACTGCATGAGCAATTTAAAGGCGACACGCAAAAGAAATGCTCAAGTTTCATCAGCAGATAGATCAGAGTAGGCTATTGCTGATTTTTCTTGCATTTTTTAAGTATTACAATTTAAAAAAGAAAAACATACCATACAACACTAAAACGGCGTCTTCCTGAAATAGATTCAGAAGTCTCACAACTCTTTTTTTTTTTTATTCATTATACTTTCTTTGTATTTAGTAATTTTTTTTGTTGAAATGTAGCAATGTATCGGAAATAGCTTATTTCTGGTAGCCTTAACCATACGTGATGCATCCAGTGAGTTAAAAGGCTGAAGCACTTCCCTGAAAATTCATCTCCCGGTTGGAGCCTGCCCAGCCCAGGTTTGCTCCTGCAACCCCAGCCTTTCTGCCGAGAACAATAGTGCGCACGCACACAGCACCGGATTGCTTCAGCTCTGATGCTGAGCGGTGCAATTCTCATCAACAGCCAAAAAACCCGACGTTTAAAGGACTGGTAAATACCTATTTCTTACAGCATGTCCCTACAGCAGCTGCAGCAAAAGCCTATCTGCAAAACAACAACACAAGCTTCCAAGTACTAATATTGCAGATATTAGGCTGGAATACTTTTGTAAAGTAATTACAGATAGGGAAGTCATCTACGCTGCTACTTGTGCATTTTAAAGCAACACTTCCTCATTTTCAAAAGAGCTGCTTCCTTAAAGTCAGGCAGAAGCCATTCAGTAGCCTATGCTCAGCTTTATTTCACAGGGGGGAAAAAAGCCACCTGTAAATGCTAACACAGAACTCACAGCAACAAAAGGTGAACAAAAGCTCCATCAAGGTTTGGCAAGACAAAGGCATATTGTTTCCATGTGTATTAAAATACTCTTTTACGTGAGGCTACTTTACATGGACAAACTGCCTAACTACATAAATGCTCAGATATGAACAATTTATATTTATGTTTCAAGCGTTTATGGTAACTTTGTAAAAAGACATTCAATTTGCATTAAGGCTAAGACTTTCAAGAATCAAACATGACCAGAGCAAGATGATTTCTTCCGTAGGAGAACTCACACAAACCAAAGTGCAGGACAATACAGCAGGTGATTCCATGTTTCATTCCCAGGCGCAATAGTCAGGAGAAATGTTAGCGTATACACTACAAAGCAAGCCTGCCTCAAAGCTTAACTTGGCAATTCAACATCAGCGCTACAAATTATCAACAACACGAACTTTTCAAATGAACAAATATGATATCATTATGAATATGGCTTAATCTGCACAGTTTCTCTACGTTTCAACAAAGAGGGAAAGACTCGACACAACATCCATCATGAAACATCCAGGATAAAATCTGTGGGTCTACATAGAAAACAAGGTAAAATTCCGAGTGCCAATGTCATTTAATACATAACAGGGTATTTTGCCACAGGGTAGTCTCACGAAAGCAATCCCACCTTATTATCCTCATTTCTCTCACTTACATGTATGCTGGAGAAAGTGGCGATGACCTGGATGTTTTAAGCACAGGAACTGGGAATTTCCAGATAGCAGGAGAGCTCGTTTTCCATTTCAATGGCATGTTGTCACCACGGTACTACAATAACAGTAAACAGCGTTTCCATAACAGACTACCAACTAGGACTTCCATTCCACACACTACTGCCACAGCCGTGGCTGCTGCTCACAACAAGGAAATGATTCTGCCAATGCCCTTAAACCCATGCTTCCAATCTGTAAAACAGGGCTGGAAGGCATCTCCTTTTAAATCCTGCTGTCCCCTAAAGCAGTATGATGATTCTATCTGTCTCACTCAACAATAGTGCCACCTCGTTAGGGAAGCGCTGACTGCAGTATATGGTTAAAAAAAAAAAAAAAAAAAAAAAAAGACTGCACTGTGCACACCAGCACAATGCAGCTTTATTTAATAAAACCAGCTAATTTTTAAAGAACTGTTTCTGATGCTATTGTTCTACCTTAAGAAGGACACTGCAGCACTGTACTATATTCTCTTCCTATTAACCTCATTTCTGACCAATGGAAGCAGGAAAAAAAAAATGGGTTTCATATGAAAATGAAACAACATACCTACTCAGAATACACTTGTCATCCTCTGAACATTCTTCTTTTGAGCTGCAACAATACAAATGGGATATAAATCTCAGCATAGCCTTAGGCCACGGTTAATAGAGATCAGTGACTAAATTCAGCAGCCAGTTTTCCTCCTGTGCGAGCTCTGACCAAACAATATACGAATGCCATTATGGAAAAAGCCCATTGCAAAAATCAGTCCTTCTAATCCGTAGCTAGGAAGACAAAATAAAGCATAAATCACTGCAGGTTTCTGCAGGCTCTTCTATTAGCTTCTGATTCAGGATGCTCTCATTTTCCTATTCTCATTTCCAAGGAGGATGAGCAAAATCTCATGCATTTTACAACATGCTATGGGAATGCAAATACCACTCTGTCTCCTGCAGCAGAGCAGCAGAGAGTAGCACGCTGCTAATCGCAGTCCTCAGAGGGACGTGATCAACAACCCAATTCCAGCTGCCCCCCCAGCAGCTCTCAGCTGCCCCAGCCCCGCCGCAGCCGAGGCCACGCAGGAGACACCGGGGACCCCCCCGGGCACCTCCTCACAGACCCGGTGACCTGCCTGGGCTGGCAGCCAGGAACACGCCAGGCAAGCCACTGAACAGGAACGCAGAATTTAATAGCGTGTGCGCACAGGCAGAGCGGGCTTCTAGGGAAGAGAAGGCAGGGCTTCAACTACACTGACCCCCTTGCAAGAAAAAAAATAAATTAAAAAATCACTTTTAATGTATTACCAGAACACTGTTTTAGACGTTTGTTCTACAGATCTCAGGATAGTCTTTGTACGGCACGAATTTTTCTCTTCATCAGGACAGCTTAATTCTGTCACAAAAAAAGCTCACACCCTGTCACACTATTCAGCGATAAAGAACAGAACCAGCACCAGAATTTCTTTAAATTTAAGCATTTTAATAACATTTAATAACACTCTGATAGGATCTTCATAATGGTGAAACCTACATCGATTAAGTTTATTTTGGGAACTAAATCACTGGGGAATAATGGCTGCTTCTGATCATTATTATTGAAAATGTTTGCCAAAAATAGTTTTGGGCATCTAAAGCTGCTACCATAACCACAGGCAAGGAACCGAAATAACCCAGGATGATCGCAGCTGAAAACTAATTGAAAACCAGATGCACCTCTTTAACAAACAATTGAGGAGCTCTCTCCCACTCCTTTGATGAAGTTCTATGCTACACACGAGCAGCATTAAGGGAGGCAACAAATTTTACAGAAACTGTTACTTGAACACTGAACAGACATTTGCCATGTAGGACAACAGTGGTTGTATGCTATAAGTATTAATATATGCTAGCCCTGCAGAGAGCAAATATGCACTTTTAGTGTAAAGAAGTCTTACTTTTACTAAAAGAACTTATGCATTTGCACGCCAGAGGCCAGGCTCGCCAACACACACAGTCAACGCTGCACATGGCCTCATCCACCTCCTCAGCACCAGATCCCTCCTTCTCTGCGCCCAAGGCCTCAAAGGTAAGTGGAAAGAGACACTAGACAGCAACTAATATAACCACAAATGAAAATACCACTATTTTTGGTTCATACACTCAATTGCTTTTGCATTTGCCATCATACAGAAACCGCCTCAAAATGCAGCAAGCCAATGCTGCTCGTCCCCCCCTCACCTCCTTTACAGCCCCCACCTCCCTGCCCTGCCCACCCCCAGCAGCTGACGGCACCTCCCACTTATTACCAGCAGCATTACTAATATAAAAGAATGAGGCTAAGGACAATCGGTGGGCCACTTCTTCAAAAGGAACTCTTGAAATCCCCTTTTGCCCAGTAAAATAAACGCCAACTTAAGCCACCACCAGTCATTCCCAAGCACTGACGGATAATTAAGTCAATCAATGCACACCCAGAAAGCAGAGTTCCTGCCCACTTCTTGCCCCAACAATATCCTTCAGTGCCTAAATACCTACTCTTCTTCGGGTGCTTCTGTTCCCATTTATTTTTCATTTAATTTGCAAGCAACCTAATTAAAACCTTTACAGAAAACCCAGTGGCAATAATCTTAATTTTTTTAAAGCATATGAATCCCTAGCACTGCCCAACTTCATCTCCTCCTGGTGCCCAGCACACACTACTCGATCGAGCAGCCAACCGACAAAACAGGGAATTGAAGGAAGTCACGGTGCCAGGTGCTCTAAATAGGCAAAAGCTTTTCACTTGCAAAAGAAGAACCACATGAGAAATAAATCACCTGTCTGCACATAAGAAAAATAAATCAAATTCTGTTTTCTTCCTGACAGTGGCAAATCAGTTGTGTATTCCCAGGGAAAAGATTGCTTAAATGTATTTGATGCTTTACATAAACTATTCCTGAGACAACAGAAAATCACATTATCTTATTCTGTTACTTTAATTAAGATTTCAAAGTAACAGTTTAGTCACACATTTAAAAATAGGGGAAAAATAACCTGGCCCCCTGGAGTGACCACTGAACATAGGACGTTTTCTGTTCTCACATGACATTGCTTTGTCACTCGTCCCCCATTAACTGGGACTGAGGGACAAAAGCAGCAGTACAGCTCTGCGCAGAATCCTCCTGGCCCAGGACACAGCTACTCCCAGACAAGTGCTATGAAAACACTCCAAACTGGAGCTCCACACTGGAGATCTGCTTTTCTTTAAGTTTAAAACCCTTTAAATGCTGAAGACCCATGCTAACCACACAGATTAAACAGCTTCTGGGGACCATTCAGGCGACTTTTTTGTATTTTCCCACAAGCAAGTTCACAATCAAAATCCATCTACCATTTATCACAGAATGGCAGGGGTGGGAAGGGACCTCTGGAGATCCAGTCCTACCCCCTGCCAGAGGCAGGGTCACCCAGAGCAGGTGCCACAGGAACGCGTCCAGGCGGGTTTAGAATGTCTCCAGAGATGGAGACTCCACCACCTCTCTGGGCAGCCTGTGCCAGGGCTCTGCCACACTCAAAGGAAAGTGTTTCCTCATGTTCAGATGGAACTTCCCGTGTTCCAGTTTGTGCCCATTGTCCCTTGTCCTGTCCCCGGGCACCACTGAGAAGAGCCTGGCCCCATCCTCCTGATACCTGCCCTTTACATATTGATGAGCATTGATAAGATCCCCTCTCAGCCTCCTCTTCTCCAGCTGAACAGCCCCAGGGCTCTCAGCCTTTCCTCATGATAGAGGTGCTCCAGTCCCTTGATCATCTTCATAGCCTCCACTGGACTCCCTCCAGCAGTTCCCTGTCCTTCTTTAACTGGGGAGACCAGAACTGGACACAGTGCTCCAGATGTGGCCTCCCCAGGGCAGAGCAGAGGGGGAGGATGACCTCCCTCCACCTGCAGCCACGCTCTTTTCAATGCCATAGCAGCCCCGTGCTGCCTGGAAGACCAGGAGATGCAGTCGGGTAGCACAGATAGTAGCACCAGAGGAGAGTGCAAAAGGTGCCTGGACTTTCTGAGCCCTCTCCCTCTACCCCACGTCCTTCTCCACTGACGACCAGGAAGGGTCTGCAGCTCTGGGTCCGGCTCTGCTTCGCCGAGCCCCCACGCGAGGGAGCACCTCCCAGCGCCTCAGATCCCCCTTCACGGGGGAAAGCAGCTAAACACTCCCCTCCTGCTTCTCCTCCTTTTTCTCCAAGAGCATCTTCTTTCCCTTGTACAACTTGAACACCAAGCTGCCGCCGCCTTGTCTGGCACATACCCACTGTCCACATGTATGCCTCTGCTGCCTGTCACCTGCCTTATAAAATACAAGTTCTCCTCCCATAGCCCCGCACGGCCACATTTCTGGCAGAAATGTCCTGGTTTGGGAGACATGTGATTGATAAACTTCTCTTTCAAGTAATTTTACTTTTCAGTAAGGTCTATTCTAATGCCTGGGAAAACTGCACTTTCAGAAGACTCTAGTGTCTGAATTTGTGACAATATTTACTTCACAGCCAGCTCTGGGGTGCAGGTTTCAAGGTCTCTGTGTTTCCAAGCTCCCCAGGTGCGGGGACAAGGAGCAGTGAGACCTGGGCACTAGACCCAGGCTGTCAACAGGATTATTTCATACCATGAACAGCACATTCAATAGAAATGAAAGTTTGCTGAGGAGTTCTCTCTCTCTTTCTCTCCCTTGCTGGCTGCCATCCCAAGAACTCCTTGCCCTGGTGCTGGAGCCCTGAGCCCTTCCCTTCCTCCCGCAGCCACAGCGCTCGCAGGGTCCCACATTGGCTGTCCCTGCGGGGAGCACACGGCTTCTGCTGGGGAATGGGCTGGGTACAGTCCTTGTGTGTTGTATATTGGTATCGGGATCAATACTGGTTCTTTAGTGTTATTAATGTTAATTATTTAGTCTTATTCTATTAAATCTGTTTATATTTCCACCCTTGTGTTTTCTTGTTTTTCCCCGATTCCCCTTCCCGGGTGGGGAGGGGTCATTGGGTGAGAGAGTAACCATCTGAATGACAATAAATTGTCGTGGGTTTCTCAAACCATAAGAGGCATGTATACTTCCAATAAAACTTTAAAACCATCTCTGCATTTCCCATAGGGCTGCCCCTGATGGTTGTTCAAAGAAGAAAAAGTCAAAAGCAGGAAGATGTATCAGAGCCCATGGCAACATCAAACTACTAGTCTGAACGTATTTCTTCTTAGCCTTCCCACATGAATTTTTGTGGGAAAACTAAGCAGAGTAAAAGTTAACTTCTAGACATGCCACTGGATTTTCACGAGTTTGCAAAAATTAGGTTTAACTTGTTTTTTGAGCCCTTAAATTGTTAAAAACAAAACCAAAAAATACGTGCTCAGCCAAGTGATTTGCTGCCGTTAAAGGATTTGCTATTCCGCTCTAATGAGCTGCTTTTACCTCCCTCCTTTTATGCATCTGCTCCGCGTCAGAGGAACCGAAAGCACTAGGTGGCAACAGGGTGAAGCTGCATGGAAACTTTCTCAAGTCCCACATACCCTTTCTGGCCTAACCTGGAAAGTCTTGGGCACTTCCAGTGCCCCAGGCCTCTGCCAGCCTCACCAGAAGAAAAACGTTCAAAGTTACAGAGATGTGCGATTCATGTCTCCCATTTTCACCTAGAGATGTAGGCAGACAGCTCTATATAGCTGCATCACAAATATTATGTTTTCTAACATTAGAATTTTTCCTACTGATAGGCATGCTCGTGTAAGAAAAGATGCCAGGCTCAATGAGACAGAAAACAGGTTAACATGGAGGGGTCAGTACCAGTAAACATCTTCACACTCCTGAGATTTTTCTCCCAACACCTATGTTCTAAAAACTCATTGATCCAAAGCCATGTTTCCATCTTAAGTTGGACAGATGTTGCTACTATGTGATAAAACCTCTGGTTTATGATGTCAGCACTAGCAAAGCTCTCTCCAACGGAACTGTTTCGCAGCAGAAGGAATCGCTCTGACCTTCAGCATCTCTGAGCCCGGCAGCAGCTGCCCGACGCACGCCTCTGCGCAGGACGCTGTCGACACAGAGGGACATAAAGCCGGACCCCCCAAATCCAGTAACACATTCACAAAGCCATGGAGCTGAAATGCAATAATCATTTCAACATTCAACAAATTAAATAATTTCAGCATTTTAAATATGGCTGTAAAGGCACAAGTCTAGAAGCTGAATAGGAGCAAATAAGGATGCGCAACATTTCTCTTCAGGATCCCTAAAACACCAGCAGCACGATAGTTTAATTGGCTTTTCTATTCAACTCCTTCCCCTGCACAGGGATACTTCTCCTCCCTCCACCTCTGGCTTTTCAATCTATTAAACTGCAGTTGTTCCAATTACTGACAAGAATAATTAAAAGATGGTGTTGACAGTCCTGCCCTATATACGTGTCAGTTAATTAATACAATTTCTTCAACCATATATCATGAAAATATTCACAGCAAAATTCCTACAAAGGGAAAGCAAGTCTCTGCCTGAAGAGGAACCAAGGGAAACCAGTACAGTTCTATCTGCAGTCCCACAGCGACGCTGCACCATTCCCCAAACACCGGAGTACAGAAGAAAATCGGCAACGTGCACCCTGCAGTACTTTTATTGAAACTACAACTTTTCTAAAGCCCTCAAAGATCTTACAAAGAAACAGTCTTTCAATTAAGTAAATTAAGAAATAAGCTTTAAAACAGCTGAAGCCAGTTCTGAGAATTACACATGTACTTTGACTTACTATCCGCTATGTTGTCTCAAAGAATTTTTTTTTTTTTTTTTTTTTTTTTTTTTTTGTGTGTAACTGGGAAGAGGGGGAGAAGCCCTCAGACACCAGATACAAGTTACAGCCTCTTTGAGAAGCAATTGCACCATAGACATCTAGATGCACATGGCCTGATCAATGGAACAGAGATGCTTACAAAATACTTACTATCAAATATATTTAATTCTTTTAAATTGGGCTGACTGCTCAAGGAACAAGGAATGATCATAAATTGAAAAGCATAAAGAAGTGAGATAAACTAGGTTTGTAGCCAACCCCTCCTGCCGTCAGAACGCTGTAAGCAGTACAGGTTCCTGTCTCTATATCAGTATGTGTAGGGCCATTTCTAAAATAGGAAAAGAAAACCTCCCCAAATCTTTAAATATTAAGCTAAGCAGTCAGGGCATGTACCACATGTTTAACAAGAAGTACTGCAGTTTGCCACCCACCCACCCAGCAGTTTTTTCCTGTATAAATGAGGAAATTGCTGTAGTAACATTTTAGGATGCATCATTTCAGTGAAAATTATTTTTATATATAAATATACATATGCATACATTTATATGCATGTGTTTCTATATAGCATGTGTATATACAGACACACTATATATATCTATATGCATTATATATATACACCTACACACATTATGTGTATATATGTATATATATGACAAATCTATTACCCTGCATCTGACCCAGGCACCTCCCCTTCCCTCCCAGACACCTCAGTTAGGAAAGATTTGAGTTCTCACATGATTTTTCAGACTACCAAACTGTATGTTCTTCAACAAAGCAACAAGGCAGTAGCAGCTGACTGAGACGCAATCGTGGTGAGGAATGAGCTTCTCCATTACATACATCTTTAAAGCCCCACAATCCCGGTCCTTCCAAGTATCATTCATTAAGGAGAAAAATATCTTGACAGCCTAATTATGAAATTTCTGAAATTATTTGGCAACACTAAACAGTTTAAAAACCCCACACCATTTCCCACCAGGTTTAAAATAATTAAAAAACCCCATAACTTAGATTAAATCTGAAGTCAGCTTCCCACAAACTTGCAGGAAAAGGGGGACACACAAGAAATGAACAAACCTAATGCCTGTAGTATTCACACTTTTAATATTTAGACAGGTTAATTTATTTTAACATTAAATTCAGATTCAGGTATATTTTGTAACTAGTCTTGGAAATATCTCAAATCTGTTCCTAAGTGTGTTTCTGACCACGAAAGCTGTTCCATGGCACTTATGGATGCCCAGCACTTTCTTGGGTATACTCCTGAAGAGGGCTGTGCTCTAAAATTGAGGTTAGATTTCTCACAAAAAAATCACTTCCAAGAGTCAAGATGCACTGTTAACTTAATGACAAGCTACAGGTTATAATATGGGGGAAAACAAAGTAAGAATTCAGCTTTGCTTGTGCAAACTACTCTTACATAAAGGCATTAGTTAATAAGGTCTTAAAACACTTGGTAGTAGGTAACACCAAAGTGAGTTAATGAAGGTTTCCAACTTTTGATCCAAGCCCATGTACTCTGCTGACAACATACTAAGAAGAAATGCTTTTGAATTAATACCGATTTATTCGGAGAACAGTGCTCATCTTCCCCAGATGATTATATTTAATAAATCACCACAGAAATCTGAACGCACAGTCACAGCAGCCAGACTGACCCTGCTGAAAATAATTGGTCTGAAGCAACAGTTATTTTTATTAGGTCAAACTGTGAACTACAAAGAATTCATTTCTAAACAAGTTCTCCACAGCTGTTATGGTCTGTTGGCTGCGCAATGTATTTTAGTAAAGTATGCCTAAACACATTTACACATCTGACTCATATAATGCAAATATATTAAACAATTTAGTAATTAAAAGGAGGCCAAGATTGAGCACCAGCCACTAACAACTTCAGTGCTTCCTGCACCACAGACAGCAAACTGCAAATGATTAGTCATGTGTCAATTAAAGTATTTTGAAAATATTCTAAAAATAAAAGTTTGTAGCCTTTTTCTTTCATTCTTCCATTATTTCCATAGAATCTGTTAGTCATTTTGCGTTCCCCAACCCTTATTGTCCTTACCCACTGGAATGAGTATCTGTGGACCTGCGCACCTACACAAAGCAGTCCCTATTGAAAAGAGCAGGCGTGGGGGGGGGCAAGAGTACAGCACAGGGCTCACTGCTCTTACTGTGCCTTTCTGTAAGGACTTGGTGTCTTCAAAAGACAAAAAGATTAACTTTTTCTGAGACCAGGAATTCCCACTGCACTGTCACCTCTGATGGATCCAGTCTGCTAACCCACAATCCACAAAGTTTCCAACGCGGGCAGTCTGATGTCTTTTTCCAAAGGCCAAAGCCCCTTGGAGAAGACTCTGACAGAGAATGAGATTGAGAAGGTTTCGAGAAAGATGCTGGTGCTCCACATCCAGGCTGTCAGCAATGGCACACATCCCAGCGCGACCTAGGAGCCCGCCACCAGCAGGAACGCCTCTGCCAGGAGGGGACTTGAAGGCACTGCACCACACTGCCCACTGTCATCTCACTGCCACTGGCTGGGTTCCTTTAAGGGGTCAAATATATGATACTTACAGAGGTTCAATCAATTTAATTATTTGCTGTCACCTAGTCTTCAGCACATTGGATACACATTTTTATGAAATAACAACTTGAAGTTCAGCTTGCCGTCACACACAAAGGCATGTGAAAGGCTTATGCAGCAAAAAGTGCAGTGTCAAATTTTTCACTAACGAGCATTTCCCCCATTCAGTGTGAAAAAAACCACAATATACAATTTCTCTGCACTAGATAAGGAGTTTCAAGTCTGCAGATCATCCCAACAAAATGCCACAAGAAGACGTGGAATTAGTACTGAAGCTGGAACAGCTGAATGGGCCACGTGGGACAGAGGGAGTCTTGTACTAAACACCCATACTTTACATTTCTTCAATTTTTTTTGCCTATCAGCCCAAGGCAATCAGGAATCAGCTCCTCCTGTTTGACAAAGGCAGGTGTAGCCCAAAGACTCCTTCCCAAAAGACAACGGGGGGAACTCCCTGGTTGGTCTGCTTAGGATTCCCCCATCCTCTGCCAGTCAAGCCAGGGATAACCCCACACTGTTCCACAAGGAAAGCAAAATCCCATCACTGGCTCTCTTGTTTTGATGCTCTTCCATTCCCAACAGCAGCCGTGAAAATTGACAAAAATAGACAGTTTTTACAGATGCTTTCTCTTGGGATGGGCCAGGAGCAAAGACACCAAAGATGAGTGTTTGCAGCTGGAGATTCACCCAGCAGTGATGCTGGTGACCATCCTTGCATCCCAAGTGCATGAACAGCTCTCGTTGCAAGATTTCTGCAGCTGGACACTACCTCTTCAGAAAGCCTCTAGTCATCTTCTACAGCAAAAAAGAGGTTTTCTGTAAATTTCCACTCTCGAGTGTTGTTACACAAAGGACCCAAAGGCACAGCCTCTAACTTCAGCTGAACAGGGCATAGGAAGGGTGCACAATGAATGAGTATGGGCATGCCACAAAATCACCACAATCTTAGTGGTTATTAACATTTAAAAAAAAAAAACACACACAAGACTTTCAAAATGTATACCTTTCTTACATTTAGATTTTTCCAAAAGACAAAAAAAGAATGATCACAAAAATGACACTTCACATTAAACAGTTCCATTTCTCTGAAATGCACCATTATATTCTAACTCACCAAATGTCAAAATTCCTGCGTAATAATTAAGTTATAGAAAGAAAATTACAACTGCTTTCTTCTCTAGCATCTATGAGAATATAAAGACAACTGTACATTTCCTAGGCAAGGCTTCAAAAGCTACAAGTTATTTCATTCAAGTTTGTTATGGTGCGCAAACATACAAGCTGCGAATTCACTCCCAAGAGCAGATTTAAGGTGACGGTTTTAAGATACTTACTTAGCAGGCTGGAATAACATTGCAGCTACAACATCACTATTTAGTGGCAACATAACTCTCCGGATAATTTAGGATCAAATCAGTACATACTGCTTTGCATAAAATAATTGTACATAGTGAGAAAAGTCTAAGCACAAGCTGTTTCTAGAGAGGCCCACAAAAGAATGCTAATCTTATTCGGATTTTTAAAAACTGTGAAATATTTAAACCAAATAGTTTAAAGTCTCCTGATTATAAACCTTTATTTCATAAAACTTCAAACATCTGACTCCCAATGAAAATCAAAATTCAGTGCTTACAGGTCCCACCGCTGAGCCATTTGACCAGCGCTACCGCGCACCCCAGGCAGTTTTCTACATCTTGATAGCGTTGTACATGTGACCACATCACTTCACACCGGCAAACCGGCCTTTGGAAACACAGAACTGAAAAAAACACAAATAACTGTGGAAGCTCCGAGGAGGAGAGGACACGTGGAAGCAGGTGGAAGGGCTCAGCCACCACCAGCAGAGTTTTCTATGCGGAACAGTCACATCGCTCCAATCTGTGCTGCCCTAGTGAATCCCAGCAGGCTCAGAAGAGACCACATTAGAGAGGGGAGAAAAAAAATAAATCTATCAATAGATGTGCATGGTGTAGAGGGGTGAAATGGCACTGCACAGCTGTGATGGGCAATAAGACTACAAAAGGCAGCTAAACCAAGAAATATCTGTATTTCAGCACCTTCTGCAGCTGCAACATCTATTTTTCTACAGCTGAAAATCTCTTCTTGATGCATACGTATACAACACCAAACAACTGCGATAAGCTTGTCCCAGCGCAGTTTTCTCTGGAACACCGTTGTAATTCAGGTGTTTGCCTGCCAGAGGGAGCTGAAGGAAAGAAAAAAATCCCATATATCTCAATACTTCAAAAGTTTCGGTTTTGTCCTACACCAAGTAATTTAACTATTCAGACAAAAAAAGGTTTTAATGCAAAACTGATCCCAGCGGTGTCTGGCACAGGGCATCCCTGCACCAAAACCTTCCCAATTATGCCCAATACACTTGCTCTATGAATGAGTCCCCCTGGATCTCTAAATGGAAACAATACCTACTTTTAAGGTATAGTTAAGGTATATTTTTGACCCACACCATAGTGGTGATGACTGTGCCAGAGAGAGGCCTCTATAATAAGGAAAGCATCACATGAGATGGTATCTAATGCCTTATTACATCAACTTGTCATTAAACACATGGCAACATTGTGCAAAGATAAAGTTTCCAGATTGCTAGAATGAAATACATATTATGCTGAAAACAGATTTTCATTTAAATGCTTATTGGTCTTTTTTCCACTTTCTGCGTCTAACACTTTACATAGGTACACCTATAAACCTGCAGGTGGTTAGAGTTGCTACAGCATAAATCTATGTTACCATATTAATAATTTATTCATGCATAGCACCAGCTAACCAGAAGAGCTCCAAACAGGCAGGAATTGTTCAGGAATTGTTCTAATTTTGCAAATTGGTAAAGCAAAATATCTAAACAATGTGTTAATGGGAAACAGGGATTCTGAAATAACAGCTCAGGAAAGAATTCCGCTGCTCTACAATGGACAACCCCTTCCTTCCATCCTGCATTTCAGTTAAAGTACTTCCAACTTCAAAAACTTTAGATATAAAAGCCAGCATGAATCCTGACAGAGTTTTCACATTTTGAAGAAGAATTAGCATAGCTTTAAACAGCACCCTTAAACATTACGGGCTCAACTGAACCAACTTTCCTTAGATCAAGATTTGACCACCAGCATTAAGAATCAACTTAGTAGCATCCTGCATACTTCTTGCAATCAAAATACTTTTAGCAAAATCAGTTATGCCACCTTCTGGTACTCATATGAACTGTTCTACAAGACAAACACTCATTTTCATAAATTCCCATTTTAAAGGAGAAAAACACAGCATAACCAGAAAACTCACTTCACGTAGGACATTGACACAAAACACGACTTTTTTTTTTATGCTTCGGTTGATTTGTCCAACATCATTAGCCTGGACAAGCTTGTGTCCGGCCTTAAAGCTCCTAAGCCTGGGTGACCTGCTGAGAGAGGTGGCGTCATTCCTCACCTTACCTGGTTTGGGATATGAGCTGCTCTTTGCCCCATCTCACCAGCTAGAGCAAAGGAACTGGAAAAGGCAGAGAGAAAAGGATGAGCAAACCTGTTAAATGGCTCCTGCACAAGGACTTCGCAGCATGGAAGGCAGATAGGCAAGAAGAAATACGCTAAGAGCCGATAGTGTCACAAGAAGCATAGTAGAGGTGTACAGGGAGTCATTATTCACCAGCTCTCCAACACCAAAGGGAAAGCTTCAAATGAAACTAGCAGATGTCTGGTGAAAAAAAACAGAGGAAACTTCTTCATGTAACATGCTTCAGCTATCACACCATCAGCTTTCCAGGAACCATTTCTTCTTACGACATAGATTCACAGAAGCAACTGTGAAAAGTAAATAAAGTAGTTTGTAGTGGGAGGCGCAGTAGGTGACTCAAGCAGAGTCCCGCACAATCAAACCTCTCCACCTCTCCTCCCATGACCAAGGCATCCTCAGCACTGCAGTAGGACAAACACACGGACATGCAAGAAGAGCTATAAACACGCTTCCTGCTGTACTGCACCAGGATCTATGCAATGGAAGCTGGATCTAAGCACACAAGGAAGGATGAATTTAAGCTATGACTTCATTTCAAGAAATTTTTGATCATTTCCAACATAAGCCTTCAGCCTTCAATATAAAACTGTTTCTAGACATCAAATTTCCACTGACAATTCCTCAAGCAGAAAAAGCAGTGGAACTTCAGTGAAGGAAGAAAGGAGGCATACAATTAGGTATGAAATAACATTAATAAATTATGTGTATACTGACTCCAAGTGTCAACTCTGATGCTCCACTGTTCCTCACAAGAGAGACATCTAGCCATTCTCCAACCTCAGACAATCTTTGACCCACAAATTAGATATTTCTGGCTTTAATTTTCCACTGTAACTTTGAACTACACAAGTTTAATTACATGAATTTAAAGTGTAATTATAAAGTTTGGTGTAGGTATCAGACAAACCCAAGGCCATGCTCAGGTACTTAGGTAGAAGTAGCAGAACCAACATAAGACACAGCTGAAGCACCACGGCATCTATAAGCATCCCCAAGCCTTTGCATACTCTTTCAGCCGTAGAGATCCAGCTCTTTGCAGTATGTCTCCCATTGTATAATCATTTTCTGGATCTCTAAACAAAGCAAAACTTAGGTTAAGCAAAGCTTTGCTCTAACGTGTTCTTCCAATTAAGGTTTTTTTTACTCATTCTTAAGTTCAGCAGTTTGGTTTCTGGTGATGCTGTAACTACCATTTTGCCCACACAAGGCAGAATGATAATACGCAGAGGGGTATACACACATCACGAGAAGCACAAAACACTACTTTCATCACAAACAACAGCGGAAGTCATGCTGCAACACCACTTATCTGCCCGAAAGATTTTTCCAAGAACCTGAGAAACAACTAATATAACACCAAAGTTGCACAATAACACTTCAGAAGAATCATGATAGTAACTCAAACCAGGCCTAATGTGACCGCGGCCACCTGAACAAAGTCTTGCTGCGGATTGCACAGCATGTTGCCTACAAAATGCAATGATAAAATTCCACAAAATGAAATGTTAAAATAATCAAATTAATAAAAAAAATATATAGTCAAGCACTGACATCAGTCATGCCCGAACTGTTCCTGCCTGCCCGTGTATTTACAGATATTTATAACTACCACTGAGTGGATCTTTGCAGTTTGGCAAAGTATTTCTTGACTCACTAGGAACTCCGATCCTAAATTTCAAACCTCAAACTGAAAGCAGCGTTGGTGCCTCACAATTCAAAGGCAATCTCAAATGAACTCAGCACTTTCATGACACCAAAATCCTTGAAAGCTGAAGCTTTTGAGGCCTTTGAATAGCATACACTGGAGAGATGAAAAGGCGGCGAGATTAATTCTGGGGGCAGCTGGGCAATCTCTGCTGAGCCAGCCGTACGCTGCTCCGACCCAAAAGCAGAGGTCACAGCAGCCAGATTAGGAAGGGAGGAAGGAAGGGCAATAAGCCAACATTTATGAAATAGGGTCAGTACTGAATGTGAAGTGAAATTCGGTTGGTAGCTGGAGATAAGATGAACATTTGTCACAAGAGTCTCTGAAAACACTCAAATAAGAACTGGCCAGTGAATAATAAACCTCTGCAGGGAAACCGACAGTTACAGCGACTACGCAGGAGTTTTACATGAACACTATTACAGCAGAGTGCTCCTTCTTTGGTGCTTCTCATCAAATTGATGCAAACTTATGTTCTGGCTCATATCCCGAAGCAAGCAACAACACACACAAACATACCTTTTTCTGTTTGATTCTTTCACTGAAGTAGAAACCCAAGCAAACTACAAACACTTTGCTGCACAAAGAGCAGCTGCTGGGGAGAAATGTTTGTTGGTTTTTTTAAAACATGCAAAGTTTTGCTGTGTCCTGAAATGCATTTTCAGAGCTTGTGGGGGGGGAGCAATGGCAATACTCAGTTTAAGCACAAAACACTGACTTATTAAAAAGACTTCTTTGATGACTACTGGGGATGTTAAATTATATTCAATAAGCAGTTAAGAAGTTCAGGATTCTTAGCCATCATATCAAGCACATCAATGTAAAATAACTAAATCTAGTATTTGCAGATAAGCAGGCTATATATGATTATCTTTTATCAACACCCCAGAACAATGCACAAGGCACAGTGTGACAAAGCTTTTACTTCATTGCTGCAATCCAATGAAAGCATACAGAATCCAAAGGGCAAAAGTATAACTTAAGTAAAAATAGTGAGTCTTAGCTTTCTGTTGTTGAATGCACATAATAAATTCTTTTTAACAGCAAATTCCAGTAATGTGATTCAGTTCATTTACCCTCCTCCTCCCTCCCTTTGCTTCCCCGTTCTGCATTGTAAATGGCCTTACAGCCCAGCACGTTGACTGTCCAGAGAACAAGGCCATTCCTGTTCTTAACCACCACTCCTTGTTACTGCCAGAGCACGCTGAGCAGAGGTGGCTCGTCTAACCATCATGGAGCACGTAATTACTCCTCCTGAGCCTCTCCCACTCCGCTGCAGAGCAGCAAGGAAGAGGATGTCCGGCTCTCAATGACAGTCCTGCCAAAGCCTCCAAGCAAAACCTGAGACAGACTACTCGGTATTTTACTATATGGGCCCAGCTCTAATTATCTGAAAACAGAACTGAACACAGTCATGTTGGTCCTCTAATTACTGGGGAGATGGAGCAAGAGAGGAGGAAACCTGTCTGTGAGAACAGAGAGGAAGGCAAGAGCCCAAGAGCGCAGCTTGCCGGCCCCCTGCCTCGCTCCTCGCCCCCTGCTCCAACTCAAGCCCTCACCTTCGGCCATGGTTCTGCTGTCCCTCTCCAGCCGAGGGCCCAGGGAACTCGCTGGCTTGGTGATACACGACCTCTCTGCTCTTTGGGACAACAGACGTAAATTGAGAGCGTCTGAAGATTTAAAAACCTTCACTTCAAATTAAGTTTTCTTCCAGATCCTTGGCTGACACACCTCCACCTGCCTGGCTGTCAGCTTGGACTCAACACACCTGTGAGAGGCGAGCTGGAGCAGAAGAACGGAACCAGACATCTGGAGTTTGGGAAAGGGCAGTTGCATGCTGAAAACGATTGGAATCCAACATGATGGAGCTGGATGTGATAACACAGCTTGGGAAGATGGAAGAAGATTAGCAAGTTGCTCAGGTTTCAGAAACGTCATGGGAAGGTCAGGCATAAATCCATGTACAATATTGTAACGAGGCAGAATAGCAGTAGTTATAGCTGAAAGTTTTCTGTGACAGACGTATTTCTGCATTTTAACAGCGCACTGTTGTTTTCAGATGTTAACTTTACTATAACCTGCAGGAATCATACTGATCTCTGGATTTCCGATTTCTGCGTATATCTACTCATGGGACTGGGAGTCCCCAGGCTGTACAAGAACATTCTGTCTGAGAAAGAGGGTATTTCTCTCAAGAGCCCCCACCACCCCAGCAGCATGTCTCCACATCACCTCTGAAGATCAGGTGAAAACCTAATAGTTGCTTCAACTTCCACTATACGGGGCAGGACACCAACAGAGATAACCAGCACTTCATATTCTTACAAGAGATCCTTAACAGCATTAGCAAGCTTGAAGTGCAGCTAATCAAAACAAATCAGTTTAAGCTGCAAAACCTACTGGTCTCCCCATATAGTGAACACCCAAGCAAGACCGGGTATCCCGGTTTTCCCAACATAGTTTCCACCACTGCGCAATTATTTCCTAAGATATGCCTGATTTTGCATCCAAGTGAGCAAAAACCTCAATGACAGACACATCCCAGATGTCCAGGAACAACGGAATCAGCAGGAATGTCTGACGAAGCTGCATGCGTGAACACATGCACAAAGAACACCCCTAGCATTAAAAAAATGGAATATACCAGGGGGTTTTCTTTGGGTTGATTGCGTTTTATAATGTAAGGTTTTTTTGGTGTCCAGGTGTGGAGGTTTTTTTCCCTTCAAGTAAGGCACAAGTATTATGCACATCCTTCAGTTGTTTTGGAGGGGTTCTCGGTTCATTTGTTTTTAAAAGTAGGAAGTACCAACAAACTATTTAGCACCCGCAAAGAAAGGTGTACTTCCCTTTTCAAAATTAGGTGACTTCTTTTCTTATCAGCAAAATGAAATGAAATCGATCACATGCCCCAACAGAAACATTTTGTTTTCTTCCCCTTCCCTTTATGAATAAAGCACAGCGTAATTCCTCCATGTTTGACTATACACAGGACATGGTTTACAGCGTTAGTTAGCACCAAAAAGTATTTTCTGGGAGTACAGAATTTGAAGATAGCATTGTTGCTTTTCAAGATGATAACTTTTTTTTCCAAAAGTGTTTATTTAGATGATAAGCTGCTAGCTGAGGCAGATTAAACTGCCTATTAAAACGATTCATTTTTGAAACAGGAGTTAAGATTTTTAATGTTCTGTTTGTTATCAATTTAAGAATTATTCCAATCTGCCCGCAAAAGTGATACGCCCAGTTTAACTATAGTGTCACAATAGATAAATTAATTATGTGCAGAACAACAAATCCAAATCTCCCTCAAAGGGAGAACGCTATACATGCTATTTGAGTAGCTTATTTCAGGTTTTGGACTCTAAAGCACCTCATTGTAAGCATAAAGTCACTTTGGATAAAGCTTCTCTTTTTAGCTTGATGCACTCAAACTCAAGTGAAAAAAAATGAGGGTGGTGTGACACTGGAAGACGTTGCCCAGACAGGTGGTGGAGACCCCATCCCTGGAGACATTCAAGGCCAGGCTGGATGAGGCTCTGAGCAACCTGATCTAGTTGAAGATGTCCCTGCTTACTGCAGGGGGGTTGGACTAGATGGTCTTTAGAGGTCCCTTCCAACCCAACACATTCTGTGATTCTATGAAACACCAAACTCCACAGGGAAGCAATTCCTCACAACACTACACTCACCACTTGCCACCAAGAGAACAGCTGTAACCAATGCACATCCACCTAAGGGACAGGGAGATGAAACTAAAAGGGAAAATGACAATCGGCATGAGATGACATTACACCGCTAGCAACGTGTCACCCATTGGAGAACTTTCCAGAGTTGTGTCTTCTCAGCAAGAACGACTTAACAGAGTTAAATGCTACCAGTTTGTTCACCAAGCTTGCACATAAATTTCTAGTCACACAAGAGCAACTTTTGGGTTTTTATCCAATACTTCATCACCACAAAGAAAACTACTTTTACCTAGTCGATATTGAAACAAACTCCAGAAATTTTATTTATCTGCAAGTCAACACTAAAGCTGTGAGTTTTTACTTTGTTAATCCTTAAGTCATTCGGAGTGGTTGGTTAAGAAAAAGCAATTTGGAAAGCTAAAAGCATTTATTGGAGAAACAAGCTTTTTACTGAAGAGGTTAATTCTTCCACTGAGGGTAAGCAATCATTTCCTCCTAAACAAGCACAAAGACTGTCACACACACCATACTGAGACCAGATGTGACCAACACGAGTGTCCAATAAGTAAGATAAGAAACTTGTCATCTCCTCCAAAAAAAAAAAACTCACTGGATTTTTTCCAGTTCTTCACTTTCTACCTTTAGCTCTTACATGAATGCGTTCAAAAGGTTTTATATGAAAATGTCAACATTCCCATTTTAAATGAAATATTCTAAAATATTCAAGGGCACATGCCTAAGAACGAAGGAGGTAAATGCACAGACCTAACGAGGAGGAGAGAAAATACAGGCAACAGAGAGAGAGGCATGGCTGCTAAGGAAATCAAGTACAATAGATTAACTAGAGGGAAACAGAACAGAGTAAAGAGCCGCTGTTTGGGATTACTAGAGACTGGAAGCTTTTGAAGATGGAGAGGAACACATACATCATAACTCTGCTCTAAAGAAAGCTTTTATAATTTTTTCTTCAAGTTTCACAGCATTATTCATTAAACAGCCATTCTTCGTGCTAAAGAGAAGCGTGAGTGACCAGAGCAGTGCTGAAGGGCTGTACACATTCCCCAGTGACAGCAGGATACAAGAATTTCCCTCAGACAGAAGTCTGAAAAGTGAAACTTGAGACTGAATATACTCAAGTCACCATAAATGCATCCAGCGGACAAAAGGCACTTGTGTGCCTGTTTTAAAAGAAAAAAAAAAGTGGGCGGGGAGAAGATCTACTGCTGCTGATTCAAGATCAAACAACCAGTGAAAAATCCCCCTGGAAGCGGAGAGCAGCGTACTGATGGGTTGGAGCGTTCTCCAAGGGTGATTTAGCTACTGCCAAAACATAACTTCAATAATTTAAACTGTTGTCCCATGAATTATCTGTTTAGATTGAGATCAAAGTACGCAAGATCAGTCAATAAAACTACAGAAATGGCTCTATTAGATTTCTTTAGTCTAAACTCACTAAAAAAATGAGGTTGGTTAATGACAACACAACCTTTGGAACAGAAATAATTGAGCATTTGTTCTTAAGAAGAATGGCTCAAAACAGTTCTTTAAATATGTTAATCTAGTTAAATGAAAGGTTTAAATGTTATTAACAATCAAAATTAAGAATGTGGAGGTCTTAACTGGCATTAACAGAAAATTACTAGTCATGAATGATGCCATTTGATGCAGCAACATTTTCAGCCACCTACAAGGGAAACGCAAATCCTACCAAGACTGTTTCCCTACTGAAATGCTGTAATTCATGCTGCTGTATCTCATATAGCAGTGCAGAAAAGCACCCAGCAGATCCCATTCATTAAAAGAATGAAACCAGTCACTCCAACAAATTAATAATTAATCGGATCAAAACTTCCCTTACAAGTGTGCAATAAAGAATAAGCACAAAAAGATTAAATAGCAGGCAGAGGGTAGTCACGAAAGACAGAATGGCTAATTTCAGTATATTTTAAGACAGAAATCCCTTTCCAGCCATATCAGGAATGTTTTTAGAACACTGAAAGATTTGATAATCACTGTTATTGCCTCCTTATTCTAAAATTGGTCCTTGGATGCCTAAAAGCAGACGCGAGGGCAGCTGGATCAACTAAATCAAAAAAATCCACTGAAGTCCTGGATTAGAGAACCATTAAGACTAAAGCTGAGTTTTTTTCTGCTTTGTTTGAAAAATCACGTAGTCCATTATTTGATGAACAAATTAGCTTAAAGCTCGCTAACTAGGTCCTTTCGTTTCTTAAGTCACTTGCTAATAAGCTCTTCCAGAATTCCTCAAAATCCCAGAAAGAGTTTCCAGGTTGCCATCCTGGAAAAACACCCCCTGTCACCTCTGCAGGAATTTGGGCACTGGCACCATACCCATCCCGGAGCACTGCCACCTCCCCTCTGGGCACAGAGCGATCCATGCTGCCCAAGTCAGCAGCTCCCCTGCTGACCAAAGGAGAGGAAACCAACACAGAATTTTAGATGAGAGGAGCCACATCAACATGTGCTTAACGTGGCCGAACAAATGAGGTTACAGCAAATAACAGCCCAAGATCTATGAAGTCCATCTTTTGTTTTTTATAATAAAATAAGTCCTTTTTCTTTGAAGAAAGAAAAATGAACCACAGAAAGCCACATAGCAGATGAGACATTTTATAAAATTTATTCGAGCACAGCAGTATCTGTGTGCTGTTCCTCTCAGTACCAGCTTTTGAGGTTTTTGCAGAAATATGTCAAGACTATCAATGGCATCAGAAAGAAAAAACACTCAAGAATAAATCCCAGAGAAGTCTGAAGTTAAAAAAGGACCAGAACAAAGAGACAATATAAGAAGTGCCAATCTCAATGAAAAGCCCAATCTTCCACAAACCCAATCTTCCACAAACCTAGTGCACACACAACTCTTTCTACATGAATTTCCTCTCCAATCTCAGCTGCGACGCCTGGATGTCTGCTACTCCCTGCCTACCATCAACTTCAATTAGTCTGCTTTTGGCTTGCAAAGAGAGGATCCAATCTAGGGTGCTAATTTTAATTAATTTATCTTGTATTCGTGTGTGTTTTATGGACACAAGGAGAACACCTAGGAGGAAATAAAAATCATAGCATTCTATTTCAGTGCAAGGACCAGAGCTCCGGTGCACCAAAGCTTCGCTGCTCCTCAACTGCTAAAAGCCTGAACAGAAACAATAGCAGACTTGGCCCAATTTGAAGCACGAACAGTAAGTGAAATGAGAAAATTGATTTGTTGTCTTATTTAATTACTGGTCTTTGTTCAATTTAGACAAGAAGAGGTTCAGGGAGTGGAGCAATAGGACAAAGGAGAATGGTTTTAAACTGAAAGAGGGGCGATTTAGATGAGATTTGAGGAAGAAATTCTTGACTTGGTGGTGAGCCCCTGGCCCAGGTTGCCCAGAGAAGCTGTGGCTGCCCCATCCCTGGAGGTGTTCAAGGCCAGGTTGGACGGGCCTTGGAGTAACCTGGTCTGGTGGGAGGTGTCCCTCCCCAGGGCAGGGGGTGGCACTGGATGGGCTTTAGGGTCCCTTACAACCCAAACCATTCTATGAGTCAGAGGAATGTAATCACAGGTTTCCGATACCTAAAATGTAGTTGTAGGGAAAATGGAGGTACTCCCTTCACAAAGTTGCACATATTTTTACCTTTGTTCTTCATTAAAAAAAAAAAATAATCTTTCTTCAAGATGTGTTACGAACTGAATTACTTTCCAATGAAAAGCAACATTAAGTCACTTTTGTCACCACAAAGCATTCCATACAATGAAAATATTCTGTATTAAAAAAATAAAAATCACTGAACTTTACTAGTTGTTGTCTTTGCCAACAAAGCATCAAGAGTGAAAGTGAGATACAAAAGTTGAACTGGGTCTTCAGACAGTTTAGTATTATAAAGTCTTGGGTGAATGTGACAATATTGATATCAAAATAGTCTTTTAATTTTTTTTTTTTTTTGTATACTGGCATCAAGTCTTTGGACAGACCTACATTTATGCTTTTCATCTTGCCTGCAGTACCACATCATTAGGGATGTGCAATTTTGCCTGACTGATAATTTGTTTACCAGGAGGAGTAAAGAAAGAGCGTTTTGTTTGCAGGATCTTTCCCTTGGCAGGAGAGTGAAGACATAGGAAACACAAAGGGTGCTGTTTCTCTAATGAACATAAACCATAAACATTCAGACCACCAAGAGCCTTAAACAAATGCAGTTACATTGATAAATGACTTTTATCAATTATGTCATCAAATCAATTAGGATAAACTGGGAAAAAGCCATCTTCCATGAGTGTACGCTGCCCATATAGAAAGTTACTGTCAAATATACAACAATTTTTTCCAGAACTGTTTCTCCAACATCTTCAAGATGCAGCCTTTTCTCCCTCGTTATCTACTTGGGTAAAATCCATCCTTCACATCAAATTATTCTGTTTCAGACAAGCTCCACATTTCTTAAACCTCTGAAACTTCTGATATGTCTTCCTGCCTTGTCCCTTCAGCCTTGTTGATTTATTACTGCGCATCCAATGCTCCTTCTCCTCTCACAACATCAAGCACGAAAAGCTACTTTCTAATGCCCTTCAGGGCTCGGCTTTGCTAGTTCTGCAACATTTGTTCCCCTTAATTAGATCAACCTTTGGCAAACCGTCCAACAAGCACCTCTGTGTTTTCTTTCAGGTGACCCCTTTATGCACAAAGGTGCCTTAAACAAAAAAAGTGACAATTTCTCCTTCAAAACAACCGCCAATTCAGCAATGACACATGGCACTTGCTGTCAGTCAGAGTGCTGATACACGGCAACTATTTCTTCTTAGTCACTCAGTTTGATTTTCTGTAGCCCCCCCATCTGCACCTGCTCTCCTTTGGTACTCCGAGTTACAAGTACTTGGGATGACAGATGTTCTATTTTACCTTTGTACAGCAGCATTGCTCGTCAGGTGGGTATTCAAACAGTGTGTTACCTAAGGAGAGCTTCTGCAAACTTCCCACAGCATTTCCACATACACAGAGAATTAAGTAAAAGCACAGCATCATTAAATTCAAAAGAATAAAAGTCTAAACTTGGACACAAAATCAGTCGTTCATCTGGATGAAGTAAAAAAAATGAGAAATCTGCTTCATAGGAAAGTTGATAAGTTTCTACAATTTTTAAATTTTTATTTTTCAATTTAAAACCCGAGACTGCATGCAGTAAGGCAGAGTATCCACAAGCCTCTGCAGCAAGACACAGGAGCTGGAGGTGGGTGCCGCACAGGGAAGCCCTGCAGCACAAGCAGGCAGCAACGGTGAGGCGGCACTTTGCCTCACGCAAACCCAGCATAAAAAGCTGATTATCTCTGCTCAAAAGCCACTGAAACTAAACATGACCAGAGAAGCACGGCGATTGCCGAGAACTCTACCAGCACGAGAAGAGCAGAGTCGGGTCTGGCCATCAGGGTATGCTGATCCAGCTGCAAACACCCCAATGCAACATCTGGTGAGTCGGGGTCGCTTAGGAGCAAGTGTTAAAGGGGGCACCAAACATTTTTAAAAAGATTCCCCATGGATTTTTCCCTTTAATTAAAGGCACTACAACAGTGTTCCTTACTAAGTTTAAAAAAAAAAAAATCAACATACTTTTACCAAAGCTGTTCAGTTTTGGCTACTTGAAGGAAAAACAAGTAATTATTAAAAAGTTGTGTGAGACTCTCCAAAGTCTAAAATTTAAGGAAGCTTCTGTTACTAAAAAACCAACACGCTTCACATTGCACACAGGAATTCATTAAAATTCATCAGTAAGCACATTCTGCATCAGTTCAGGCTTCCTGAAATGCCATGTATAAACCGCATAATTTCAGGTAATCCGCATACACTAAAAAGGAAGTGACTGTTGAATAGAACAGGATCCACTACGCTGAACTCCACAAGACAAAACCATATTTAAAACCAGTGCGAGCAATTCTTGTTTTATGTAAACCATTGCTCTGCAAAACTAGCTCGTACAGGACACGACAGAGCCCCACGAAAGCGAGGTAAACATCTGGCTTGTGAAAAACACTCTACCACGCAGGATGCAAGCTGGCAACGGAAACGTTACCAACGTGCAGAGGGTGAAGCTCCAGAAGATCGACTGCCTTGCCCTAATCATCTGAAAACATGTCCCAAAACAGTCCAGAAGGACACCTCCACCAAATCAGAACACAACCTGCTCCACTGCAGCGCTACAGCAACCTTTAATAAGACATCGCACCGACAGCAAAATAAACCTCTAGAGCTGTTACATGGGAAAAGAAAAACCTTTATACAATCTTAATGCAATCAAACCTATAATCTCAAAACCATTCAGCAACTTCAACCTCCGCATAGCATTTGCAGGAGCATAATCATGCTTCTGTGCTCCCGAGCTAAAATGGGTTTATTTCATTGCCTAAGTACAGCAGCATCTGTGCCCCAGCGGATCTTGGCTCTCAAGTCAACCCATGTTTTGGCAGTTATGGGCTTCCTAATTCGACCTCTTAGAGCAACAAGTCTGACAATACCAGAGTCATTGTTACACTTCAAGGCAAACATAAAATGGCATGCTATGGAAAGATTTAGGTAACTAAAGTTTGAAAACAGACCCGTCTGCTTACACGCTTGTGAAGTGACATGTAGGACAATCCATAGCTGGAGCACACTTTGACTGAAACTCTAACCCACCAGTTTGCATCAGCCACAAGCCAGAGGTCCCTCCTCTCTTTGTACATTATTCCTAGTTTATCTGAAGCAAATCAGCTACTCTTCCCAAACCAATGGCCTTGAAGCCCCCCAGAGCCTGGGCTGCATCCCCAGCAGCGTGGGCAGCAGGGCAAGTGGGGAGGAATTCTGCCCCTCTGCTCCACTCTGGGGAGACGCCCCTGCAGTGCTGCCTCCAGCGCTGGGGACATCAGGAGGACACGGAGCTGCTGGAGCGGGGCCAGAGGAGGCCAGGGAGATGCTGGGAGGGCTGGAGCCCCTCTGCTGTGAGGACAGGCTGAGAGAGTTGGGAGGGTTCAGTCGGAAGAAGAGAAGGCTCCAGGGAGACCTTCAAGCCCCTTCCAGTCCCTAAAGGGTCTCCAAGAAAGCTGGGGAGGGACTCTGGATCTGGGAGGGGAGCCATGGGATGAGGGGGAATGGTTTTACACTGAAAGAGGGGAGATTTAGATGAGATCTGAGGCAGAAATTCTTGACTTGGTGGTGAGCCCCTGGCCGAGGTTGCCCAGAGAAGCTCTGGCTGCCCCATCCCTGTAGGGGTTCAAGGCCAGGTTGGATGGGGCTTGGAGCAACCTGGTCTGGTGGGAGGTGTTCCTGCCCAGGGCAGGGGGGTGGAACTAGGTGATCTTTCAGATCCCTTCCAACTCTAACCATTCTACGAAGATGACACTGCCTCAAGCCTATCCCCCTGTGTCTAGACTAACCTCTCAGCCTGTCTGCTTTGGCTTTGTAGCCTACAGCCTCATCAAGAGCAGAGACAGACAGCTCTGTCTCACCAACACTTCACATCCAGCAGACCCCACAGACACATCTCTCCAGACAGTAGTGGAAGGTGCACCTCTTGCCACATTCACCATTTCAGGCTGTATGTCCAGTTTTGGACACTAGGCTGTGAAGAACCAGGCTGCTGAGTCCCATGCATCTAACGCATTACAGGTGGCAGAAAGGTTTTCCCTTGCCCCCTTCCCTTCCCTTCTTCAATGCCCTTGCTTTACTGCCAGCACAGTTAGCTTTTACCTGAAGATTTCTAAGAATGAAAAATCTACCTTGTTACACAGCATCACATCTTTCTCACAAATGGGGCAGGGACATGAAACTCACTGTTTCCACAAGCCGCTGTGTGTGACATCAGGTCAGGGCACTGTGCAAGGACAGTCCCAACCCCCTGCACTGAAAGCAAAGTAGCAGAAAGCAGAATTTTTGCAATGCTGAGCCGTGTGTCAAAACCTTGTTTTAAATTCAATACTATTTTGAAGTGTAAGTCAGCTGATCAACTGTTTCATGCCTGGATTCACACAATGAACCAAACAAACTCTCACACATTTATGGCAAGATGAATCAAAATATAATGAAGGTTATTAGTTGTCCCAAAAACATCTAATCAATTTTGGCATAGAAATGTTTAAGTCCTTACAGATTTACCATATCTTCAGTGTTCTGTAAAGGACTCGCATTTCAGCTGTGTTTTCCATCCCTCATAAAGTCTTTCTCCAATATAAGTCACCTATAGCTATAACTCCAGCATATTAAAGCTCATTCATCACCACCTACACTTAATAAATCCACTCTGGTGAAAGAGACTCCACTGGAGACAGTTTGATTAGATAAGCCTTGCATGTTATAAAAAAAAAAAAAAGCACATAGCAGCAATCCGGCAAACAGAAGTAAAAGAAGAACCTGTATTTTCTCCAGGAAGACAACGGGACTTATGACATTTGGATCCCACTTTCTCCTCACTCATAGTGAAAAAAATCCTGGTAAGAAACCAGCTGCTGACTGTCAGTTATTTTAAGAGCATAAAGCTCTATGTGGTTACTAAGATCAGGGAAGGCCAACAGAACATATTAGTCCATTCACAAGGTAACTGAATAGCTTAGATAGAGCATGTCCCTTCGGTGTTCAACTTGTAACATACACCCCTAATCTACTGATTGCCAAGGGCACAGCTCAAGCACCTATTACGCTGCTACAAATTAGACTTACTCAGATATGGGCAGATGTCAAGTAGAACAAGGCACCCTCATTCAGCCTGTCAGGAGAAAAATCAGCATAGGGAAGGGGTGTGCATCTCTTGTGGTTTGGTTGAAGTACTTTATTTCTATAATTTTAAGTTCAATATTATCCAGTATACTTAGGAATTCATATTTTTGAAGTTTATGAACGTACGAGTCAATACTACTAAATGAAAAAGCTTTTATTGTATGTTCTCACTTTATTAGCAAAGCCACTTTTTAACTCAATGGACTAAGTTGCAGTATATATTTAAAACCCTTTAAAGCTTGCTGCTTGAGCTTTTAAAGGTGGAACATTTTTCCACTTTTAAGCAGAAATCATGCACATTCATAAGGGCACAGTAATAACTGCAATGAAAACAACAGTAACAGGTAAACAGCAATTTCCATTATACGTCCCACAAACTTTATAAAAATGTATAAATACGACTCACAGAAGGAGGTTATTACAGCTCAGAGCTTAAAGCCAAGGTTATGATCAGGTAGAACTGGGAAAAGAAACCAGTTCCTGCACCTCCGCCCTGCAACAAGGACTAAGCTCTACTCACTTGACAAACTCTCCCATTATATCCCACCCATATTCACCCTTGCCGTAATCCTGTCAGAACTGATGGAACTAGCCAGGCATATATTACCTGTTAACTGCAGCTGCTAATGCTGACACAGAGGACACTGAATGGAGGCAAATCCAGGAACACCGTCCATGGTGGGTGTCGTTGGCTGTAAGCCTTATCCGCTCTCTTAAGTACCAGAGCACAACCTGACCCAGCCATATGCTGAAGACCGGGAAAAGCTGACTGCCAGGCAACTAAAAGGTCCTTAACAGCAACCATCTGTACAAATGCTAGCCCCACAAAACAACTGTGGTCTATTTTTCATAGAGCCTTTTCTGAAAATTACCACACTAAAACAGAGTCAACATCTCTGAATACACTCAAAGAAAAATGTGTATATTATCAGTAACTGTGGCATCACTACGAAAATATTTTAAGGTATGTAGACTGATACTTGGAACTTTTATACCTAAACTGTATTTCACATTAAAAAAAGAGATCAATCAAGTTCCAATTCTATTAAGCTGATAATAACAAAGACATCTTATTAAAAAATAATGACGTTATTTCTCAACTGCAAATTTTTCCAAGCCCTTTGGAGTGATACTCATCTGGCAAGTAAATACAACTGTACTTGTCTAACCCACCGTACCTGATGTGTCTAAGCACATCAAACTTACACGAGCCTGTACAGATCAGGTGGCCACACAACATCTGCTTCCTTCATTCACCCTTATACCTTCTGGAAAGGTACAGAAAGTTTAAAGAATTTTTTAATATATATTTTTTTTAAAGGCTGAAGATTTTTAGTTATGAAAAAGCTCCTTTGTCCTAAGGAAGCAACCTCAAAAGTTGAAACAGAAGCATCTGAATCAAACTAAGCCTTTGGTCATATCCCCTCGCCTCATTACTAACAGCAGAGATTTCTGTTGTGGAGTTTGGATCATGCAAACAGGATACATTTAGGAACGGTGTCACCCACGAAGG
Source organism: Fratercula arctica (assembly GCA_947846985.1). Lineage (NCBI taxonomy): Eukaryota > Metazoa > Chordata > Aves > Charadriiformes > Alcidae > Fratercula > Fratercula arctica. The sequence goes on from CANTUZ010000007.1 coordinate 25,796,838, forward strand.
AAGGAGCCTGAGGAAGTAGCAGACCCCTGAGCAAGTCCTGCCTGACTTTCTGGACCAGAGGAGGGACTCCAAAAGAGGAGCATCTCGGGGCAGACCAGAGCAGTGCGAGAAAGAAGCTCTGCCCATGAGGTCTAACCCAGGGATGCTGCTTGAGCCCTGACCAGAGTCTGGAAACAAGGAGAACAACGTGTGCCGAGGAATCACATAATCCACTACTCTGGTTACTCACAAAAGGTATCACAGTATGCAACATTTTTATTAAAAATATCAATTATTATTCTTAAAAGTTATATTATTATTAAATAACATTCCATATTGTCACTGTTACTTGGCCAACTGTGGCAAAGTCCTCATGGACTTTGGCCACAAGAGAGTAATCTCAAGGACACAGAGTAAATCAAATCGACATCTATCTCCAGGGAAAGTCAGCTGGATCAGCACAAGGATATTTCCTGCTGCTTCATAAAGGATCCAGCACCTGGCCAGGACACTGTTATAAAGAAATCCTCCCGCAACCTTCCTGAACTGGCAGCAGATCCTGGAAGAAGCCAAGGGAAAGATGACTACAGGCCAATATTATCTTGAAGCAGATTTTCTCTTGACTGAAAGCAAGACAGACTACCAGACACTATTTGCACATGCCGAACCTCATCCCAGAATGAGGAAATTAAGTATTAATGACAATTTTTTTTAAAGTAGTTACTAAACTACAAATCACAAAACCATTTCTATGAAAATACACAAAGGGCTCCAGGATGAGGGAAGCCTAAAGACCACTTTAAAACCTTTTCCTTAGCTGGATCTTCTGGTTTCCATGATGTAGCATTAATACTACAAATGCAAAAAAAATTGAGAAATCGAGGTTCCTGAGGTAACAGCAACTCTGCCAACTTGAGCTCTTCAGTGCCAAGAAAAGCACTGAAGTTGTCCACAAAGGCACCGTTCTCCTAGACAATTGTCATTAGAACAAAGCAGTAGCTCCAGAGTATCAGAGCTCATGGTTTAAAAGAAAGCACTCAAGACCACATTACTCATATTATACTTAAAACAATAAGCACAAAGACTATGATGGAAAATCCTAAAATAACATGTGGCTTTAACTTTCAACTGTTACTGGAAATTTGGGGAAAAAATGGGGACACTGGGACTAATAGCCCCAAAAGAAAGAGCTGGCTTGTAAACCTATGGCACTAGGAACAGCATATTTATGCAGTCCATCTGACAAATAAGACATGGCATCACCCAATTGTGATCACAAAAAATGACACTGTTTCCACAAAAGTAAATCCTTTAAGTACTTATTTAGGTAGAGTTATATTCTGTCATAGAAGTTCTTCCTTTCCTGTAATATTTTGGGAGCACAGTTTAGCTGCATACTCCCAGAATATCGTTGTGTTCCAGCAGACAGGAACTGAAAACTTTCAGGAAAGCTTCTATTGACTGCTACTATTCTCACCTTCTTTAAGGTAAATATATTAGACTTCCAATCAAAATTAAACAAGGGCAATAAAGTGTTAATAACCTGACATGTAAAATAAGTAGCGCGAGTAAGCTGGCCAGAAGAGCTTCTCCAAGCACTGAGTTAACCCTGCTGAAGGATAACCATATACCGAGCGTCAGGGGTTTTACTGATGTCTAGAACATATTCAGCAGTCAACAGTAAAAGTCTCTGGTAGGCTGATCACTACAGAAGTTAGCTGTCATGGTTAATCATTTATGAAACCATATATATTCTATTGCTCTGTCTTCCAGCTCTTTATTTCAACCATCAGCTCCGTCTCTGCTTTCCATGAAGTGCTCTGTGTTCACAGCTTTACAGAACTAAAGGAAACTCTAGGCAGAGTTAGTCTAACTTAGGAAAAAAAAAATCAAAATTAATTCCCTCATTAGCATTTCGGGTTTTTTAGAAAACATACATCAGTTACTCACAAAGTGTCTCTCCACATCATCTCCGATGAGCGGAAATATCTCCTCTGCTCTTCATGCACCTGTAGTCAAACAGAAAAGGATTGAAGCAGGGTCACAGACAGACATCCCAAAATAGCACCTGCCTCTCAGAGCCCATGGATTTTCACAAAACAAACTAAGATTCACTCTCAACATTCACACACAATATGACTTTTCCCCCATTCACTAACTTTCTCCAGTAAAATTACAGAGATAAAGGAGCACAAAAGGAAGAAAACGACTTCTTGCTTGCATGTATTACACTGCCCTTTGCTGCGGAAACAAGGATGAATTATGAAAACTAATTAAGTTAACAGAGAGAGCACATGCCCTAGATTTTTCAAATAATCTCTTGGTTTAACCCAGTTGTTCCTGAGCCTGCCTATCCCATGAACAATTTACTAAAATGGAAGCTGTGACTCATTAAAGCTACCCTGTATTCTAAGAGGGAAAGAAACAGCTCGAATTATTTATGTGCAAGACAATCACATTAATTTGTACAGAAGAAGCCAAAATTTTAATGAGTTCCATTTTTAAAATCTAATATAGTTGATAAAAAACCCCTTGTACATTTTTTTTTTGGTGTCTCAAGATACAATACCTTATAACCATTAACCAAAACGAAAGCCTATAGACTATATTCAAGTTTGTGATCTCCTACCTTCACTTGAAAGGACAGTGAAAAAGTCGTAAAATTTCAGTTTGCTGACATCATTCAGCAGCAAGCACTGCAAAATATAAACTATGCAATACCACGGACAAAAGCCACGCTTCTGATTTTTGATCCTTTATAGATTTTACATTGATAAACATAAATGAATGATCAAAAATTAGTAGCTATATGAATTAGATATTTCTTTAAAGCCATTTACTTTTAATTCACAGCCCAATGCAGAAATTCCTATTTCTTCATTAATACTTTTAATATACAAAAGTAAATTAGTATTTTTAAATACGGTCACAAAAGAGTAAATCTACATAACAGATTTGAAATAACAGGTGAGTTTATATATAAAGAGAAAACAGAAACTTCTGCAAATCCTCCTCTCCCTTACCATTACAAATAAAATTCAGACTTCAGAGAGTAGGTCACAAGCAATGCTAAAATTTTATTTTATTAAAGCAGATTCAGACATTTAGCGGAAGGAAATTGCACTCAGTATTTGTAAGCATGAATCATAAATTATAAAGCACACACTGAATTTAACAGAAACAGCATCAAACAGAATTGCTCAGCAGCTTCCCACATGCCCACTCCCTCCCTCTGGTGCGAGAGCAGCTGCAGAATAAGGTGGTTCCTAATTCCTGATCCTGCTGCCACGGGACATCCTCCTGTTCCAAATAAACTTCAGGTTTTCCTCTATTAAAGAAGTCTGCTGAGTAATAGGATACGTCATATCTGTCCTCCATGATAAAACTAACATGTTCAAAAAGTACCATGTACATCTGAGCTGCTTTCCTACCGCCATGCTCAGAAACAGTTCTTTGCAAAGTCCTCCTCGATGCGCAGCGTGATTAGTGTGATGAGGGTGGACACTCAGTCCCACTCCTTGTTATTCCATCCCGTGGGCATTGCATGGGCTTCTCTGATGAGGCAAATACACTGCACAACCACAGGAAGGCATCAAAAGGCAGGTGGCCCTTGGCTTCACAAAACTCTAAGGGATTAAATTAATTCTAAGAAATAAATGAAGCTGACCTCCTCTTGGGCAAGCATACACTATGGATGGGTTTGTGTATCTAGTTAAGCATCTTCTTCCCATACACCTGCTCAGTGAGGTCAAAACCATGTTCCTTTGATGTGATCTTTAATAGGGTTGCTTATCTGTATGTTTCAACTATACAGCTCGCTCCAGCTTGCTTTAAGATTGGGAAGAAAACCCGACCTTTCAATTATTAATTACAAATAAAAATAATTTTTTTTAGTGTTTGCATTTTATATAATTTCCTAAACAGATCACTCCAAATCAATTTAGCTGCAAGTTTCTTAAAGTTTTTTCAGTAATTAGAGTTAGTAGTGCACAGCAAATTTGTGCTGTACCCAACAAAACTAGACCTGAATTCCTGAAAAGATGAGTTTCACCTTCTTCCAGAGACTTTTTAACACATTGGACTGGCCAAATTATTTACATACAGTCAGTAGCACTTCTAATAACTTTAACCCTACTGCCTGAGGCCAGGGAGATGCTGGGAGGGCTGGAGCCCCTCTGCTGTGAGGACAGGCTGAGAGAGTTGGGAGGGTTCAGTCGGAAGAAGAGAAGGCTCCAGGGAGACCTTCAAGCCCCTTCCAGTCCCTAAAGGGTCTCCAAGAAAGCTGGGGAGGGACTCTGGATCTGGGAGGGGAGCCATGGGATGAGGGGGAATGGTTTTACACTGGAAGAGGGGAGATTTAGATGAGATCTGAGGAAGAAATTCTTGACTTGGTGGTGAGCCCCTGACCGAGGTTGCCCAGAGAAGCTGTGGCTGCCCCATCCCTGGAGGTGTTGAAGGCCAGGTTGGATGGGGCTTGGAGCAACCTGATCTGGTGGGAAGTGTCCCTGCCCAGGGCAGGGGGTGGCACTGGATGGGCTTTAAGGTCCCTTCCAATTCTAACCATTCTATGAGTCTATGATTCTATAAATAAAAAGCTATTAGAGTGTCTTCAAAAATGAAATCCCTTTCATCTGTATATCTCCTCCCCTTATCTGAAGCCTCTGGGATGAGGCTTTAGCAGAACAGCTTATGTTATCTGCTCCCATTATTCTGCTTGGGAAAGAACGCTGAGACCATTATACTGCAAGGTGAAAGCTGACCTTTCCTAAAGCAGGGGGCTTTTTTTTTTTTTTAAACCACTGCTGATGGGACAAAAGAAACTATCTTTTGGACCCATGTGTCTGGCTTGCAGTAGAAAACCATGAGAAATGCTACAGGGTTGGGGTTTTTTTCCTGCACATAGAAGAAAACTAAAGACTGTAAAAACGAGTAGTGGTGGATGGGCAAATTGATGCACACAAGTTCCAAAACCAGCAACTGATGGATTTTCTTCCAATAAAGCGCAAAATACAGCAAGTGCATGAGGAATATTTACCAACTCTCATTACCACAGAAATTCAGAGAGTTCAAATTCCATGTTAAAAATAAAATTTTTCATACTCAGAGAAGTTTTAGTTAACTTTCAACTTTAACGGTAGAGCTGCTTCAACTTTTCCATCCTCACCAGTGATTCTACATGCCCAGCATGCAGATATGAGAAATTCTCACCTCCGCTTACAACTGCACAGCTACTCACTGCGTCCAGAGAGAGGACAAACCTGGCCACCAGCACTAACCTGCCCCCCCCCCCACCCCCGCCAGGAGCTGGATGGCTCACTGCCCTGCCATTCCTCAGATCTCTTTGGTTTCGGGTGTTTGCTCTTCTTGCTGCTGTTACATTTTGCCATCATTCTTTCAGATATCCAAAGGCAAGTACCTATATTTATTAATAACATTTCATTTCCTGTATAACCCATTATATTTTTTTAACGTCCTTGAGCACGAATTTAGGAGGAAAATTTAAAAGGGGTGTGGTCAAGGCCCATGTAAAATTGATTAGCATTTCACAGAGAAGTTAAACTACTTCTAATTCCAACTGCATAAAATAAATAAAACCACTACATGTGTTGGTCATGTGCCAGCGCAGACAACTCACATAGCGGACACCCTGTGAAACTGACTTTTATTTTTATGCTTATATTTTGTCTTCTATGAGAATGCTTTAGGTTTTTCAGAGCTGACAGAGGATGCACATGGCTTATGTAGGTAACTTCTATCAGTTACAGTCAGCTGTTCAGCAACAACAGCAAATGTGTGCCACAAAACATGACAAAGAGCATACAAGGTCCGAGGACACAGCTCAGCAAACACGTCCTTTCTCCAGAAAGCGAGTTGTTTCAAATAGCGCTCAGAAATCATAAAGCGGCGGAAGACACTGTGCTTTAGCCTGACCCACGACAATAACGAAGCCCTTTCTCCAGCACAGTAGCCAATGAAAATTAAAACCATAACATAACAGAACTGCTGAAAAACAGACTGACTAAATCCACAAGGAGCAAGGAGGCTAGACTCTAGTCTGGGAACATTAATGCAGGACATGGTTCCACATCCCGCTTGGTCTGACCTAATGAGCACTCACCTGCCTTGTGCTGAACCCGCAAACCAGGAGCTGCCACCCGCTGCCAGGGACAGCCACGTGTCCCCCACACAGCCACAGGCAGGAGAAGGCAGCAGCGCTGTCCCTTTTAGCAGCACTCTTCAAAGAGCTGCTTGAATCTCTAAATAAGAAGTATCTCTCTCCAAATACAGAGAAGTATATGCTTAAAAGGGCATTTTTATCTTAAAAGTAGAATAGCCCGATGAAGGCATTTTCAGCATGAACTTTGTACACAATTCTGGACATCACCGTAACATCCCAGTTTTTATAACAGGCACCAGAGTTGCATTACCTGAGAGCAGCATTAACATATATCACATATCACCTGATAATCAATAATTAACAAGTAGAATCATTACTATTTTCCACCTACAAATTGGAAGTATGTAAGTATTTAAAGACTTTCAATAAAAACCCAGTCCAAACACAAAAGAAATCCCGTATCTTAGACTACAGAAGATACAACTGAAACTACCAATTTGCTTCAGCCAACCAAGGTACTGCATCTTGAAAAACTCAGCATCCTAAAGGAAACCAATAAACAGCTGAAATACAACTCTAGGTAGCAGAACAAGTCTTATCCTAACAGAAATTTTGTAATTGTATTAAATGTGTAAGTTTAGACCACCAAAAGCAATGCTACCATGGCTCATTATCTGCAATTACATACTGTCCTTTGTTAATGTATTTGAAAAATTTGTTCAATAAGAATTTTATTCGACCTATTTTAGGAAGACAAAATAAACCAAGCTTCAGCACGTTCCCACAAACCTAGAAGTTTTCAGTAATATTTTATGCATAAAAACCAAGCCTCTCAGTATAGTATTTCACTCACACAGCAAGAGAAAACAGTTCTCTGAAGATCGAACCATTAATACACTGCTTATAAATCACATCCAAGTAAAACACCTGCAGTTTACAATGGCCCCATAGGCAGCAGGAAAATGCTATGCCACATCGGATGTCCCTATAGTATGCTCTTAAAATCAGGAGCTTCAGCAGTTACAGCACCATGTGATCCAGCCCCAGGGAACGGGACTTTCCTCCCATTAGGTTGAGCCTTAATGAGACCAGCTCCACACGCAGCAGTCCCAGCCTGGGACCAAAGGAGAGGGGGACAAGGAGATGGCTACAGATACCACACCGCAGTGACTGTGAGTTTAAGGTGCCAGCACAGGGAGGGGACGAGGAGGCAGCAGGGACCAGTGTCCCAAAGCACAGGAGACCCCAAGTGAGACAAGGCAGCTCCCTGCCAGAGCCAAACAGCCCTGCCAGGTCAGCAATCCCCTGGCTTGACATCAGCTTTGCTGCTCGGACAGCAGCGCTGCTCCCTCTTCTGCCCTTGGCCCAAACATCTCACTGTCTCTTCATCCACAGCTGCAGCCCCAACACCGCTCAGAGCGGTGCGCAGCACACATATGGCCGGGCAGTGGCAGCTGCCTGAAATGCTCTTGTCCTGCTGCTGTCACCCCAGCCACAATCCAGAGCAGGTCCCTACCAGTGACAGTGCCCACGCTCCTGTTTGTGGGTGTCCAGACTATATGGCAAGCATCTTCTATTAAAGGCAATTCAGTTAAAGGCAATGTGGGCTTCTGCCTCCATGGTTCTGACCAGAGGTCTCAAGAGCCCTGAAAGTATGGAGTTGTGACTCTCAGCCTACACAGATTGCTTCCCTTTGTCAAGGGGGCACTCTGGGGAGCGTATGCCACAGATTGAGAGGCATCAATTAAATACTGCTCTGGAAGGGTTAATGAAAAGGCCAGTTCACACCCTGTGGTAACAGCAGGAGGTGAAATCCTGTGAAGCTTCCTAGTAAAATAATGTAAACTTCAGTAGACTGAAATCTTCCTGTCTTCAGAAGTGACTTTTGGATAGCCAGCATACATTATCTGACAATAAAAGCAAAAAAGCTCAGAACGTGAAAGCCCACCTTCCCATTTTCTGCTGTAAAACCTTTTGGTACCCCTCTCCTATATCACACACCAGAGTATCAGAGCCACCTGCTTCACTGAGAAATTAAATCCATGGTATTTCCTTAAGCTACCACTCAAGTATCCATGTGACAAGCCACCTTGGAATCACTTTCCACTAAACTCTGAGCCTTCCCACCTGCTGTTACACTCCTCAGCCACATCCTTTACCTGCAGGTTTCATCTAAGCCACATCCTTGGGAAAAAAATAATCTACATATGCAAATAAAGGCTGGGAAAAATGCTTCTGGATCAAGTTAGTCAGCAGGATTTCGAACACCCAGCAAGCTTACTAATTCTGGAGTGCTGTTAAGGGGAGAAGGTGGAAGCTAGGGGAACGCCAGGCTGCAGATCAACTTCAAGGCATTAGTTCTCCTTTTTTTTTTTTCCCCTAACAGATATTTTGAGCATACCTTAAAAAGACACAACCACTGAACTGATAATTCAGGAAATACTGGGTCATGAGGCTATCCAGAGCACAGCACAGCACACACTACTCACTGGCTTATCATAAGCCAAAGGAATGACATGAGAGTTGAATAAGATGCGTTTCACATGTTAGTAATTTAGCTTGTTACTTAGTAGCACGTGGACATTTTCTAACACACAGGATTAATAGCAAAGATGAGATTTGGATTTCTAATGCTCTTTGTCCTAGAAATGGACATTAAGAACCTCCCAAACACGAAGACCTTCAACACCAGTACAACAACAGTCCAGCTCTTTTGGCTCCAATTACTGCCTCACAAAAGAAGAGCCAGAGGAGAAGCCACACAACTTCTGGATAACCGACTGGCAGGGAACAAAAAGCCCCAGACCATTCTAGATGTCTAGACGTACCAGGAATCATTTCCATACTTAAAATTCCTCTTAACTACACTGTATATGCATGATTATTCTCTGACATTACGTACGTTTGTTCTCAACTCCACAAGAAATCACAAGGTTTTGTCATAACAAACCCGTGAACAGCAATGTTCCCTGCCTTACCTTTCAAATAGTGAAGCTTGCTAAATAGGACAGTCTAAAATGAATGAACGTTTTACCTCCGAGCAGCACAGCTTCAATTGTTGGCTCAGTCTACCCACTATCACAAAAAACTGAATGGAAGCTTCAGCCGCATTCTAGTAAGATTTCAAAACTATTTGATAATCTACAAATATATACATTCATCTTTTTCAGCTAAGCTGAAAGCAATCAGCCTTAACAGTATCTCCTTGTTTTACATACACTATTTTGTACAAATAACTAAACAGCTTCCCGTGTCTTTATCAATTGTTCTAATAAATGACCTAAGGCTACATAATTTGATCCACAACAATTTAACACTTACAGTATTTTCACCAAAGGAGAGTTCTGAGATTTTCAAGATACTAATAGTGCCTAACATTTCAAATATATCAACTAGCTTTTGAAAGCCCTGATAAAACACTGCTCCCACAGAAGAATTAAACATTACATGGTTAGAGAGTTCTACAAAAAAAAAAAAAAAATTTTTAATTTGAACATTTGCATGTTAAGCATTTAAACTGCTGTGAAGAGTTTAGATAAAAGAGTTTCCAAGAGCTATTCATTTCCAATTGACGACATCCAAATCATGATATTTAACAATACAAAAGCCTTCTATTTTCTGTCCCAGTAAAGGCTGACAAATAGCATCAACAGCATCTGCTGAAAATTTACACTTTACAAGCACGCTACTCACCCACACAGTCTCTAAGTCATCTATTTTGTACTGGGAAAATCCATCAGGATCATTTTCAATGCATCAGTTTAAGGATGCCTACTGCAACATCTGGAAAGGGCTATGTAAAGAATACAAAGCATGTACATAGATAAATATTTATGTATTCTTCAAACTTGAAAGTTTCAGTCCACCAACAACACGAAAATATCTGAGTATTCTCATCAACACTCCAGAATATCCTTAAAGGTACCTGCTTTCTTGGATGCATAAACCATTTAATCAGCATCTATTAGATGCTGTTTCATATGAGGAAAACACCATGCACAAGCCGGATGTGGAAGCTTGGGCTGAAGACCCATTTAGCCAAGCTACCTGTCTAACAGCCACCGATTCGGGAGCAGCGAGAGCAAAACCACACTGTGCTCTGACAGCTTCCCTCAGCCAGGGAAGGGACAGCTTCCTCCGACAGACTGCATCCCAAATGCAGTCTTTGGCACTATGCAATGCACTTTTGTCTTCTGCTAATTTCTCAAATCCCATTTCAAACCAATTTGCATTAAAGATATCCTGTGACACTGGAGTCTGAATATAATCATAGACTAGATAACAATGGAGTCTCACAATATAATGCCACATTCCAGGAAAGCATCCTTCAGCTAGCACCTCAATAATTTCTTAACACACCATCCGCAGAAGCCTTCCCACCTCCAGTGTGATACTAGCTGCAGAGACTGGCCCAGTATTGTTTCCTGAAGACTCACTGTACTGCCTCTTTACTGCATGAAACCCTGCGAGCACATCCACACTGAACTACACAACGTGCTGCCTTGTTATGGCAATTGAACAGGAACAGTGTACTGGGGTTTAGCCATTAAAAAAAAAAAGTTATTTGCATACACAAAGCATCTCAACTTTCTTACTGTTCATGGCAGGATCCCAGGGCTATGTTTCGCCATTCCCAAGGAGTCCAGGTTAATTTTGACATCTAGAACAAGGTTCAGGAAGAGAAAAAAAAAAACTGTCACACACGTTTGCACACTATTATTCACTGTAGATGTTATTTTAAAGAACTGCAGGGTACAGCATCTCCAACGGAGTTAACTATTGGCTTCTGCAGCTCTTTGAGCTGCGTCTCAACTGCGAGTGGAAAATTGGATAGCCCCACTGCTTGCCTGGAGGGAAAGTTCACCTAACACTACAAATCTGTGGCGTCCTGCTCTTTTCCATGTATACAGAGTATTTCATACACAATTCCGCAAGACCACAGCTTTAAATAAAAATCAGTTTCAACAATAGTGCAGAAGAAAAAAAGCCAGAGCTCATTTTTGCTTTTAAACTACTCAGTCTCTCTGTATAACTCAGAACTAGAGACACCATTTTACATAAATGCCTAAATTTATACAAGTTACAGGAGGTACAGAAGTCCAAACAGAAGTAATACCTTCCTCCACAATACTAAATCAATCATGCTTTCCATAAATTCACCCCAGAGTTGCTGTCATAGCAGGAAGCTATCAGGCTGGGCCTGCAGAAAGAGCATCGGTCACAACGGAGCTGTGATAGCACAAAGTTACAGCGAAAAGTTGCACGGCCATTTGGAACAACCGGGGAGCAGGAGTTGGCAGGAGATGCTGCTTTTCTTCTTCATGCTGAAAAGATATCGTCTCCATTTGAAAAGGAAAAAAGCAGCCAGTTACCCCAAAATGCAAAGAGGAATTAGCAGCATTGTCATGTGCAATGGCAGTCACTTTTTTTATTCATCCAAACGTAAAGCAGAGTGAGGAAATGCTGGCAACAACACTGCCGGCTTTCACTTCCTCTGTGTTTCCTCTCAGAAAAGAAAAAACTGAAACATTACACTTGGCAACTCGTGGTCTCACATTCAGTTACACCAGGAAGTGAGGGTCACTTCGATAATCCAATGAATGAACAACATTTTTTCAATTACAAGCCCCTGCCAACGTTAAGTTATTCATCCAGTTAAATCAATGAAACAATACTAACAACAAAATCCCACAGCAAACCGCAAGTTAACCAATAGTAACAGATAAGAAGCACTACAGGACATTCAAACTTCTTAACCAAAACAAAGGAGTTACCCGAAGCTTAGAGAGGCTATTACAGTCTTATTTCATGAAGCTGTCTTCCTTTTGATACTCCTCCTTAAAATGTGTCCAATTATTTTGCTTTCTATAGTTGCACACCTACATATGCTAGCCAACAGCTAGACGCATGTTCCAGAATTAGAAGATTAATGTGTCAGGGATGACACAGACAAGTCATCAGGAAGCCTCTTGGGTTGCTTTGGTGAAGCAAGCCAGAAAGACAAAAAGTTAGAAGGTAGTACCCAGTGGCAAGAAGCTCTCTGAACCTGGGTGTAAGGTCCACCACCACCTGTCAGCGGGTTCTGCATAACCTGCATCTCTGCGATGCTGTGCCAGGCTCCTCCAGCCGCACGCAGCCCTAACTGGGCTTGTGAAAGGCTCTCCGTAATGAAAATCTCAAACAATGTCGGACTTGTTAGACGCATCTGGGATGGCACTGAAACAATAAAGTCAATATAAAGATAGCGCTTTTTCCTCCAACCCACTCATTTTTGCCTCCTCCCATTTCTTTTTCCACCATTATTTATTCTTGGCTCCATGTTCGGGACTGTAAAGCGTTGCCATGCAACCTCTTCTCTTGCACATTCGCATTTTCCAGCCCAACTCCATCCTAACATTAATTTTACTAATGAATAAACAATCTGAACTAGTAAAGGGAGCTGGTTATAATCACAGCATGGACCTTTCTGTACACAGGTGGGGAAGACAGGACACTGACACAGCCACCCCACACCGCTGACACAACAGAGCTAGCACTGCTGCGTCTACGTTTAACCACTTTTTCTTTCACTCCACACCAGATCGCTACAGCCTGACTAGAAAACACTTTCATTCCCTACGAGGATGATGAACTGGGATTCTCTTACTTCACTTGTAACTTCACAGGGTTGTTTGCAGGGAAGAAGTCACATTTCTGCCTGTCGAGCAGCCCTTTAGCTCATGAACCTCTGCCCCGGGTTTGGATCTCCTCCTCCAGATACAGCTGTGCTGGGGAAGAGCTCAGCACCTTCAGCTGCTTGTCCCCGTGCTCTGCCAGAAGGCTACCAGCTGAGCTGCTCTGAAGTACTTTCTAACCTATTTACTCAGGATCAACCGATACAAAGAGTGATTATTTAGGCTGTTTAAACCACTCCAGATTATTTTGGTTGGCATGTTGCAGAAGAGCTCACACCATTGTCTAAGCTGCCAGAGGTAAGGTTTACAGCCCCCTTACTGAAATATTTTCTCCTCCTACAAATGGGGATGGTGGCCAACAGCAAAACCAGACAAGAAACCCCTGCTGGCATCCCAAAAGAAACCAGGGCTGTTGGCATACTCATCACCACCTGAAGAATGAATGCAAAGAGGAGGGCAATTCTTGCTTACATCTGCTCAGTCCTTTCCAGGGAAGGAATTTCACCAAGCTCTCAGAGAAGACATAACTCGGAGCTCCACAAGTGGCAACAGCCACATGAGCACCGATATTAACACAGCACACAAACCTCTGCCCTTGAACGAAGGCAAGAGATGCTGGTAAAATCCAGCAAGTTGCCCTTAAGGCTGTAAGTTTTGAAAGAGAAAAATGGTACCACCACAGGCTAAAGTTAGACTATATGCTTACTAAGATGTTGCCAAAAGTATTAACCATTTTTTTACTCCGTTGTACCCACCCCACCCACAAACCCCAGAAAAATAACAGGTGCAAGAAAGACTACAGTAGCATAACAAGATTTGGGAACAGAAACTGCCCTTTTGTTCTGCACACGTGAAGCACTGTCATACCAAGGTCTTGGTCTGTCACAGTGGCTCTTAAATGGCATCAGGTATAGAGAGCAGCAACAGCATTAAGAAAAAAAAAATTAAGGAATTGTGGTAGGCAAACAAAACCTCAGGGTCTCTTATCTTCTCTAGCTAAAAGGAGATGCTAGGAGAGTTGTACCACGGTCTATTTAGAGCCTCACAGCAAACTACTCCAGATATTCAACCTTACATTAAGATAAGCTACTAAATCACTCCTGAAAAAAAGGATTAACCTGCTTGCAAAGACACAGGCCAGGCTCTCTTGCTACAAGTGATACCATCAATGTCACCAAGACAACTGGCTGAGTTAATGACACTTCCACCAACTCCAAACTAGCTGGTGTCATGATCATCTCATTACTGCTCTCCTTTAAATAACAAAACTCCCTGTTTGGACATTAAGGACAAAATTTTCAGACTCATGGGAAAATCTGGTACCAAGTCTCGCCTGGATTACAAGACTCCCCACACTAGCCCTTCTACTATTAAAGACATCAGCATTTTATAGTGCCCAAATGTCTCATGAAGAACAGAGAAGTGGATGCTTACGCACTACCATCACTCCTCCGTGACCTATGTGAGCAGCCCCATGAGACGGGTCGGATTTGCATAGCCACTGAGGGAGTAATGCCAGACAACTCCAGCAATCTAGTAAATTCTGACTCAGTATTGCTGAATTAACTAGATTTATTGTTTGATTCTTTTGTAGCTAAAGTGTTTAATTTATAATGTCCAGTTTGAAAGTGTAAGCTTGCAAAGTCTTCGGTTTATATAAAATATATCTCATAGGGCATATGCCCTGATGGAAATACTTTAATTCCACTGTATAAAAACAAGCTTAAAACAGCAAACACAAAAGTCCAGCTTAAATTTCTAGATGTAACAACATCACTGCTACATTACAAATTCAACATTAAAGAGAAAGAAACTGTTTATCTTCTGTTCCTGTTAAAAGTTTCCAATGTAAACAAGCAATAAAATACAGTTGTTAGTAAATGAAAACAATACAACCACATATGTATTTTGTAACTTCTACTTGCTACTACTTAAGAAGTTACTCACTAGCAGTGAGTGGAAAGATGATCAGGGAGGGGAGGTGGGGGGGATAAACTATTAATACACATCTTCTACAACACTGGCACTGTGGTGGATAATCAGCTTCTAAAAAAAAATACATATACACACACAGAATACATGCCAACGCCTGTAGGATTCTAGTGCCACTCACGGCTTTCTTTAAATAACGGATGTGCTACTCGCTTCTTCTGTTCTATTCAAAATCTGTGGGCAGCACAGACTTGCCCGGAACCGTGCCTGTTTCCTAACACGAAGCTACTGGAGAGTCAGGCACTGAGAAGCCAGAAGTTGACACGGCAGAACAGCAACCCATTTCTCCCTCTCGGCTTCCTTCAAAAGGAACCAGAGAACATCCGTGAGCAGGATGCAGGCCAATGTTTGATCCCTCCAGAGCTCAGACAAAAGCTTTCCCCCTACCTTACTGTGGTGCAGAATTCACGCTTTCACGTAAAGTTTACTGAAAGCGTGAATTTATGTGGATCATTCGGCTCCTACACAGGTGGAAAGCCACCTGGAGAACAGCAGTCCCAGGAACGCCTCTTTAAAGGCATCCGGAAACATGATTGCTTCGAAGTGGGAGCACTGCCCCGGTCCTGCTGCGTGGAGTTTGATGCTCCGTTCCCAGCATCTGCTGGTAGAAGCAGTCCTGCTTTCCTCCCGCTCACCTCCAGCCACATCACTCCTGCCTCCACCTTTGAGAGCAACAGCAAGGTGCAGCCACAGGGTGAGTGAGCAAACTGATAAAAACGTCACCAAGTGAGTTAGTTTCCCATGAGATAAGCAGCATGAAAGAAGTCACCCTGCAATCGCACAAGCGTTACCTCTGCCAAGGGAGATGCAGCAGGATATCAGGGGAACAAGGCAGGACCACCCAGAGATGCATCAGCACCAAGCTGCCTCCAAAGCCTCTAGCATAGAAGGTGTGAACCTTCTGGTTAATTTTCAAGCCACAACAGGTTTATGAATAAGCTTAAAGTGTAAAAGTAATGTTTCGCATTTATTTCTTACTGAATTATTTAAATACGTAGAAAATATACTACAACAATGTATAACAGAAATAAAGCTTCAACTTTAGAGAGCTGGGTTTTGTGCCAGTGCAGTAAAAACCTGCTGGATATTTCAGATTATCATCTTAACATACTGCTGGATATTTCACATTTGCATTATCAGATAAGGGCAGTGATTCAAAAGAATCAAAATTCCCACGATGCTAAATGAAATGCATGTGGAACACATTCAACTTGAAACCAGAACAGACCACTCGCATGGAGATCCCAAAAAACAATAAGGAAAAAGGAAACTGATTGAAATTCACATGTTCATCCTTGCTTTCTTCAGCCTACAGTATTCTCTCTAATATTTATGACTTGTACGCCTCAAAATCCTGCTCTGTTTTTTTCATGACACAGAACCTCACCTTCCTCATAACAACAATTTGCACTTGACCAGATGGAGGTGTAATCAAGCTCACTTACGATGTACCACAGTTTTCATTTATCATGTTGCTAAGTCCTGGTCTGCAATTTCCAAATGATATAGACTGATAAAATTGTCCCTCTCGGTTTATTTTTCTTACCAAGAGTAAAGGAACAAAGTTCTTCCCTCACTTCCCTGCAAAGATGGAAATTTGCATTGACAATGGGATTAACACATTGAGATGCTGAGCACTGCAATATCTGCTAAAATATTTACTTTGAAGCCCTTGGAACTAGGACAGGTGCTCAAATCGTCCCACCCCTGGTTTTATCCATAAGATTTGTGCAACGCATTCCCACATGCTTTGTGTTGACTGTTTTTCTTCTAGCAAGGTGGAACAGCTTAGACAGGACCGCCGTCCTAAAGCAGCTTATACCTCCCACCTTCAGGCAAATTAGGAGACTTCTGAGAGGCAGGACAAACAAGCACATACGCCAGTAGGCAGACGGAGCCCAAGGAAGGTGTCTGACATCGTGGGTAAATAGTCCTGCTGCTTTGACTACTGTCAGCCAGTTCCGCTTCTGGTCCCATCCACACCTGCACAAAAGAACATCAGCAGTTTGGCCCTGTCGACAGCCTTCCACGTGCACCTCCGGAGCAGGGCCCTTGGAAAGAAGAAGCAGAACCTGACAGCTCAAGCAGACATGGGGCACCTGGCATTTCTTTAGTGTGGAAATGTTTTAAGTTTTCCCTCAAGTTTAAGCAACTACAAGCTGGGGCAAAAACTCTGAGAACTTCTTTGAAAGCAAAACTTCTGTTCACAATCTATTTTTATTTCTACTTTCACCTGCACATAAGCTTTCTCATATTTTAAATATTTTGTATTAAAAGAACCAAGCAGAATAGCTTTAAAAATGGAAAGCGTGTTGGTATTGCCAAAACAAACCTCATGCATTTCACAACTATAGAACACACCACCAAGCAGCTGCATCAATAACAAAGAAGTTAAAACAAAAGCCCCAAGAAAATCATATGACCAGTGTCATTAGTATTTACAAAGCACTGTTTCCACAGAAGGAAGCAGAATGACATATTTGCCACAGCATGTTTAGAGCAAAAACAGTGACAACACAAATCAGTAGCCGGTGCATTCTTCAAAAAAATTAGTACACCCAATTCACTGAAAAACAGCTTCTGAAAACAGGGATGGAAGACATCACGTTCATTATAGGATGCTGAACATTGGAAATCTTTTGAATTTTCTTTCGATTAGTCTTCTGAAACACATATGCCAATTAAAGGAGTCAGACAAATTTTGTCCCAGCTTGCAAGCTCCTCTTGGGTTCAAACAGATCCCTTCCTACGTGATAATCCAAAAGACATTTTCAAGAAATCCACTACCGAAACACTCCCGTCACCAACACTAAGTCACACACTGCAGTTCCCTCTATCTCCCATCTCAAGGCACTTACAGCTTAGTTCCCTTCTCGGATCCTTCTGATACAGGCTATTTGTGCTGTATGGCGTAGGTGTGCTTTCGCCTCAAACACTTACTTCTGTGTAAAACCCTTAGAGACAACGGTGTATGAAAATAATTCAGATAAAACCAGCAAATTTGTCAGTTAACCTGAACACCCACTGAAAGCATGCCTTTTCTCCCAGAGACTACTGTCTAAAGTTGCTTAATTACTTCCTAGTTTTTCAAAGACACTTCGCTTAGGGATAGCAAATGTACTAAGAAAAGTTTTTTACCATGTTAGTGTTTTCAATTTATCCATAAAGTGCTAATCTCCCAATTTTAAGAAACCTGTTGCATCACAAATAGTTACGAAGAAAACCATAAAAATGTCTCCATCCAGTATTCTGACAATGCAATACAGCTGGGAGAATCAAAAAAAGCTCAAAGCA
Organism: Fratercula arctica; assembly: GCA_947846985.1. Lineage (NCBI taxonomy): Eukaryota > Metazoa > Chordata > Aves > Charadriiformes > Alcidae > Fratercula > Fratercula arctica. Next base: position 25,814,895 of record CANTUZ010000007.1, read on the forward strand.
GAGAACCTTGGAAGGAAAGCAGAACATATGTTGCCCCATCTATTTAAGCTTTTACCTCCCACTCACACTGACACCCATATAAACTACACCAGATCTGTGATAAAGGCATCTAGCCCTGTAAACCTAGCCCGAGGCCATCGAGGTCAACTTTCATAAGCTATTAAGCGTCACTAGAAAAGTCTTGTACTATTGATACAGTGAAACAGCTGAATACTCTCTGCTAGCTCTTAAAACAAATGCTTCGTAACTGTTCAATGTTTGACATAGTGCAGTTTCTCAGAAAGTTTTGCCAGCACAGATATATCAACTACAAGAGTAAAGAAAGAAAAGCCATGTACTAAGCATCACAGCTACTTCAGCAATGTAACAACTACGGAAAAGCAGAGCATTTCTGACAGCTTTGCTTGTGGTGGTGATACAATAGTGCTAGCAGACACACTCCTAGCAAAACACACTGCAAATTCATTTGGAGTCTCTACCAACATGTTTCTTTGTAGCGTCAACCAATTACCCCTTTCTAATAGCTGGACCACACTAAGAACAAACAGACCCTGAGGTAGCATCATTGGAACTTTCAATTCAGACAGCAGAGGTTTTATGCCTTTATGCCCAGACATCCTGGGCTTGACCACGGCTGTCAAAGACACACACATAAACAAGCATCATATTACACTGAGATACCCTCAACATGAGATACTTTGTTGATTTTTATTTTTTTTAAGCAGCTCCAACATTTTTCTCAGCATGTTGCAAAACAAAAGGAAAAAAACACATTGAAGGTCACTAGAATTCCAGGGGCAAAAGCAAGGCTTTACTTTGTATGCTCAGTCCCAGGGTGCTCCTAGCCAGCTGGTGTGCCAGCACCAGCCCCTCTGGCAGCAGCCACATTTCACTTCTCCTCTGAGCCCCCTTAGAGCTTAATGAAAGCTCATCACCACTCTCTCACACGCTGCCCCTGTAGCCGTATCAGCCGAACATAGTCCCTCTCTGCTGCACCCCGCTCAGCCTTGCCGGGAGTGAGCCAAATCCTCACAGGCTGTTTGAGACGATCCCAGAGCTCATCATCTCCCTGCAGACACCCTGTCCTATCATTTGTGGGATCGCACTCCAAACTGGATCAGGGAGTCTGTGCACAATCCCTTTTTTCTAGCTGGGTAAGTTTTCTGATCTGCTTCATGCCTGGCATCACCAAAAGCCATGCCAGTGACATCACAAGTTGCAGAATTGAACTATGGCCTCAGATAACTTTCAGTTTAGTGAATCTTTTACAGAAGAGCAGAAAAAACTCTTTAAAATTGAACAACAACAACAAAAAAAATGCTGGCTGGGGCAAAGTCACTTTAATTCATTTTTGACACCTGGTGTCAAGCCAAGGCTCAGCAGAAACAGTCTTGCTTCTTTGAAGCAGAGCAGCATGCTGATTTGTGCTGGCAGCTCGCTACAATTTTTTGAACTTCAGAAGTGAAGGCAAATGTTTAGAAGCACGATTTTGAAAATCACAGAATCAAAGAGATCACAAGAAGTGCATTCAGGACAGCAGTTAATCCTAGGTACTATCCAAACCTTTTTTTTTTTTTTTTTTACTATCAACACACTGCAGCGCATTCTAGTATTAAATGGGATTGCAGAACAGGCTTTGCCATGAAATCAGAGATGTGGGGAGAGTGCCCTGAAGGTTCTTCATTAGCATTATCTCTATGTGTAGCTCCCTGGGGAAAGAATAAAGACGACTCCTCTCTGGCATTCTATTCAAATGTATGAGCCATATTTAAATGGGTAAGGGAGATATTTTCTGATGCAGACTTCACAGCAGGTCCAAGTCAGCATCCGTTTCGTTAACACTCAGAACACCCAAGGTAAAGAGCCCTTTGCCATACAAAATTGAAAAAGCCGTGCACCTTGCATCTCCCGGATTATACGAAGGACCCGAGCCAAGGCTCCGAGGGCTCTCGAGTTAATATCGCACTTTCCATACGGAGGCAAAAAGTCCCGAGCGGTACCTAGTAAAAACAGAGCTTGGCCTAAATTTTACGCGAACGGGGAGAGGAGGAAACTGGCAGGTTAATTACAACCTCCGGTCACATCCCCATCTCAGAACTAGTCCCCAGAACTCCCTCCCGCACCCGGCCCGCTCCAGGGGCAGGAACAATGAAGGTAGCCGAGTGGAGGGGCCGGGGGGCAGAACGCCGCCGCAAGGACTGCGAGCCAGGGCCAGGGGAGCTGCGGACCCGCTCTGGGAGAGGCGCGGAGCCCGCCCGGGGAGACCCCGGGCGTTGGCCCACCGCCCCCGAGCCACCCCCGCACTCCCCGAGCCACGGCACTGGGCTGCACAGAGGGGCCCCCCTTCCTCCCCGCAAAACCGCGTCTCCCCCCACGGCCACACGCCTTACACGGAGGTGTGCGACCCCCCCAGCGCAACCGGGGCACCCCCGTGTCCCCCCGCAGGCAGGGAGCCCCGCGCCCCACTCCTTCCCCCCTCTTCAGAACAACCCCCGGCTGAAGAGAGCCGCCGCCGCCCCCCGCCGGCCCGGCCCTGCAGGACGCAGGACCCGCGGCCCCTCCGGGACCCCGGGCGGGCCAGAACCCGAGAACGATCCCCGCCCTTACCTGCGGGCGGCGGCTGCCCGCCCTGCTCCGCAGCGCCCCCGAAGTGCCGAGAGCGGCGCAACTCCCCGCGCCCACCCGCCGCCGCCACCTGTCCCCGCCCCCCGGCCCCGCACGTCACCGCCCGCGCCAACATGGCGGCCCACACGGCCTAAGCGCATGCGCACCGAGGCCGCCGCGGGGGCGGGGACAGAGGGCGGTGGGAGGGGCGTCTCCGGGGGCGGGGCGGTGGCGGGAGGGGGCGTGGGTGGGGAAAGGGGCGGGGTCTCTGCGCAGGCGGGGCGGGGGGGGGAGACGAGGGGGGAGAGAGGGAGAGGGGGATGGATGGATGGATGGATGGATGGATGGATGGATGGATGGATGGATGGATGGATGGATGGATGGATAGAATAATAGAATCATAGAATGTGTTGGGTTGGAAGGGACCTCTAAAGGCCATCTAGTCCAACCCCCCTGCAGTGAGCAGGGACATCTTCAACTAGATCAGGTTGCTCAGAGCCTCATCCAGCCTGGCCTTGAATGTCTCCAGGGATGGGGCCTCCACCACCTCTCTGGGCAACCTCTGCCAGTGTCTCACCACCCTCAGTGTAAAGAACTTCTTCCTAATGTCTCATCTAAACCCACCCTGCTCTAGTTTAAAACCATTGCCCCTCGTCCTATCGCTAGATGCCCTTGCAAACAGCCCCTCCCCATCCTTCCTGTAGGCCCCTTCAGGGACTGGAAGGGGCTCAAAGGTCTCCCCAGAGCCTTCTCTTCTCCAGGCTGAACCCCCCCAGCTCTCTCAGCCTCTCCTCACAGCAGAGGGGCTCCAGCCCTCCCAGCATCTCCGTGGCCTCCTCTGGCCCCGCTCCAGCAGCTCCGTGTCCTTCTTGTGCTGAGGGCTCCAGAGCTGGACACAGTACTCCAGGTGGAGTCTCACCAGAGCAGAGCACAGGGGCAGAGTCCCCTCTCTGGATCTGCTGGCCACGTTTCTTTTGATGCAGCCCAGGATGCAACTGGCCTTCTGGGCTGCAAGTGCACGCTGTTGGCTCATGCCCAGCTTTTCATCCACCAGGATCCCCAAGTCCTTTTCCACAGGGCTGCTCTCTGTCACGTCGTCCCCCAGCCTGTAATGATAACGAGGACTGTCCCGACCCAAGTGTAGGACCTTGCACTTGGCCTTGTTGAACTTCATGAAGTTTGCTCAGACCCACCTCTCCAGCTCATCCAGGTCCCTCTGGATGACATCCCGTCCCTCTGGCCTGTCAACCGTACCACTCAGCTTGGTGTCATCAGCAAACTTGCTGAGGGTGCACTTGATCCCACTGTCTATGTCACTGATGAAGATGTTGAACAGCACTGGTCCTAGTACAGATCCCTGAGGGACATCACTTGTCACCCCTCTCCATCTGGACATGGAGCCATTGACCACTACCCTCTGGATGCGACCATCCAGCCAGTCCCTTATCCACCGAACAGTCCACCCATCAAATCCGTATCGCTCCAACTTAGAGAGAAGGATGTCGTGGGGGACCATGTCAAAGGCCTTGCAGAAGTCCAGGTAGATGATATCCATTGCTCTCCCCTTGTCCACTGATGCAGTCACTCCATTGTAGAAAGCCACCAGGTTGGTCAGACAGGACTTGCCCCTGGTGAAGCCATGTTGGCTGTCTCGAATCACCTCCCTGTCCTCCATGTGCCCTAGCATAACTTCTAGGAGGATCTGTTCCATGATCTTCCCAGGTGCAGAGGTGAGGCTGACAGGGCGGTAGTTCCCAGGGTCTTCCTTTCTATCCTTTTTTAAAATGGGTGTAGTGTTTCCCTTTTTCCAGTCACCGGGGACTTCATCTAACTGCCACGACTTTTCAGATATCATGGAGAGTGGCTTGGCAACTACATCAGCCAATTCCCTCAGGACTCTGGGACACATGGACTCTGGGATGAATAGCTGGACAGATGGATGGACAAATAGATGGATGGACAGATGGGTGGAGGGGCTGGGGCACACAGCGGCAGGAGCTCTGCTGACAGGGGCTCTCTTCAGGAGCACAATGCCTCAGGAGAGCTGCTGGAAGAGCAGGGAGCACAGCAAGAAGCAGCAACAGACTTAGCTGTAGATACACAAAAACATCTTGGGTTCTCCAGGGGATTAATTTGGGACCAGCATTATTAGCAAGTGAAAGGCCAATCCCAAGTTGCTCTCCTGACCATAGCGATTGCTACTGGAAAGCTCAGAATTGCTTCACCTGCTCCTGTAATGCTGCAGCATGGGAACCCTGAAGTTTCTTCACAGTCATCTTCTCTCTTTCATGTGGCTGCAGCTCTGATTTGGGAACTGTTGCTCTTCTGCTGTTCTGCCTGTATTGTTTCCTGTAAACACACCTTTAATTACTGAACCCCCAGCATTCAGCAAATTTTTGACTGTAGGTAATTTTAGGGCAAATAATGCCTTAGCTAAACCCAGTCAACCCTAATGAAGCTGTAGGAATTTCAGCAATGGAATTCAGGGCAGCACTTGGTGCAAAACTAATTATGAAACCATAGGTAGCCTTCCAGCCACGGCTGCCAGCATCTCCTCACAGCAACTCGGTAACTTCGGCTTGGTAAATGTCCTTGGCTTGAAAGATGCCACCTTTAACTGTAAAGAAAAGGTTAAGCAACCCTTGAGACCGTACCACACCATTCGAGAGTTGCACATCTCCAACACTGCTTGCGTCTAAAGCTGCTTCTTACCTGGAAATTTTTGAATTTGGCTTATCAAAGCCAGTGCAGCATCTACCTCAGAGAGAGAGAGATTCTGGTTTAGTAACTCTCTAACAGATTTTGCTGTGGGCAGTTTCAGGTTCACTTCTGCTCTCTTCACATCAGCAACAGCCACGGAAGAACATTCAGGCACAGAGAACCAACCCATCGCTACACTCAAACTGGCAAGAAATTCAGTATCTCATTTGCATTAGAAAGTATTTTTTTGTGTACATTTTTCCTACTTCTGTCCTTGAAAATGACCTCTCACCTGAGCCAGCACCAATCTCGACTTATCTTTTCAAAACTGTGCGAGGAAAGCACCTCTGCTGAGAAGAGACACGGACGTAGTGACATGCTGGATATTTCATAAATGTTCCCAAACAGAATAACTTGAGTCTCGGGATGTGCTCACCCACAGTGTTTTACAAAAAGCAGGTTGTAATAGTGAGTTCTTCACCTTTTTACTTGTTTATTTCCATTAGAAATAATGCAAAATTTGCCATTTGAATGGACAGTAGCTATAAAACACATGCCCCTCTAGATGTAATGTTCTTGCAACTCTTTTTACTCCCAAGGCAGATAATGACTCTAATGCACAATTAACTGGGCTCTTGTCCAAGTTTCAAGCCCATCCCACACTTCTAATGACACAGAAAGTTTCTGACCCTCTTTGCTTGCTTACATGGCAGCAGGTGGTTTTTTTACAACTTGACTCACAGCTGAATATACCCATGTTTTTGCTAAGGACTCGCCAAACAAATCGAGTGCTCCGGTGTTCTTCTAATGGTTCCACCCTGAACACCAGGCAAGTTTTCCCAGGCTTTCCCTGGGGCTCCCAGCACCAAGCCCACACTGCGTCCCTGGTAGCCCCAGGAGATGCCAGCCCAGCAGGGCAGGGGCTGGAAACCTCACCCAGCAGACCTGCGCTTTGACACCAGGGATTTCTTATTGAAAATACATGTACTAGGGTTGCTCAAATGTTATTTTATCGGTAATAAACTTGTTCTAAGCATACTTTTCCACAAGGCTTTGATGTTTCTGTTATGTATTTCTCTGCAAGAAATCCACCTTAAATTTGCTGTAGACTCTCTGACAGGCATCTCACAGTACAAACACGGCGTCAGACAAATATACAAAATTACTAATATAGAGCAATTTACAAGGTAAGTTCTTTATACATAACTTTACCACAAGACCATAATCACAAACATTTCTGATTAAATAGCAACTTATAGCTTAGTTCCTTTCAAAACATCATTCTAAGCATTTATGCCCACAAATCTGATATTTGATAACTATACTGAACACAATTTGCTGTGGCAATGTATGTTCTCAGCATCTAATAGCAGTATAAAGAATGGAAAAATTACCAGTTCAGACAGAGCATGTTTATATTCACCTCGCAATCATTTTGCATTGATATTACAGATTAGAGCAGAGAACAATATCCATGGAGCAATGTTTTTTCCTGTGCAGAAATTTTACAGCTTGGTTTTATCTAAAAAGGAAAGGTAACGCATACCCTCGGCCACCTGAGCTAGAAACAACTCGCTCTGAACATTTGCCATAAATTAGAGCAGAAGCTGTTAGGAAGCTGAATGCAGAATGTGGGTAGAAGAGAAACTAAGCTCTGTTAAGCTTCAATTGCTTGTGACGAGGTAGATTCACTATTTGCCGCTCTGCAGACGGTCGCTGGTGAGCGTAACATGAGCGGGTGAGGAGGCGCAGGGGGGTGCCCACACACATGGATGGACAGCAGCGTTTCTCCAGCTGATTTGACTCATGTCGCCTGCCCAAGTGACCTGTTCCATCTATGACCCCTCCTCCAGGCGCCATGCTGGAGACGGAGAAGCGTCTGCCTGCTTCCAGCTCTTGAAGCAAGCTCATGCGCTGCGTGAGAACTTTCTATTTCCACTTAATCTTTTGCACGCTGCAGTTTAGAAAATGCCTACTTTAAGGACTTATACTTTATACTGAAAATGGTCTGCATCCGATAGAGATGCATTTTCATGCCACGAAAACAGCCTCACAAAATTAAAATCATTCTAAAATTGAAGGTGAGGTGCATATTTGTCAAGGAGTAAACACTGAAAATATTTTGTGATAAAAAAATCATTAATTTTCACACACAGAACATACAGGTTGGCAGGGACCTCTGGAGATGATCCAGTCCAACCCCCTGCCAGAGCAGGATCACCCAGAGCAGGTGCCACAGGAACGCGTCCAGGCGGGTTTAGAATGTCTCCAGAGACGGAGACTCCACCACCTCTCTGGGCAGCCTGTGCCAGGGCTCTGCCACACTCAAAGGAGACAAGTTCCTCCTCATGTTCAGATGGAATGTCCTGTGTTCCAGTTTGTGCCCGTTGCCCCTTGTCCTGTCCCCGGGCACCACTGAGAAGAGCCTGGCCCCATCCTCCTGATACCTGCCCTTTACATATGGCTGAGCATTGATGAGATCCCCTCTCAGCCTCCTCTTCTCCAGCTGAACAGCCCCAGGGCTCTCAGCCTTTCCTCATGATAGAGATGCTCCAGTCCCTTGATCATCTTTATAGCCTCCACTGGACTCTCTCCAGCAGTTCCCTGTCCTTCTTGAACTGGGGAGCGCAGAACTGGACACAGCACTGCAGATGTGGCCTCCCCAGGGCAGAGAAGAGGGGGAGGATGACCTCCCTCCACCTGCAGTCACGCTCTTTTTAATGCCCCCCAGGATGCCATTGGCCTTCTTGGCCACAAGGGCACATTTTAAGTATTTTAAAAGCCCTTGACTTTCCCCCTCACCCCCAGCTATAGACAGCTTGATTCCAGCCATACACAGTACATTCCCAAAGTTCCCTGACTCCTCTGGTCCCCGCTAACACACAACAAATCCTGTGGAGCTGTTTTTTCCAAGTTATTTTATTAACCTGGAGTAAAAAGTAACATCTGCTGAGTGCAGGCAGCCAGTTCACGACTGTTCCCGGAGGTAGCCGCCCCATCCCAAGGCTGGGATGTGCAGACGGAAGCTGCTCGGCATCCGACCATCTGGAGGGGCTCTCTAACCTCTGAGAGGGAGAAAGGGATTTGAGCAGCAATAAATCATGTTTGCTGAGGCTGGTGAAGCCTCATAAAAAATCTTTTCGTAGTGGAGAGTACCTATGTTCTATTCTTGCTGTTTTCCCATGGAGTGAACTGGAAATTTCCCCAAGGAGGTTACCAAAATAAAAATCCCTGGAGGGAGGTTCACTGTCCCAGCAGTGCTCTGCTGCATTGTCCTACTCCATCTCCGCTTCCAGCAGCACCCAGGAGGCACCAGGCACCTTCCAGGAACACCAGCAAGGAAAACCTCTTTCCCAGATATTTCCTGCAAGGAAAGACAGCCTCGCAGCCCCTCTCCCTGCCTGGAGCTGCAAGAACCAGACACCCTTGGAGCCCACAGCAGAAAATGGAAATGCCAGCTTCTGGCCTCATGCTTTAGGGCAGAGAAATGTGTATTATTTTCTTCACTCCCCCAGCGCTGGTGGGATCAGGGCCAGCTGAAGCCAACCAAGGGCTGGCCATGCCCGCCCAGGCAGCTGCAGGCAGCCCTCAAAAGAAAATGACACTAAAAGCTTGATGAAACAGATATTTGAAATGCCTCTCCTTGCCGGTGCTTTTACACTACAATCCCACCAGACATCAGAGTTTTGGACTGTGCTTGGAAGGGGAAATAGGTGCCTGGTGTGTGCTGGCACACATTAGCATTTTAAGTTACAATTATAATACAGATAGACCCTGCATGTGCAAGCCTCAATTTTCAAGCTTTTGTCACCATTCACAGTCATTTCCACAAATGTAAAAACGAAGGTAAAACAGCAACATAACGAATAATTTTTGTTGATACCACTTTTAGTGTCTCATCTCTCTTTGCCCTCCATACAGTCTCCCACCACTGAAATGATAATTTTTGGGGCAGCAGAGAATCAGAGCCTGTTTTGACAGCCTGCCCTTCTCTTCCAGGCAAAACCACAGCAGAACAGGGAAGAAATCAGCGTAAACATCACTGCTCTTCTCAGAGAAAGATTTCCAATGTAAATGGAGCATCTCACTGGAGAGACTCAGTCAAAATATTAAAATATGTAGGAAGGGGGAATTATTTTGGCCACTGAGCATTAAAATTCATCAGGGGGGGGGGGGGGGGGGGGGAAGCAGAAAACATTCAGGGTACAATTGATCCAAACCTTAGGAGTTCGGGAAGATAAAGGAAATGTGAAAGGAGTGGAAGGAAATATGGGGAAATCAGAGAAGACTAGTGCAGGGAGTACAGCCCATAACTAACATTCAGGCAAAAAGGAGGCCATCCAGTGCCAGTGGAGGTTTAAGTGCCTCAGGAATTTGGAGCGGTTGCAAAATTTAACATAGCAGCTACAAAGACAGTATTTAACCTAAATACGCCACTTAACATCCTTACGTTGTCCAGTGCTACAACAGCCTCTATAGTTTGAGAACATGAAAGACTAAAATAAAAGTAACACTGACATTTTAATCCTATTTTTTACTGTCATACATGATAAGATTGCTGGTCGAGTTACTCTTTTTAAGAAATACCAGATCTTACCTGCTGTTTCGTGCCAGCCCATATGACTGGGTGAAGGGAGGACCAGCCAGCCCATGGCTCCCCATTGTGTGTCCACCATAACTTACTTAGTTATGGTGGACACACAAAACATTTTACCCACCTTGTCTTGCGAATTCTTGTACAATTGCAACATTTCATAGAATCATAGAATGTGTTGGGTTGGAAGGGACCTCTAAAGGCCATCTGGTCCAACCCCCTGCAGTAAGCAGGGACATCTTCAACTAGATTAGGTTGCTCAGAGCCTCATCAAGCCTGGCCTTGAATGTCTCCAGGGATGGGGTCTCCACCATCTCTCTGGGCAACCTCTGCCAGTGTCTCACCACCCTCAGTGTAAAGAATTTCTTCCTAATGTCTCATCTAAACCCACCCTGCTCTAGTTTAAAACCATTGCCCCTCGTCCTATCACTACATGCCCTAGCCAACAGCTCCTCCCCATCTTTCCTGTAGGCCCCTTCAGGGACTGGAAGGGGCTCTAAGGTCTCCCCAGAGCCTTTTCTTCTCCAGACTTAACCCCCCCAACTCTCTCAGCCTGTCCTCACAGCAGAGGGGCTCCAGCCCTCCCAGTGTCTCCGTGGCCTCCTCTGGACCTGCTCCAACAGGTCCATGTCCGTCTTGTGCAAATTTACATTTGTAACAAGGACCTCTTCATCTTCAGTTGGCTAAATTGTTTTGGAAGCCTTTCTTGGGCACATAAGCACTGACAAATAACAACCTTTACCGACTGCAGTCTGCCAGTCCCAGCCCAAAGCCAGCCCTTACCTCGAAGGATTTCAGTCAAAGAAAATAAACAGCAGTGGAACTTGTCATTTCCTCCAAAGTTATTTTGTAGTTTATCGTGGTTTTCCTACAGCCAACCTCAATGAAGCAGAATTCTGGATTTGGAGGAATAGCTATTTTTAAAATTGATTTCTTTATGCCATGAAATATTATAATAAAATACCAAATGACCAGTGAGTGCTTTTCCTTCGTGGCAGTGGAGAGCCATTTGGGCAGCTGGGGGAGGCTGCAGGTTGCACCCAAGAACTCGGTGCAGGACTCAGTGAAACCATTTCTTTGGTAATTCAGGAGTTCTTCCACAACAGCCTTCATTTGTAAGCCATACGGGAATTTTCTTGTAAAGTCTTTCCTTGCTTGCTCTCCTTGACATACATATTTATAATTTCATTTTTGAGTTGTGCGCTTTCTCAGCATTGCTTTTTTCTTAATTTCTTATACATGTTTTGAGACAGTCTGGAGAGGGGCGAGAATTTGAGGTTTGAGTCATAGATTTTCAGAAAGTCCAAATCTCAGTTATCTGATTTTTCTAAGTCATCTTTGTATATTTACCCTCTCTTTTCCAAGGTTTGTCTTTTTTTCCTAGCTTTTACAATCTTAGAAAAAATAGCCAAAATAATTCTTTTTCACTGTTAGGCAGTAAGTGAAGTAGTGCAAATAAGGAAATGCTTCCAACAAATGTCAGAGGAAAAAACCAAAATACATCACTCAGCGTCAAATCTACACATTGCCAAAATGCACTACAATAGGGTTCTTAATATTATTCCCATCAGTCTCCCTTTTTTTTTTGAAATGTCTATACAGCAGAATGTACCAGCATTGAGCTTTGGGGATGCTTTATGATGCAGGAAATAATTACATTCTTATTTACATATACAAGTTCCAACAGCCAAGAGAAATGCTGGGTTAATCAATGTCTTCTGCAAGTCCTCACTGTTCTTCTAGTTTGGGCAATAACTGCAACAACACTTTTTGCACAGGATTACCAGTCACGGCAGATAATGACTTCCACCTCTGCAGTCGGTATACCCTCCGGGCTAAACACTTCATCATTGTACACTTCCACGCTTTTGCTCCTCGCTGTCCAGTGTCACTGACTCCTCTCATATGACCGCAGGTCAGCTTTAAGAACATGAGAAGATTTAAAAAAAAATAATTAAAATTTTTTTTTTCTCACAAACTTCAGTAACATTGCCTTCCTTTTGACTCCTAAAACTGGTGATACAGGTCTTTCTTATCACAAAGAGGAAATGGGAAGCTCCTTGTCTTGCCAGGAATGCAGTGGGATACAGAAAATCACTTTCATCTTCCTTCCCATTCCCACAGGTGGGGATGGACATGGAACACATGCCAGCAGAGGAAACTGCTCCAGCCAGAACCGTTCAACTGGGACGCAGGACACGGGGCCTGGGCCAGATGGAGGGCTGATGGGTGTAATTCCCCCTGCAGCAACAGGCAGAGAATGGCTTTGGATGAGGCGACAGAGCCGGGCAGCACAGCACCACACTGCTTTGTTGCTCAAGGCACATGGCATAACCCATACTCTAGCTTGGTACCTGGGAGTGTTTTTCCATGTACAATAAAGCAATGCAGCTTTGATTCCTTGTAATTACCACTAAGGATAGAAAATTTGGAATTCTAACAACCTCTCTATGCCTTAATAAATTATCATTTATCACTACGATATCAAAACAGCGTACAAGCTTCTGTCATATATTATTTTTACTATCATGAGAGAAGTATTAAAGGCCAGATTTTGCTTGCCTTTAGCAAACGCTCATGCTGATCTCTGCAGCACTGCTCATGTGAAAGTCCTAAGATCTGGCCGAAGCTGGTTATGACACATCCCAGCCGCATCCCAGCAGGAGAGCTGCCTCTTACCTCCCTGAACATCACAAAAGCAGCGCACCAACTCTGTGCTCCGGTTCTCCAGAACTTAAGCTGCTAAGTGGGCTTTCTGAGCAATCCATCATTCTTATAGACAAGTAATCCCTCTTTAGGTTCACTCCTGATGAAAGGTCACAATGAATGTAAAATAAATTATTGATCACTGTCAGGAAACACATTAACAAATCTATCTCCAAGCAAGATCAGCTCAATGGTTCCAAGTGGAGCAAATTTAGTAACTGCTGGTGATGTAGAAATACTCCATCGATCATCTGGGCTCACCCGGTAGCAGAGAAGCTCGGTACCCCCTGAGCCCCTCCTACACCTGCTCAAGGAAACGGCGCGGGGCCATCCATCGGACATGGCCAACAGTAATGCTTCAAACAGAACCTTCAAGCTGCCACAGGATAAAATGTAGTGCCTCATCATGGTCTTCCCAAAAGCAATGGAGCACATCTTAAGCTCACCCGCTCTCCTGCCCGCAGGCAGGGCAAGGCACATCTACTAAGCCTAAGCTGCATTGCAGGAGCAGTGGGGAAGGGTTTATTTGCTAAGTTATTTCTTCAGAGACAAACAAATCATCATGAAATGTGCTTGCACCACAGCAGCGTGCACATGGGATCAGCGGGACCTAATGAAACCAGCTACCTCCTTGCAGGATGTTTTACTGCAGAAGCTGTACAGATATAAATCCCCGGGTCTGAGTTGTGACTACACTAACAGTCCATGCCCCTATCTTCCTCTCCAGCAAAAGGATATTGGCTGGGGGGGGGGAACAAAGCCACCTTTCGGTCCAGCACTTGAACAATAGGGGAACATTTCAGCTATTTGCTTGCCAAATTGATAAGACCAAGATCTTTAAGACCAGGGAGGACAGAGCCCCCCTGCTGAGCCTGAGTAAATGGCACAAGGAAGTTAAAATTCACAAACAAAAATACAGCACAACACACATTAGAAGAGAAACAACCTGAGCTCCTTGCAAGGTTCACAGCCCACCTCCTGAAGAGATCCATTGCCGTGCGAGGGCTGCCTGGGGATGCCTGTTCTGACCATAGACATTTATTCTCTTTATGATCTTTCTAACTTGGGCTTCATTTAGTGAGGCACATTTGGCCATAAACAGCCATCAGGCCCTAGTTCATGGTTTCACTAGTCCTAGTCCATCTCCCACATAGTGTATTGCCATGTGCAAGCTCTGTATCCATCGACAGGTCATCCCAAATTTTGTGTATGAGAGAAGGGGCATGGCAAAGAGGGTCAATGCCTATAGAAATCTTGACTGCCACCAGCCCTCCTCCCTGTGCCCCAGTGCCTGCAAAACCCTGCTTGTTTTGTTGCCAGGGGGGAGGGAAATATTATTTTAATTTTAAAATTTGATTCTTTGTGTTTTGGCAGGAGTTCTCAGCAGGGTGTGATCCTCCCTTCAATGAGACAAAATGAATTAGCATAAAGTGGGGGTTGTAAATTACAGGTCATCAGTATTGGTAGAGAAATTATAGGTGCTTGGCAACATGATAAATACTGGAGGTGAACCCAGCCAATTGCTTTCAAAACTCCTTATTTACTGCTGGCCACAGCTGCAGGGCTGCGATGGCTCCTGAATAATGGGACGGGCCTCCCACAGAACATCTGTCTGTAGGGCACAGAGGCAAACCTGTATGCAAAACAGTGAAATGCAGCATCAAAAGTAAAATAAATGTATGGGATATCTGGGTCAGTGACACTGCTCTTCATTCAGTTCAACACATCACCAAAAATAATTTCCATTAAACTGTACATCAAGCATTTTCAAATTATCCTTGAAAGGCTCCTGGAGACAGCTGCCTGATGACGAGTGCAGCTAGTGCTCCTCATTGGGCCATTAGAACCAGAGGCACGGAAGCGAGCCCTGATTGTCTTCTCTCCAGTGTTTTGTTGTCTGGGCTCTGTGACAATTTGGGGGATTTTACAAGGCAGATGCTCTTTTTTCTTTCAGACGTCCTGGATGTCTGTTGTCTGGCAATCCCTCCAGCGCCAGGGAGGGATCCTTGGGAAGCTCTAATCCAGGTGGTCAGGCAGAAGGGGAAAAAGAAAAATGTTTCTACATTTCCCTTCAGGAGTAGAGGTTGCAACGTGCTCAGCCCATGGGCTGTGCCTTGCAAGCAGCCCTGTCGAGTCTGTGCCTAAGGGTGCAGCTGATGGTCCTCTGCCATTTCAGGATCCCTTGATGCCACGGGCACCTTCCTGAGGCTGCATCCACCCCGTCATGCCTGGGGTATTGTATCACATCCATTTAACACCAAACCTCTGCCTCCCCTCCCCCCCTGGCACGCTTGCCACTCTCTGGCGGAGGGGGTCTTGAGGTTCACAGGATCACATGATGGCTAGGGTTGGCAGGGACCTCTGGAGATGATCCAGTCCAACCCCCTGCCAGAGCAGGATCACCCAGAGCAGGTGCCACAGGAACGCGTCCAGGCGGGTTTAGAATGTCTCCAGAGACAGAGACTCCACCACCTCTCTGGGCAGCCTGTGCCAGGGCTCTGCCACACTCAAAGGAGACAAGTTCCTCCTCATGTTCAGATGGAATGTCCTGTGTTCCAGTTTGTGCCCGTTGCCCCTTGTCTTGTCCCCGGGCACCACTGAGAAGAGCCTGGCCCCATCCTCCTGATACTTGCCCTTTACATATGGCTGAGCATTGATGAGATCCCCTCTCAGCCTCCTCTTCTCCAGCTGAACAGCCCCAGGGCTCTCAGCCTTTCCTCATGATAGAGATGCTCCAGTCCCTTGATCATCTTCATAGCCCTCCCTTGGACTCCCTCCAGCAGTTCCCTGTCCTTCTTGCACTGGGGAGCGCAGAACTGGACACAGCACTGCAGATGTGGCCTCCCCAGGGCAGAGAAGAGGGGGAGGATGACCTCCCTCTACCTGCTGGACACACTCTTCTTGATGCCCCCCAGGATGCCATTGGCCTTCTTGACCACAAGGGCACATTGCTGGCCCATGGGCATCCTGTTGTCCCCCAGGACTCCCAGGTCTCTTTCCACAGAGCTGCTCTCCAGCAGGTCACCCCCGGCCTGTCCTGGTGCAGGGGTTATTCCTCCCCAGGTGCAGCACCCTACACTTGCCCTTGTTGAACTCCATGAGGCTCCTCTCTGCCCAGTTCTCCAGCCTGTCCAGGTTCCTTTCCACCCAGCGCCCTGAGCACACCAGCTGCAATCTGCTTTCCTGGCAGGGGCAGATGTGCACCCCGGGGGCACCCGCCCCCACTACGCGCCCATGCCAGCCTGCTGGGATGCTCAGAGCCACGGTCAGAGCCTGCAGTGCTGCCTGAAAATGTTGATGACTTTATTCCTTTTTTTATTCAGGGAGGAATTTAGAGCACCTTTTAAAAATATTTTTAATATCCACTTTGTATTTTTTATATCCAACTCCATTTCCTGGCCAGCCCGTGCACCCCGGTGGGGTGATGTGCCTCCTCAGTGACTCCTGGCAGAGACTCAGTTTATCCAAAAATGACATTAAATGGGAAAAATCATGTCCATCCACAGGGCTGCTCTGTCTCAAGGCATCACTGCTCAGCTGCTTTTCAGTCTCCTTACATTAACTGTTTGTATGCAGTGTCCCAGAGGCAACTCTCAAGAGCCTTTCAGGAGAAAAAAAGACATTGAGGTACTTTCAGTGATTTTTTTTTTTCCATCAACAGACTGAGCATTAAAAACACACATTTCTGACAGCAGAAAGTTTCACTGGTCCCGCCACATTATTAGCAAGGAAGCCCGAAAAAAGAAATTACTGCTCCTGCCTTACTGCATCCCCCCTAGGTGTCCATGGTGCTGCTGATGCTCAGAGCTGCAGGTGGGTGTCGCGGATGCTGCTTGTTTTTTCTTATGCTGCACCTCAGGGGCAGTGAGAAATCACACTTTAATACAGTGAATTTTAATTGAATTGTAGCCTGCATTTAAGTGGAAAGACATTAAAATCAAACTTCAGTGTTTCACTGTATAGCTGGTGTTCCACCATACCTCTGAAATAATTGATCATATCTCTCTCTCTATATATATATTGTCTCCTTCTTCACCCACGGCTCTGCGAGCCCCTGCCAGCAGCCTGCCCTCACTTCCCAGGCAGGTGAAGAGACGCATACTGTGTCCCAGTGACACCCGCTCAAACCACTGCCTGATGCTGTCAGTGCTGGACCGCGCGTACTTTCCATGTAAACTCTATTTTAATGAGGACTGCTGTAAGAACAAGGTTTTACAGATAATCCCTGAGCGTGAAGAGGGGCTGTGACAGCATAACCTGAATCTAAAAGAAAGACACCTCTCCGAGGGAGTTGTCTCGATGAACAGCAGCCTCTGGGTGGGAGATTTTAGGCACTTCAGCTCACTGATTTTGTTTCAGAAGAGAAGGGCCAAAAACGTGTCTGGTTTTTTCTAGCTAAAGAAGCCTGAGAAATCACCTCTGCCCTATCACTTCCCAGCTAAAAGCCTCTACCGGTGTGGAGCCCCGGCTCAGCCAAAGCAGGACAGGACTCGGCATCGCTCAGGGGAAGGGTCTGGCCAGCAAGACAGGACGTGTACCATCCATTCCACGGTGAAACATTGGCAGGGAAGCTTTTTGAGGAGCCACAGGCCCCCTGGTCCCTTCTTGGAGCCGCAGGCGGGAGGCAGCCCCCGGCTGGCAGCTCCTGGGCAGGTGGGGAACGCGGGCCGCAGGCGGGCACACGGACACACGGCAGTTGCTGAGGGCTCCTATGGAAACCACACACACAAAAAAAATTGTATATACGCTCAAAAGCATAATAAATAAATAGCACAGGCCACTTCAAAAAATTTATGAGTCACTGTGCACTTTGTAGCTCCCCAAATCAATTGGTCTTTGAATATGATTCATCAAGCAGCTGCAAATTTACCTGATTTGAACATATGTTGGCCCACTTAATTAATACCGCCTGGGTTTTGCTGCCTGACTCTGTCCTGGTGCTGTGAAATGCAAAGCAGGTGTCAGAAACTAAAAAGTATTAGATACTCTCACCCCCATGCCTGGTGGTTTTGGGCATGGAGCACCCCAGAGACGAGCAACCGGTCCCCAGAGCATCCCTGACAGCTGACAGCTCCTCGATATGAGAGGTGCCGGCGGTGGTGATCACAGTGGTCAGCGGAGGCTCCGGCCCCTCCCGAGCAGCAATTTAATGCAGCAACTGCACCCGCTCTGCTTCTTTTACAGGCATGATTCAGTTCTCACCGCAAGTGCTATCGTTCTCAGTTACTCTCTATATCTGGCACAAGCATGGAAAACGTGCAGAGGAGGGTTGTAAAAGTTGCTGTTTTAGTTGGAACTCAACAAAAGAATCAGAAAAACCACAATCGGAAACATGGAGCAGCTATAAATGAACAGACACAACCCTTGCAGGAGTGGAGATCCAATAAATGTTTGAATATACTGTCCTCCAAAATCAAAATGCTAAAAATAGCCTCTGGCTTTTGTTTTTCAACAGGAGAGTATGCTGTTGCCAGAAGAGATTTCTGAAGGATCCGAGAGGAGAGGTTACCATCGCGCTTCCCAGCTGATGTGAACCTGCTGCTCTCCAGGGCAACAGGAGTCATCTGGGGTCTGCAGAAGCCCCCGTGCCCTGTCCCTCCCCGCTCTGAAGCCCACGCAGCCCAGCCGCTTCCTGGGGCAGGCGAGGAGGAGAAGGAAGGGCTCTGGCAGCTCTGCTCACTGCAGAGGCAGCGCCTGGAAGGAACCATCACGTTTTCCCTATGGAAAAGGTTCAGGATTTTTTCCCAAAGCCTTGAAACCACCTGCAGAGCAGGAACGTCCCCCTCCAGCCAGCCCTTCTTCGTGTTACTTGCCCATATGAAATGGCGCACACGGGTGCAACATCCCAATGCATCCCAGGCAGTGTCCTGCTGCAGCTCCACGGGGAATGATGTTTGGTTTTTTTCCCCTTTTAACCCCAGGGCACTTCCCCACTTGCATTTGAAGACGACAGCTGCTATTTCAGACCTGCAGTGTGGGTTGTATGTACAAAACTGTTGGTTTTTCCAGCTCTACCAATGTCACAAAGGAAACTGGGTCTTCATGAAACTTGTCCCACTTCCATTCTCAAACCACTGCAGCTCCAAGAGTGACACTGTTAAGCATTTTCTAGGCATTTTTTCTGGTTTTCCTGGTTGGGGAGGGGGAGGGTCTTGCTTTAAAGAAAGTCGTAACAGTACAAGAAGCAACTTTGCATTAATGGGAAAGACTTCCTTAGTATGTCCCACTTGACTGTTGGAAGTGGAGCCATTTTCCCAGATTAGCTCCAGGGATCGCATCCAGCAACCTCCACAAAGACATTTCATAATTCATTTTGTCTGTTTTATGAGTCATTTAACATTCATGGAAGAGATGAACAAACAAGGGTCCACACACCAATTCCTTGAAATGCCTGTGATGTAGATTATAAATATTATTTGTGTGAAAGGAAAAAATAATACTCCTAAGAAAGGGCAGGCCAGCGAGGAGCCTGGCACCATGGCAGCGCCAGCTCATGGCTGGCTCCTCTCCTGGAGGCGGTGAGGAGGGATTTAAGCCCTTCTGGGTCCCAGCGCAGAGCATCTCCAAGGTCCGGGTGGGAACGCCATGAAGGGGAACCGGGGGCAGGCAGGAAATCCCCAGCTCCCCCCTGGGAGCCCTGAGATAAAACAGGCAGAATTTTACAAATCTTTAATAATGGTGGAGCAGCGTTTAACTGCAGCAATTAACACGGAGCCTAACAAATGCACAAAGCAAAAGCACAAAGGTAGGGCAAACTGGGGCATTTGTGGGGTCCCAGCGCCTGCCCCAATGGGTGACAAATGACACTCCGGGCTCCCCCTGCCCACAGAAGTCATGTCAGACCCTGGGGGACCCCAGGAGACTGAGCTGTGTTGTCCTGGGGACACGTGCCACTGTCCCGCACGTTGCCCTTGTGAGCATTTGCAAGCCACAGGGCAAACAACCAACACTAAACTTTGGCCAAGAAAAGCATCCCCCCAAAACAGGTGTCACTACTGGCATGTGAGTGCTGGAGAACTTCAAAAAGCTGCTCTCTGCAGTACTGTATCTTTCTGGAAAGATCGTAAAGTAAGAAATGAAAAGAGAACGGGTATTGTGATAGGGGAGAAAACACGACTGGTTGGGGAAAGGAAATCTTTGGGAAGAGATACACAAAACACAGCTGGTAGAGGTCAACTGCTGCCCTGTGACAGCTTCTGGAGGCTGTAGGGCAATGAGATCCACAGCTAAAAGCACTGAAGGTCAGAAAAGAGATGTTGAAAAGCTGGGCAAGGAAGCATGTGGAGAGAAAAGGTAGGTTGATATGCACGCAGAGGGGATGCCCAGTGCAGCGCAGTCCCCGCTGCCTCTACCAGAGAGCTCCTTCATGGCAGATGTGGGTCTGAATAAAGGTGAGCAGAGATGGCTTCCACTGAGTTCTGGCTACCTGCCGCTGCTGGCTAGTCATCCGGAGACTTTACAGACTACGCTGAGGCCTCCACCAGGCATCACTCTTGCTGCTGCTATTTCTGTGGTAGCCTTGACCTGTAAAAGGACACTTAAAATTTTTTCTACAAAAGCTTTTTGCCTTCTATTCCTTAGTTTCTGGTTTTGGGGTAATGCTCTCAAATAGGAATTCCTTGCTTTTTTCAAAAAGAATATGGAGATAAAGGGTACAGTCCAACAAATAGGACAGATGTGGCCAGCAGAAGCAGGCAGAGGGCTATAGGGGGTGAACACAGGCAGAAACATGGGTGCAGTGTGCCAGCCTCGAACTCCTGCTCTGAAAGGTGCCTTGGCCTCACTGAAACAAGCTGCTCGTCTCAGGCATGGCTATGCCCACAGCTCTCCCGTGCAGCCATCCAGCAGCGCTGAGCTGCATCCGCACCATTTTGTTGCATCAATTTGAAGCACTTCACATGACTCCCACGTCCTCGTAACTGCTCAAAGCGTCTGCCCCGCTTTGCGGAGGACAGGGCATGGTTGGGGCTGGCTGGGCTCCGCTGGCTCCGGGCATCTGCTGGGGGCTCCACAGGGAGCAGTGGTCCCTTGTCGCCTGCCTGTCAGCCTTGGACTGAGATTCATTTGAACATACACATTGTGTTTACAAGCATGAATGACTCTCATCAGTTTTGCTTATTATTTCAAGGGGTTTTGGCTTGCTTAATGCTCCATTATTATTGTCTCTGCTGTAGAAGAGACAAAGCTATCGCTCTGTTCTCTGTCACAGCTATTTATATCTTGTAATAACATTTCTCAGGATACAAGGAAAGGTATGAAACCAATAGTGCAAAATGAGGACAAGGACACAACCTCCAGGGCCTTTCTGCCCAGAAGCTGTCAATAACATTACCACCTTGCTTTTGTTTTCTCTGCGGGATTGCTCCCCTGAAATCCCTCAGGCAGATGCTCTTTAATTCTGTTTATTTAGGTTTAATTCAAAGCAAAAGCAGCCTGTGTCTTTGGGGAGATCTGTCCCACATTCTGCACTGGACACACTGACACCTCCGAGAGGCCAGCGACAATAAACCCTCTAAAAGCCTCTAAATGCCAGGAAAATGAGTGGTAGTGGTTGCCAGTGCAGCCAGGTAAGAGCCCAGCCCTGCCTTCAATGGTGTGTGCTCTGGGCTGAGCACTTCCCAGCTCCTGCTCCAGCCGGAGCCACTGGCCAGGGAGAGATTCCCCAGGGAGCGAAGGGAGAACAGAGCCGTGGAAATCCAGCCTCATCTGAGCACTTGGCAGGTCCTTATTGTGCCTTTTTAAACACTTCCTCTCACTTTAAAATCACAGCTCGTCTTTTCAGGAATTGGTTGAGATGCTACTTTGCTGTCCCTGAGATCTTTTTCCCTTAACGATTCCCTAAGGAGAAACCAGCTGACAAAAATAAATACTTAGTAATTCTTTGGACATCAGATGTGGATGCTTTTGCCTTAAATCTCTGCTGCCAAAATACATATATTTGTGGCATATATAGTTCCTTGTGCCAACTTGTATTCAGACTGTTTTCTAGTTGGTTCCTTTGCTGTCAAGCCCCTCTACTGAGGTTCCACAAACACAATGTCAGAGGTCCCATGCCTTCAAAAAAATTTCTGTGCTTAGAAGTGGCTCATGTAACCAAATGTGCCACAGTGTTACATGCATTTAGTGCTATTTTTATCCTGCTCTGTTTTCTTCAATGACTACAGCTTTTATCGTGTAACCCAGCACTTTGAAACAGCTGCTCGAGTTCAACACCGCAGTTCCCACATTAATCTCTCCCTGGTTGCAGGGAGATGTTGCCCTTAATGCTCTGGGGAGATGGAGCTGTGCCTTGAGCGGAGCCACGACGCTGCCTTCTCCGGGATTTAGAATCACAGAATGGTTTGGGTTGGAAGGGACCTTAAAGCCCACCCAGTGCCACCCCCTGCCTGGGGGGTTCAGCAGAACTGCTGCCACAGACAGGATTGGATCTGCCTGACCCTCGTTAGCAGGAGTAAGGACAGACTGTCACAGTTGCCATCAGGAGAAGTCCCCACCTGGCCCTTCTGCTGCTCCCCACAGGTTTCCACCCTGTATAAATAATAAATGCAATAAACCAGGCTTGAATTTTCCCCTTGAAGACTAGACAAAGTTCTGTTCAAACGAATTAAATCTTTTGGTGATGAACTTGAGGTTGATGAAAGTGAACTATTTTTAGTGCTAGCCAGAGGCACAAGCACACGGCTGGCAAAGCATGGAGCATGCTTCCCTGCCCTGCCAGTGCATCCAGGGGCATGGAGGGGGCCGCATGCAGCCCCGCTCGGCCTTGCCCCGATTCACCTGGAGCGCACTGCTTCACACAGAGATGCTGTTTCACACAGAGATGCTGCTTCACACAGAGATGATGCTTCACACAGAGATGATGCTCCTTCCAGCTCAGACCCATCTGGGTAGGTGGGTGCCTGTCACGCTTTGCGGTGCCAGGAGTCAGCACCGCTGTGTTCAGCATCGGGGTGCTGGCACGTGAGCCCCACAGCTTTGTCCCTGGAGAAACACCATGGTTCTGCCTTGGAACAGCTCCATGGAATATCCCTGGGGTGCAGCTGCCCTGTGCCGCAAAGCAGCACATCGCCAACATTGCCATGCGCCGGAGAAGGAGAAGAAATCATCTGCCTTTGGTTCAGGGTCATCCTCAGCAGCATGAGCTGGAAATTGGCTTCTGCTGCATGATTCACACCTCGCATCATGACGGGGGGATGCCACTACAAGGGCTCTGCAGGAGCCGCTTCTCAACCCTCCAAGTGCTCTGAGGGCTGCTGGCCATTTCAGCTCTACTTATTGTAATGTGTCCTTTACTGTGCTCATTTGTCTTGTGTCTTAAAGGCTACGGTCTGACATTTGGTCTTTGCTGGCTTTTGCATTGCTTGTAAGCGTAAAGGTTCTGTCTGCTTAAAGTTTTATCCCAGATGCTATTTACAAGTTTCTCTTCCCTCCTCGCCAAAATGTCAATATTTGCTTTCACTGCAAGCTGGCAGGGCACCTCACGCTTACTGCTGAACAGCACTGTGAACTGTGAGCTGCCAGCCACATCTCTGAGCTCCCAGAAGAGCCTTTCCGAGACCCGGTCCCCCCCCCCCCATCCAGCTGCAGCTCCTCCGGGGAGGGTCTGGTGCCTTTACTTCAGAGTTCATACTAGTCCTTACTCATTGGGCTTTTTATACACAGATATTACCTCTTGAAGTGTTTTCTTCTGTTCCTTGGCATATTTCTTTCTGCTGCATACATGGAGCTTATCTGCCTAGGGACGTATACTCAGTCCCAGAAAGGGCAAGTCTATCTTTATGGGCTTGGTAGAATTAGCTGCTCATTTTCCTGTTGTAAAAAAAAAAAAAAAAAAAAAAAGGGGGGGGGAGTATGGTAAAATCTGCAAGGCAGGAAGATGCTGTCTTGTGTTTCCAAGTACCTTGTGGGGCATGCAGAGCCTGCACCGAAGGAGCAGGACAGCAGTGGAGGTGGTGGCCCAATGGCTAGAGGGAGGGCGAAGCCAGGTCCCTGCCAGACCAGGGCCAGCATGGGCAGCGGCAGGTGCACAGCCCACCCTGTCAACTGCCATGCTTGGAGCATCACTCCACTAGCTCCCATCCACCCTGCTCACACTGTGAGGACTGACATCTGAAAGCAGTGACAGCTGCGCCACCCGAGAAACAACAGAAAAAAAACATCTTGCAGAGATGCATTTGATGGAGATAGAGAAAAACCATAACGAATGTGATTTTCCACATGACACAGGTTAACTGGTCTCTGTGCACACCAGTCTCAATCACAACAACATCCAGGTCCTTTGGTTACAGGGAATTGCCTTGAACTCGCAGGACTTAATTCATTTGCATGACTCTGTGCTGCTGTAGGACACCAGGCTCCAGAGGCTGGTGCTAAGGCATCTCTCACAGACCCCGTGCCGAGGGCAGGCAGTGGATTTACCACTGACAGTTGCCCACCAGCATACCATGGATGGGCATCTGCTAAGTTCTGCAATGGTATCTGGGAGATCTGGAGGCTGGGATGGTTATAAGAGTGTTTGCTAGGATTTTAACTCTGCATTTGCATTTTCCTAGCATTAACAACAGCAGTTGATAAAAATGTGGTTATTAACACAAGGCACCAGAAAGCCCTGACAGAGCCAGGAACACTGAGGGTCTGATGCTGCTTTGGCTCTAGAGGCAGCATGGCTCCACGGGGGATCTGGCAGCAGATGTGCCTCCGCCTGCAGCCTGGCTCTTGCATTCACCAGCACGTAGACCCCCACAGTGGTGCCATCTGCATGGGGAAACACCCAAACCCAGTCAGCAGGAGGTGGAGAGGAGTCCATGGATGCCATCCTCAGCAGGCACCCCATGCCGGACCCCTGCCTGCCCCTGCTCCCCAGGGGCTGCTCTGCCCCAGCACTGAGGAAGGGGCGAGCTCCATTTCCACTGCACAAAATCCCATTTCTTGCCTGCAGCAGGATTTTTTTCCAAGTCATTACTGCAGAAGCAGTGGTGGTTTTCTGTTCTGCTGGAATTACCTTTCACTTCTACCCAAGGAGCGTGCAGTGAAATGTTTGCTTTGAGCCATTGCAAGGGAGACAGATAAGCACCAACCAGCAGCCTAAGCAATACAGCAAGCTCTCCCTGTGCTGAGACCTGTGCTTTGTGCGATGAATCAGTGTCTTTCCCAGAGATCTTACAAAACAAGATTTCCTTAATTCCATGGTATTCAGGATACAGAGGTAAACGCGCAGGAGTTAATCTATTTAAATTACTCTGTGGTATATATTCAAGAAAACAGAGGTACACTCATAAGAGTTAATCCATTTAAAATTGATTTTGCCTTTCAGCCTTTCTGAAATATCTGTGCCGGAGAGCCTGTGGGCTTTCTGCATTTCTCATTGCAGTTAGAAAAGAGACCAGCCAAGGCAAACCATGCTCGGGGCAGGGGCAGACCTCACCAGGCTTTACTGCAGACACACTGCACCCAGTATTTCCACTGGTCCCCCAGAACCAAACTGATAGAAATGAGCTGGGAAAAGCCATCAGGGTCTTATTTCTTGCAGAGAAGATGAAAATAACCCCTGCAAGCTGCCACAAAAATGAGCAAGTGGAAAGGTCCCAAGGGAGTGAGAATGCTCAAGCTCAGCTCTCGTGGAGGCGAAGAAACGACTTTGAGTTAGTTCCTTTTGCCATCTCCTGGAGGGAGGCATGATCCTTTTTCCCTTAGGGATGGCTTTAGCTACCAGATACCAGTGGCAAGATGTGGTCTTTTTCCCCTCGGAGCACCAATCCCACCAGGAGAACTAACGCCCCTGAAGCCTCCAGCGGGGTGTGAAGCTGGGGCTCTGCTGGGCGGCCCAGCCGAGGACGGACTCGCTGGGCTGGATGAGCAGAGGCCCTGGTGTGGTTGCAGGGACTTTGTGCTCCTGCCCAGCGCCCAGGCGACGGGGGCATCGTGCCCACCCCACGGCGGGGCTGTGCCCCCCACGGGGCACCTCGCTGGAGGCTGCCTCCCAACCCCACCACGGCCGCCGGCCGTCTGCGGCTTTAGTGCAGCACGCTGCTTTGAAGCATAACCAAGGTAGTTTCAGGCAGACAAAACACTTTTCCCATGTTTTTAAATCTGTAGCCTTGACCTCCTGCTTTGTTCACTGCAACCCCGTTAATTTATCGCCTCTCCGATGTGCCTTTGCTCTGGGGGATCCCCCGCAGACCGCTGCGCACCAGGAGTTCGGGGCTGCTGCAGAAACCCCGGGGCGGCAGAACACACAGTTTTGCCCCTCGGCTGCCGGAGCCGGGACGTCCCCCGCCCGGAGCCACCCGCGGCCGCTGCGCGCACGGCGGGGCCCCAGCGCCACCCTCTGGGGACGCGCCTGCGGCCGCTCCGGGCCCTCTGCTCCCCCCAGGCCCCTCTGCTCTCCCCCGGGCCCTCTGCTCCCCGCCGGCCCCCTGCTCCCTCCCGGGCCCTCTGCTCCCCCCCCGGGCCCCCTGCTCCCCCCGGGCCCCTGCTCCCCACCGCCGCCGAACGGGCCGTGGCTTCCCTTCTCCGTCACCGCTCCGCTCCGCGCGGCGGGCTCAGCCCTGTGCGCAGCGGCGCTGAGCGGGGCTGTGCCACGCCGCCGGGAGAGGGTCCGGGTGCGCCATGGGTCTCCGGCCCCGCCGGCCCCACCAGCCCCCTCACCCGGCTGAAACCGCCCAGGGTCGCTGAGGGCTGTGCCGCGCTCCAGAGCAAGGCCGGTTTGCTTAGCGGTGACTGGACTCTGCTGGTTACAGCCCCCCTGGCATGGCCATGCACACGGCGCTGGTGGCACAGGGGTACTAAGGACAATTGTTACGGTTTGAGAAACCCATAACCATTTCTTGTCATGAGGACAATCATTCTCCCACCCGATGATCCCTCCCAACCTGGGAAGGGGATTCAGGGAAGATAAGGAAACACCAGAGTTGAAATATAAATAGATTCTGTGATTTAATAGGATATAGAAATAGAAATTTTAATAGGATATAGACTTCATAGGATATAGAAATAGAAATCTTAATAGAAATAGATTCTATGATTTAACAGGATAAGACTAGATAATTAACATTAATAACACTGAAGAACCAGTATTGATCCCGATACCAATATACAACACACAAGGACTGTACCCAGCCCATTCCCCAGCAGAAGCCGTGCGCTCCCTGCAGGGACAGCCAATGTGGGACCCTGCGAGCGCTGTGGCTGCGGGAGGAAGGGAAGAGCTCGGGGCTCCAGCACCAGGGCAAGGAGTTCTTGGGATGGCAGCCAGCAAGGGAGAGAGAGAGAGAACTCCGTAGCAAACTTTCTAATGTCGTTTGAATGTGCCGTTCATGGTATGAAATAATCCTGTTGACAGCCTGGGTCAAGCGCCCGGGTCTCGCTGCTCCTCGTCCCTGCACCTGGGGAGCTTGGAAACACAGAGACCCTGAAATCCGCACCCCAGAGCTGGCTGTGAAGTAAATATTGTCACAAATTCAGACACTAGAGTCATCTAAAAGTGCAATTTTCCCAAGAGTTTGTCCTGTGTTGCTCAAACCAGGACAATCGTGTATCTAATCCCAGCTGCGCTGTCCACAGGACACTTGTGCTAGAGCGGAGCCAGGCCAGGCTGCCCGTGCTCTGGCACGCTGCTGCTGCTGCTGAGCAGCCTGGCCCTGCTGGCACACACCAAGTGTGCCAATGCACCCCATGAGCCCGGCCACTGGCCATCGCTCTTGGTTGTTGTTTCCACTGCTGATGCTGCCTGGCAGAGCATCAGCCTGTCCTGACACGCACCCCAGCCCCAGCAAGAGGACACCGTCAACCAGTATATAGCACTTAGTCTGGAGTGTCTCTACTGATGGCCGTGTGATCCTGCATGGTCAGCAAAATACTGTAGACACCAGTTATATTCTTCTTTTCATGAAGGGAGACTGTGCCCGCAAACAAGTGCAAGGTTGGTTTTCCAGTGTGCCTGCTGCCCTGGGGGCTGTGTCCTTAATACGGGACTTTGCATTGCTCCCTGATTCCCCCGTCTGGATACACAGGGCTCCATGAGAGTGGGATGCAGGCACTTTTCCAGAAAAGGGCATTGTGAGCAGATGGCACAAGTGGCTCCAGCGTAACTCAGCACTGTGGGTTTCAGAGCTGCAGCTACTGCACCCAGGCAGGGACTGTAAGTTTGGGCTGGCTCTCCCAGCTCACGTGCTGCAGCTCCACAAACTGCTCCTGCTCCCCACAGCTGGCGGTTTGAGCCTCTGGGCCTCTGTGCTGCCTTCTCAGCTGTGGAAAGAGGGCATTTGTTGGTCATTGCAGACCCAGCTGCTGGGATGCCCAAGGAGGAGCAATATCTGCAAGCGTTACACACCTGGAATTATCCCCCATATCACAGCACCCTTCTGCTGCCTGCCCGGGGTCCTCCTGCCTCCAGTCCTTTCTCTCATTCTTCGCTGGGACCAGCCTCGCTCAGACCCCTCCAGCCTTGGTCCCTCACCAACCCCTTCCTCCTCTGGCCTCCTTCTTCCCATCCTCTGCCCAAGGCTGTCCAAGACCCCCATCCCATTCTGCCGGTGGGGCACTAACACTCAGCACTGGGTTTTTGTCCTGCAGCACTTTTGTTTGCCTCCCCCAGTTCTGCTGTGTCCTCAGGGACACCCCTGGCATCCCCAGTCCACCTGCAGTGGCCGATGGCAGTGCCAGGGGCTCTGCACGTGGTGGCTCTTCGCTCTGACAGCAGAAAACGCAGCGAGCACAAAGTACACGGGGGCCGGCAGGGATTCGGATGATGCCAAAGAATTGCCATTTATCCAAAACATTTGTTAGAAAGAAGCTGTTAAAAAAAGGGTGTATTTACAAAGTTTCTTAAGTCTCCTATTCTTTTAGGTAAAGAATCTTAACCTTTTTAAGTTTTGTCCTAAAAAGCTCTGTAATTTTATTTGGCTTGATCTCTTTTCACATAAAATGATTTTTTGTTTGTTTGTTTCCTGATCAGGCCCAGCTCAAGGGAATCACCCCCAGGAGGAAGGACATTGCTGCAGAGGAAGCCTTGAAGGAGAAGCGAGACGTTCTGTCGCACAAACGTATCCAAATGTTGCTCGTTCCAGCAGATACTCTGAGAACAAATTACCGTATAACTTTAGTAACATGCTGCGGATGTGAGTACTTTATATCTGCTTATAATAGACTCCTCTTGTTATTTATTGTCCCTTTCAGGATTCACTGAGGAAGGAAATGGGAAATTATACTTGCTGGCATGTCGCAAAGGTGGCCAAGATGCTGAGGAGGAAAGGGAAGGGAGGCCAGCTGAGCACACCACCTTCCAGCCAAACCCCGCGGGGTGGGTTTGGCCCGTGAGAGGAGCCAGGCAGCTGTGGAAAGACTCAGCATTCCTTTAATGGAAGTTTAAACCCAAACCGGTGCAGTGGGGAGCATTTCTGCTGCTTCCTTCTATAACCACCAGCCCCTGCCCAGGCACGAGCTCAGACGGAGGATCCCACTGCTAAGCTGAAGATGGTGATGGTCTCCCAGTTGCTTCAGACCAACAGTGACAAATGTGCCCTATTGTCTCCAAAAGCCACCAGAGACGTGTCCCTCACACCTCCGGTGAAGGTCACTGCTCTCCTGCATGCTGGGACAAAGGAGGGTCAAGCATGCTGCCTTCCTGCTGGAGACAGCATTTCCCTCCCATACTAAACACAGGAGCAGACACAAGTAGTGCTTGTTCTTCTCAGGGTCGGCTGGGGCACAGGAAAATCTGGATGAGGCTTTTCCTTGGCCTCTGCTCCCGGCCGCTTCCCTCCCGCTGCCAGCAGGGCCGGGGCCGGCACAACAGGGAGGGCTGACCTTTAATACCCCCTGCTTTGGGAGGATGAATTTTTGCCCAGACACTCACCTGAGTGTGGCCTTGCCTCCGGGCTGGCTCCCTGCAGAGGACATGGTGAGCAGCCACAACCTGATGTTTCTGTGCGATTCCTTTCCGTGCGCCCAGTGAATGCTGGCCCTGAGGCTGACCCGCGACGCAGTGCAACACTGGCAGGGCAGCACTCGCCATGGCTGTGAGCTCCTAAATTGCTCACAGAGAGAAACCCAGGCAACTGCACAGCTTCTGCAGCTTTGCTGTCAGCAGCAGCAAGGCCAGTCCCACCAAATGAAGCCCCATGGGACATCGGGGACGAGCACATCACATCCCCGCAGGGTCCGGGTAGCCTCCCTGGGGTGCACCCCCAGCTCCAGGCCACTGGAGCCGGGGCCACAGCAGGAGCTGCTCCTTCCCAGCAGAAACCCAGGTCTAAATAAGTTACATCTCCGTTGTCTCTTGGCTCTGGCCTTTACAAGTTCAAACTGGTTTTGTTTTTCCTGGTGTTAGTCATGCACACAGACTGGGACCCTAACCTGTAATTCTGGCTTTGCTGCTGCTATAAAACATTCACACTATGCTCTTCTGAACCAGGAGCAGAAACCTTTAATTTAATTCCACTAGAGGAGTTTAATCTAGGACTATGACATTTCAATTACTTAGTAATGCACATTTAACATGTAGCCGTACAAATCTAAAATTAAACCAAGAGAAGGAAAAATGTTGTATATAAGCAACTACAAGGACTTAAAGCCAGTAAAAGCTATAAATTTAGAACAAAGACCTAAACAAAGACCTTAAAGTAAGGCCTTTTGCCTATTAGGCTTCATGATTTATGGATCTCTGTACAAAACGAAATGTCTGAGATTTCCATTTCACCCTAGTTTTGAATTTTTCACTGATGAGGGTCAGAAAAGTCTAAAATATTGAAAATTTCCCCAAGATGGGAAAACCATTTCTGCAGGGTGCCTGTCCTATTCTGGAGCACACATATGATGTTCCTCATCCCCAGGGGTTTGGTGCAGGAAACCACTCGCGTTTGTTCCCACCACTGCTGAGGGACAGGTGTGCTGGTTTTCAGCCTAGCAGGCCATAAAATAATGGGATAAACAACATGCCGGTAGTTTTGCCTCTCCCACAAAGAACACATTGTTCCCTTCTCTGGTTTTGCCTCCTGGTACCTACAGGTCCCCTCTGGGTTTTCAGTGAGCTCTGCAGGGCAGGGTGTTTCTCCCTGTCCCGTGGTGGTGCAGATGCTGGTCCAGCGAGGTTGCTCCTCTAGAGTTTGTCACTGCCATGCCGCAGTGTGTGAAGTGCTTAATAACTGCGTCATTAAGAAATATCTTCAATTTTATATTCTTTAACATCGCTGCTTTCTGCATCCCCATTTATGATTGTTTATTGCCCACTGACAGAGAGGTTTCTGCTCCTCTATAAAGTAAACACAATAAATCAGGCTCTTTTTAGTGCAGCCTCAAGAATTGCTGGAGCAGTTTCAGCTCCCCCAGGCCCACAGCATGACTCAAAGTGGTGAACAGACAACCAGACTTTCCCAGTCAACCCCTGTTTCTACCCAAAAGTTATTGCTGGATATGGCTTGGTTTCATTCCATGGTGGGATCTCCAGAGCATTGCAGGGGAAGTTGAGAGGCAGTGGTGGCCCTGGGGAGGCCCCGCTGCAGGCACCGGCTGGGCTGGAGGGGTGGGTGAGGTGACAAACAGCAAAGGAAACCTGGGGATAAAGGCAGGAATCCTGCTGGGTGGCAGCGGTTTGGATGAAGCCCCGTGGAGGCAGCTCTCAGGGCGGAGAGGAGCTTCCTGGCTTGGGCTTACACATACACACTGGCCCACCACATGCAGGACACAGCTGGGCGTCCACACTTCCTAAATATTTCTGGGATTATTGTTACTATTTTTTTTCATTAACGCAGGAAATTAAGGGAGGCGAGAATGAAAGTGCAGGTGTGAGCAAAGGAGGCGCTTTGTTATTTCTCACCCAGGGCGCAGCAGGGACCTGGAACTGCTGGATAAGCCTCACCAATGTCAACACCAGATTCTTGGAGCTGCTTTTACAAACAACTCCTGATGTCTCTGCTAGCTTCCAAAGCAGACACCGACACCTGTAGAAGGAAGGATATTTATCCCTACTAATAATGCATTCTCTGCTAGCAATGGAGGCTAAGTCAAATACTGTTAGCTTTGTCTAAGAATAAAAAATATACGCCACAAAGTGCCCTATATTTAAAGCCCAAACACTTTAAAGCTCAGATGTTGTGCTAAACTCCCTGCCACTGAGACAGGGCAGGCTGCTCTCCTGGCTGCCAGAGCATACAACAATGGTAATGTGGTCCTCAGCAGCCTTTAGAGGAAAACGAAGTACTGACTCTCATTAAATATAATAACATATAATAACCTGACACTCGTTTACTTAATGCTCATGCTATTAATAGCAAATATTGACCCAAATGTGGGAATAGCCTCATCCAATGTTCTATCATCTACTATTAGTCCTTATCAGCTTTGTGGTTGTGTTCAGAGATCTCCCTCGGGTACGTTTCCTGGACACCACTAAACAAATAAATTGCTTCCGCTGTCTATAATTAAAAAATATATATATATTCAGCAGCAAAGGGGCACAAATGGAAGTGTATGTCAGGAATTCGCTGCACCCTGTGTTGTCCTTCAAATAGAGTGCGATGGCAGAATAAGGCACGCTCCCTGCTGGGGACAGGGAGTCCCCAGCACTTTGCTGATCAGGAGGGTGCTGGCTCGTTTGACCCCAGCACCTCTGCTTCCCACTGCTGTTATTCCAGCTGTTACTGCCACCCTTCAGGGACACCTCTGCCACCACCTGGTTTTCCCTGCCTGTCTCTGTCCTCTGCCAATGTCACTTCTGGCACCAGAAATTACAACTCATCTCCAGGAATGGGACAGGCAGTGGGTTTTTGGTAGATTCTTTCCATAAAAGCTCAAAAGGCCCATTTCATAGTGTTATCCCACATCTGGCCAGCCAGGTTCACAAATACTCACCACGTGCTGTTTCTGTGCACTGGAGAGAGCAGAGATGGACTATTTCCAATTTCCTCCAGGACCTGGAGACCATCAAGAGAAAAAACAGCAGAACAAGGCACGAGTAAATAGTAATTATCACCAAAAGCACGTAGATATATATATATAAACTCGGGTGAAACTAATACTAAGGTTGAGGCAGAAAATCATGAAAGCAGGAGAACTCAAAGCTGGGGCTGTCATGGCAACCCCAACTCACGCCGGCGTGGTTGGGCATTACAGCATTTCTGCGGGACCTCCCAGCAAACGCTGATGTTTGCTCAACATTTTATGGACATTTTATGGACAGGAAAGGCAGGTGCTGGAGAAAGCAGCTGGCGCATTTGTGGAAGAGAATGCAAGTTTATCTGTAAACCCAGTCCTGGAGGGTGCAGACACACACAACAATAAATCATAGAATCATAGAAGCACAGAATGTTTTGGGTGGGAAGGGACCTTAAAGCCCATCCAGTGCCACCCCCTGCCCTGGGCAGGGACACCTCCCACCAGAACAGGTTGCTCCAAGCCCCGTCCAGCCTGGCCTTGAACGCCTCCAGGGATGGGGCAGCCACAGCTTCTCTGGGCAACCTCGGCCAGGGGCTCACCACCCTCACAGCAAAGAATTTCTGCCTCAGATCTCATCCAAATCTCCCCTCTTTCAGTGTAAAACTGTTCCCCCTCATCCCATGGCTCCCCTCCTGGATCCAGAGTCCCTCCCCAGCTTTCCTGGAGCCCCTTTAGGGACTGGAAGGGGCTCTGAGGTCTCCCCAGAGCCTTCTCTTCTTCCGGCTGAATCCCCCCAACTCTCTCAGCCTGTCCTCACAGCAGAGGGGCTCCAGCCCTCCCAGTATCTCCCTGGCCTTCTCTGGCCCCGCTCCAACAGGTCCATGTTATTGCTGATACTCTCCCAAAGCTGCTCACCCCTCCTGGCTCTCCCGCAGTGTTTTGTGTGATGGCAATTTCTGGTGGCTCTGTGCCAGCCTGCAGCAATGGGGTATATCAGTGCACTGGGATAACACCAGGGAGCAGCACATCTGCTGGGACTCCACCTGGGACCAAGGCAGGGAAAGCAAAAGGAGATACAAGTGATGGAAATCCAGGCCAAAACACACAAGCACCTCTGAATGCAAGCTCTGCTTGGCCACCCAGGCTGTGCACAGGCAGTGGTTGGATGGTTGTAGTGAGGCCACAGCTCCTGGTGGGCTGTTCAGCCACTGCTGCCTCCAGCACCATGCTGCCTTGCGCCCTGCATGCTTTCCTCGCCTTTCAGCTACAAGCACCTGCTGTGTGCACGTGTGCCTGCGTACCCACACGTGCGTCTGTCTGTGTCTGCCCTGTGCATGTGCACACACACACGCACAGGGTGCTCTCTGCTGCAGGACACCTCTAAGAACATGGCCAGGCTGTTGTCAGCTCCGTGCATCGTTAAACCTTACGCTGTGTGACCACCGTTTGCTCAAAAGCAAAGTCATGCAAAAAAGTCATGACCCCACCAAACCTGCAGTGGCCACTCTCCTGGGATGGCACAGGGGCCGTGGTGACGGCTGTGGGTGCCAGGGAAGCTGCCAGAGCAGCGGCGGTGAGTCAGCAGCGGTTCACAGCACTGGAAAGGAGCAGTTTTCACAAAGAGAACGAGAGATCATGATTTACAGCAATGGGTTGTCAAAGGAGTTGGCAAAGATAGGTGTTCCTGATGCAGTGCTCAAGGTATGCAGCTTTTCCTGTTTTCCTGCTCCTCTTAGAGCAGCACAGGCTTGGTGCTCAGGGCTTTAAATCAGAAGGAATCACCCTTGTTTATCTGACCATTGATGCCATTCCCAAGCCACATCACAGCTCCACTAGTCTTTGTCTCTCCTACTCTCACTAAGCTCCGTATCCCAGGGGAGCGAGGTCACACAGACAAGCATCTCCAAGCCCTGGGATGAGGCGTGGGAGACCTCGGTGCAATTCTTGGTTCAGCCACATGTTTTGGGCTTGACTTGGATCCTCCTCTCCCCATAGGTTATACAGGACCAGCAGTTCCCCCAGCACATTTCCCCCTTGCCTCTCCCTTCGCCTGAGGGCATGCAGATCTCCCAACTGGCTATGGTGCAGGAGGGAACCAGCTCCAAGTTCTCTATAGACATACTTCTTGCCCTTATTTTTTTAATGCAATGATAAAAAATAATTTTGCTTTAAGAGCTTATGTGCCTAGGTGACCAGATGAATCGGGAGACTGGTAATATTTTGCAGAGGCTGCAAATCTGCTCTATATCTGTCTACAGTGAGTATTTTAAGATTTAGTGGGAACAAGACCTATCTGCCAACATCAGCAGTGCTAGCAAATGAGCTAGGAAACACAGGAGAGGGACTTCTGAGCTTTCTGGGCCTCTGAAATAGAAAAGCAGCGGCACATTCACTTAAGCAGACACAACCCTTGATGCTAGAAGTCAGCCTGGCAGTGGCAAGAGGCCAGGAAACTTCCACACATCAGCAGTGACTTTGGTAGGATGGTCCTGCTGACACCGCAGGGTGCTCAGGATGAGCTGACATGTGAGCTCTGATTCACGGGAATCTTTGGGGGAAGTTCACATCTAAGCCAAAGAGGATAAAGACTGTCATCACCTAGTCTGGAGCAGAGTGGGTGCGTAGGATCTTCAGCAACCGGGCACAGCGTACTGGGAAGCACTGGGACCAGTCTGTGCTCACTCGGGTGGGAAATGCATAGACTATCAGTTGAGCGGCCCATAAAAGCCAGAAAGGAATTCAAGTAATTCAGCTGTGTATGATTTCATGTTAGAAAAACCTAGCAAATGTACTATCCGCTATGCCAAAGAGTCTGCCATCATAAGGGGTTTTACCTATGATCTCCTCTTCTTCCTCACGTGGGTTTGGCTTTTGGGACAACTGGCCCAGACGCGATGTTGGGTATAAGTCTGAGGATTTAATAGCCCAGTTCTTACAGAGCTGGCCACCGTAGCCCCTCCCAGCCAAAGCATGCCACTTTTCATCAGTGCAGGGCAAGGCAAGAGGAGCCCTTGCCACCACCCACTGCCAGCCTGGTGCTCATCCCTGCTGCAGCCTGGGAAAGGGCTGTGCCAGCCCCACGCAGAAAACACCCAGGTCATTTGTAAACACTAATTACAACCTTTATCTTCTAGCTCTGGGATCTTTGTTCCTGTTACACCCAATTGTCCTCTCCCCGATCTCTGCAAGCAGCAAAACCACCAGCAGCCAGCCCCGGAGATGCTCTGCAAGCCCAGGGACACCCTGCAGAGTTAGGGGCCAGTGTCGCCCCACTGGCACCTGCCACCGGCAATAACAACTGCTTCTTCAGGCTCTGCCTTGGCCCTGATGCTTGGTGACACTTCACAGCCCATGGAGAAAGGCAGGCCGGGCTGTGTCACGGTGGAGCCATGGCTGTAATCCTTCTGGTCTGGAGGCTCCACTAGGCCCTGAGAAGCCACTCTGGTGGAAAAGGCAAGTGGGGATGCAGTGGGAAGGTCAGGATCACTGCAGCTGGGCTGAATTTTAATCACAGACTCAGCTACATGCCAGAAATGGGCTTTTATTTGGATGTTACTTAATTCTGCAACTACATTAATTCCTCTGCCTAACAAAACATCGTCGTGCAGCTGCCATCAGTTACTGACAAGCTGATAAACAATTCAAGATGCTTTTCAATAGCATTTTTTCCCCACTCTCTAGAGCTGTCTGCCTTCCCAGCTAAGGTTACATCATAGTTGTGTTTAATAATTTAGAGACCATCCTACTTACTCTAATGCATTCGTCGTGTTTGGCTGTCAGTTAGAGCAGGAACGGTGAGCAATGAATCACAAGTCAGTAATTTTCTGTATTACTTATTTGCCCAAATTCTTCAGCATTAAGAGCTTAAGGTGTATGCTAGGCTCACTTATTTTCAAGAGGAATCAGAAGAATTGCTCGTGCCTTTCCAACTCGTCTCCTTCCTGTCGTGCCAGCCCTTCCGCTATTTGGCTGAGATGCTTCATGACTTGCAGGGAACAGGAGGACGTGGCCCCATGCCACACGCCTGTGCAAGGCAGGGTGTGTGTACCTGCATATGCACAAGCCCTGTGTGTCAGCCAGTTTGACAAGGGGAGCTGTGTCAAGTATATTAAGCTCTTACCAGTTTCACAAAAATAAGCACATAGAGAGACAGCTTTAGTGTGTCCCTGCTTTGGGAACCGCTGGGCTTGGTAGAAGCCAGAGAAGGCAGATGAAGAAAAGCTGGAACGCAGTGAAGGGCAGCAGAGACCAAGAGGGGCGGGAGGTCAGCACCCAGCCAGCAGCGAGGGAAGCCTAAAACTATCATCAACCTGCCATCATCACACGGATCAAGTGCTTTGGCTCAGAAACTGGTACTTATCGCCATGCAGGTATTAAAAAGAAAAGCATTTCAGGTTTCAAAGGGAAGCCTCTCCTCTGTGAATTATTGCTCTCTGATCGTTCACAATTTGATGTCAGAAGAAAATGCCTGGAAGATCACATGGTGATTTACTGGAAGGAAAAGCAAATAATGAACTATATAATTTAATTCCTGCTACGTTTCAAACATTCATTACAGATGCTAATGAGAAAAAATCCTTTCAAAATTTCTAGCTATTTCTCTAATAGAATATCTTAATTCTCTGTCATCTGCTTCTCACTATCACCTTCATTCCAATTTCCCCCTGTGGCCAGATAGGGAAAAATCAGTCTCTCTCCTTTCTTCTTCTCTACGGTGTACGTGCTGGCCTTCACCGGCCACACGTGTGGACAGTGCCCGCAGCAGGGACAGACGTTTCCGCCCGAGGTACCGATCTCAGCTCGCGCGCCCGCGAGGGCTCACAGCCAGCACGGCCCCGGTGGCCCATCCGGCCTGAAACGGGCCAGGGCTGCAGAGCCCCGGCTGCCCCGGTCAGCGAGCGGGCCGGCCCGGCCCCCCCAACGGGGGGGGCTGCGGGGCTCCACCTCACACAGCCTGCGGGGCGACGGGGTGCCGGGCAGTCTCACGGGGCCTGGGCGCTGCACAGGGCGCCCTGACGTCACGCGTGGAGGCGGCCGCGCGCCCTGACATCACGCGGCGGGAGCAAGCCGCGCCGCCGCCTGCGCTGGCCTCTCCCGCCGTCCCTTCCGCCCGGACGGGGGCGGGGCGGCGCCGCTCTCGCGAGAGCCGCGCGGCCTCCGCCTGCCTGTCCTGTCCTGTCCTGCCCTGAGGTGGTGGCGGTGGTGGCGGCCGCCCGGACGGGGGCGGGGCGGCGCCGCTCTCGCGAGAGCCGCGCGGCCTCCGCCTGCCTGTCCTGTCCTGTCCTGCCCTGAGGTGGTGGCGGTGGTGGCGGCCGCCCGGCCCGGCCCGGCCCTGCCCTGCCCTGCCCTGCCCGCCCCGCCCCGCCCCTGCCCTGCGCTGCCGGCGGCTGGGCCCGGCCCGGCGCCGCCATGGCCTCCGACAGCGACACCGAGGAGTTCTATGATGCGGCCGAGGACGTGCATCTGGCGGGCGCCTCTCCCGCGCCGTGAGTCTGCGCCCTGCCCTGCTCTGCCCTCCCTCAGCGCGGTCCGAGGGGGAGGCTGCCGCCCCCGGCCGATACCGCCGCGGGGAGCTCCTGAGGGGCGGGAGCGGGGCCTGCCCCGAGCCCCGCCGCCCCCCGGCAGCTCCGCGCCCCGGCAGTGAGCTGCCCGGCCAGACCGGCCGCGGGCAGGCGGGGCTGTGCCCGGTAGGGGGTGGCTGAGCCGGGGACGAGCCCGAAAGTCAGGAGGATGCGAAGAAATCGAGCAGTTTTCCATGTATTTCCTAAGGCTTATGGGGATGGCAGCAGCCATTATCGCGATGAGATCATATCTGCTTTCCTTGGGCAGGCAATATGTAGTTTTTAGAATAGACGTGCGGAGATGAAATCGGGGCCGACAGCGCTAATCCCTGAAATACGATAAAAGTAACAGATTTTCTGAGGAAAAAGGAGAGAGCGAGCTTCTTCAGCAACAGGCTAAATGTGGTTGCATTCTGGTGTGCTCTGTTACTTGTTTTTGATGGTGTTGCTTTGATGCTTCTTGTATTTAGCCAGTGTGGGACTCTGCATAGCGAAGTTTCAACAGCATTTTATGGATTCCTGTTGCTGTTACCTCAAAACTAACTGTGTCACCATACTGTTGATGTTAGCTAAATACACTCCCTCTTTTTAAATTCTAAATATCTCTTTCTGGTTGTTTGCTAAACAGGTTATGGCTTGTATCAGTTCTGTTTTTCATGTAGCCTGGACCAAACCTCTCCATTGTTTGACCTTGCAGGATGAGGTTTCAGGTAGCTTACTCAAAGAGCAATAAGATATGGATTGTGGGATCCGTCCATTTGAAGCTTTAATAATTGACTAAGGACCTGTTTTAATCTTAGTGTGTCAGTGGTCACTGGATGCCTCAAACAAAGGAAAAACTAGACCTGTTCTCACCCACACATCCTGTATGAAAGCTTTTCTGAACTTAGCTTTTTACGTAGCCTGGTGAAAAACGCATCTTGGCATACAGTTCCATGAGATGTGGTAAGCTAAATGAACAGCATTTGTGCCAAAATGAGGTTTTGCTCCAGCTGCTTACCTTGTTCTGCCACTAGTGATTCTGAGAGTTGCTTTAACTCAAAGTAATTTTAAACAACTGAAAGCTATAAACAACAAAAACTATTCAGTAAGTTAAAACAGCTGGAACCTGCCATGGTAATGGGGACAGGAGAGGGTGAAGGTGTAAGATTTCTGTGGCTAGGAGCCACAGGCAGGAAGGGGGAAACAGAGCTTTTGGTAGAAGTGAGCATTGAATGTGGCCCAACAGCACATCCTGCCTTTTTTTTTTTTTTTGATCCAGATAATGCCACGTGTCCTGGCTTTGCAGGTTTCCCCTACCTGTATCTAAGCAGAACTTGATAATATGGAGTCACTCACTAGAAATTAAAATGAAAGATGCTTCTAATTTTTCTGTTTCTCTTCTGTAACCCATAAGGCTGCATCGACTCAAGTCGATAGAATTTTGTCAGCTTGAGTCAAGTAAGGAGGTGATCTCAGAGGGCTTTGCAATACGGGTACTGAATCTGTAATTCAATCTGCTCTTTAATCTGTGCGAACAATATGGAGAGTGTTTTCTGTAAATAAGCTTTGAGATTTCGTAAGAGCTAATTTCACATTTACATTGGACACTTCTTGGAAGCAGGCTTGTAGATTGTAGTTTTTGGACCTGTGCATGTGTAATGGCATTGAGTTGGGACCCACAAAAAAAATCAAAACCTTCTTGTGGGAGGAAAGGCAACTGAAAACAAGTGCATATTGCCCTCTGCAGTTTGAGGGCATTTCCTTGTGTTCCTTGAGGGCATTCAGTGCCTTGGAAATCCTTTTTGGCAGCATGTGCTACAGCCGGTTTTTAGTGCAATGGTGTAGATTTATTTGCCCTCATTAAAAATATGGAGTTTGTAGCTTCCACCCACCTGCCCCAAGTTCTGTGTGGGTAAGTTTAATAACTGCTGATCTAGAAATTCTGGAAGTGATGACACCTGTTTATGTAAACTTGCTGACTTCTTTGCTATTTATTTGTTTTATTAATTGTCTTGTGATGTGAAAGAGTGGAATTTTCAAGTTGGATGTAAGCTACCAATTCCCACTGTAAATCAATAGATACTGATGCTTAAGCCCCTCTCTCAAGGAAAGCACCAAATCTGCATCCTCAAGTACATGTATAACTGGTGCTCTTTAAGAATTAATTAGCAAAAATTACAGAACTTGTTACAAAATGTTTCTTTTGGATGATAATGGACTGAGATAGCTCTCCTGGATTGATGACTTCCATAAAGTGAAGTGTGTTTAAACCAGATGTTTGGAGGCTATTGTGTCCCCTCTGGCCAGGCCTGTATGCTTCACTTCTGCTGTAGATCTTGCCTTTTACATGTAATTCTGCTCTTGACAGGCTGAGTGGAGAGTGTCCATCTGTTAGATAACTAGGTCCCAAACTGTGTCTGCTTCTAAATGCTTTTCTAGACCTAGAAAAAGCACCTGTCTTTGTAGACTGGTCAGTGAAGGCATCTATTTGTTGTGTAGCCAGAGGAGTGGAGAGAGAGGGAGACAGGACAGAAGAGGCCCATATTTAACCTCTGTCCCCGTGCTTTCAAAAGACTATAACCATGGAAGACATTTAGGAAAAGATCCTGAAATTTAGAGGCATGCACTGTCCCACGAGGGAGAATGTCAGTTTTGAGAGAAGGAAAATATGAAGTAAGGCACACTTGTTTGGATGTAGGCATGTGACAGACACTCTTGTATTTTAAAGAAAAGCGATCCTCCCACTCTGAAATCAAGAACTGCTAAACCTAATAGTTTGAATGTCATATGCCTAACAGTAAGGGGCAAGTTTGTTCCTAGTGTACTTGTATCCTAAAAATTGTTATCAGAAACCAGACAAAAGGCACTGGATTTAAGAGATGGTGTAGATAACAAGAAATATCCTCTGGTACCTTAATTTAAATTCTTGAATTCTAACTTCAGTAGTTCTATCATTTTGAAGTTGCTTTAATGCTTTTCCTGAAGAATCTAGTTTTCTTTTGGTGGGAAGCCGTATAATGTTAAGTTGTGCCCTGTTGACACGTGGGACATGCTCAGTACAACTTTTTTCTTGGTGTGTATTTTAGCCAACATGCAAAATTGATCTTGGCACCAAACAGATGGAGTGTGAAGTCTTAGTTATGTTGCTGTAGTGATTTGCAGCACTGCAGATGAGTTTCTGAGTTAGCTGAAGTTCCAGTGTTTGTTCCCCGAAGGGTGCACTGCAGGAATGAATCCTTGCAGGTTTGGAGGTGTGGGCTGCCACGGAGAGCTAAACTGAGAATCATTGTAGCTCCCAGGCCAGCTGCAGGTCAGAGGGAGGAAAATCGCATGCCTCTGCAGGCTGAAGGAGAGCAGTAAATACAGTTAGTGGGCTGGCTGCTGAACCTATGCGTTCTGTGCAGTGCACTGCTACTGCACATAAACTTTAAACCTCTGTTCATCCACCTGGTAGCACGCCTGCATTGTAAGAATGCACATCCTCCCAGGAAAGCAGGCCGTCTGGTTCTGGGATTTGACCAAGGCCAGTCATTCACAGCACTGGGTTTTTTTGATGGGCTAAATGTTTTATTTTCCGTTACAAAACTTAGCAACAACGTGTTGAAAATGTGAAGCTTATTTCAAGTAGGTACTAGGCTGGAGCTACCTGAAAGTGGGTGTGGTGGCTTCCTGTAGTCTGGTCAGTATTAGGATGAATTTGACAGCTGAACAAATACCAAAAAAAAAAAAATATCTTCAGAAGTTTATTTGACTTGCAGATTAATCAGGCATCTGGCTGTGTTTGTGCAGGTGAAATGGGATTTTTCTTTGAATTTTGTTTAATCTTTGTAGATAACCTTTGTTAAACTGGTGTTACGGTGGTATATAAGAAAACTTGTTAGAAGTGTTTTATGTGAAATGCAGTCTACAAGATCTATTGTTACCAATTTTTGAATCCCACAATTTTGTTGTCTAGTATGATTGTTTAGTAAATAAAGTTTTTGCCTTACATTTTATGTGGCTTACCTCAGTCTTGATGTTCTGCCTGATAATCCTGTAAAGCTACAGACCTTTCAAAGCAAAATCAATATTTGATCATTGGATTTTTCTTTATACAAACTTTTTCAGGTATTTTTGCCACTAAATATACTTTTTAAAAAATACAAGCATTTCAGATACTGCATCCATAAAACTCTAGTGGCCTTAAAGTAAAACTGGGGGGTGGAGAAGGCTGGTAACTTCAGGTACTTGGGAAGGCAAGACCATTCCAGAGTAATGTTGAACTACAGGAGACATCAGTTACCAAACTTACTCTGTGACTGGCTTTGTCTTTATAAATGTAATAGCATATAAGCAGCAACTAATTGTGACTAAGGGAGCAGTGATGCCTATAAACACATAGCTCAATCTCAGGCAAGCCACTAAACTTATTTGGCTATATTATAAAGTGATCTGAAAGTGGGATTATTGCCAAACGGTTATGGAAGCTTTGCAGTGTTTTAAAAGTGTGTAATTTCAAGGACAAAGCTTCACCTTAGCATAAGACATGTATGTGTGTGGTATCGAGATCTCAGCACCATGTTATATTCTGTACCGGCTATCTCTGTAACCTTTAGCACTTGAGCAGCTTTTTCCCAAGGCAAAGCATGAGAGTGGGAAATAACATCTGGTTTAGTTTGAAGGCGGATTTTCCACAAAGCTAATTAACTAAAGATATCTGAAAGGGTAGCAGTGTCTTTTGAACCTCATATTTTGTGTTAACCAGTGGAGGAACTATTTGCCTTGACCAGAAGTGACATGCTAATTGGTGGGAAGTGTCACAATAGAAAATGAAAGTATCCATTTGCAGTTGAGGGATTTTTGTTTTATTTAGCCTGTAAAGTCTTAGCAGTGCCTTGTACGATAGGATCCTACACCTTGCTGAAGCCTCAGCATTAACGTTGTAATTATATTTCATTGTTAAAGTCAACTTGTGCATTTATGAACTGACACATATTTCTGCCACTATTTGTAAGGCAATCCAAGAGCTGATAGTGGAACTGAAAATGTTTCAGTAACCAGAAATTCAGTGAAGGCTATGGCCTTTCCCAGCAATATACTTTGGAAGACAAAAGATGTGTTTGGTTTTTCATGTCAAAATACCGATTTTGCTCTTTTTTGCACACTGGGGTTAGCATCTTCCAGGAGGATTATAGCTCAAAACAGAGTTAAGGATATTATGCATCTTAAGTGTCAATATCTGGACAGTAGCATCTAGGTACTGTGTTAAATTAGGTACAAATGCTACAGTCTTTATATACCAATCCACTGTACTTTCTTGTTTACTTAACTCTGCTGTATAAATGTGGTCTTTTCTTTTTGCGATGAAATGCTTTCAGGCAGTAAAGAGCAGAAGAGAAATTCGCAAAAATGAAATGGAAATAGTTTTCTTTTTCATAAGTTATTGTCCCTTGAAACCATGACTTTGGAGGCAGGAGGGGCAAATTAGACTGAGATTTCTATATTTGTCTGTGTTGCTTGGTACAAGATGATACTCAAAGTTGTTGAGTGTCACTGGCCTTGGTAGC
Source organism: Fratercula arctica (assembly GCA_947846985.1). Lineage (NCBI taxonomy): Eukaryota > Metazoa > Chordata > Aves > Charadriiformes > Alcidae > Fratercula > Fratercula arctica. The sequence continues at coordinate 25,858,460 of CANTUZ010000007.1, forward strand.
CAGCTGGGCTGTTGTGTGACTCAATGTTTAAATATCATCGTGTGGAAAATATAAGTTCAGGATATAGGAAGAGTTGACTGTTCATGATAGGATTGAGTGGTGACCTGAAGAGAAGTAATTATTTGATACCATTGCCCTAAGATGCCTTGTTCTCTCCTGTAATTAGTGAAATGAGAGGTTATGTGTGAGTGGATGCTAATGCAAATTCACTGTTTCAGAGTACAGATTTCGGAAAGTAGTGCAAAACTACTTCCCTCTTGTTTTAATGTAAATACTTATATTTATACCAAATGTCAGGATTAGAAACAAGACCTTGCATTTGCTAGAGAGGCTGAAGGGCAGCATGCCTATGACAGCGTTGACTCTGCAGATAAGGGTTCTGGCACTTGATTTGCAAGCTACTAGAGGGTTTGTACTTCTGCTTTCTGAGAGTTTTGGTTTCTTTGATGTCCACCCCGTGCTCCTTGTACATGCTAATTTTAAATTCTCTGTAATGCAAAATAATTTTTTATCTGTACTTGGAATAGCATCACTTTATTAGAAAAGGGTGATAGAAATATGATGCTGCTGAGAAACTCTCGGGGATTATAGGAACTGTGGATCTGCACAAACAGTTGAGCACTTAACTATTTGGAGCCTTTTGTGTAAAGGAGTGATATGAGAAGCATTCACTCCGTTGCTGGTCTAAAGTATCAGGTATACTTTCACTGTAAAGGAAGACTGAATTAAAGACTGTTTAACATGAAGCTTACTGTCAAGAGATTTTTTTTTTTTTTTTTTCTTGGAGCTCTGCTGAACTCTTTCATCTCTTTCTAACAGGTCACCAATGAAAGTTGGATCCCATCTATTAAAGGTGAGTTTCTTCTTAAAATCAATTAAATTCTTGTTGATGAACATAATGTTGAGCATCTCTGCCTAAAGTGGATATATAACAGTAGCCCTAACATCTACACAGACAGGAAATTACAGGCTTTCCTTGTTCTAGGTGGCAGCTCTTGTGCTTGCATCTCTTTAAGCTCCAACTTCACTTCTATTTAGGGTATGTTAACATGTCTTGAAGCTAATTTTATTCTGAAATGTATATGTGCAATTTAATTGAGCTCTACTTAATTACTAGACTACCCTCTTTCAAGTGATTTGCGAGTAGTAAGCAAGTCTCTGCAGCACTTGGTTTTTGGTCTCGTTTTATATGAAATAGTTGACTTTGCTCTCTTCTGTCTTCAAAATAAGAAAACTCTTACTGTTTGTACTTCAAAAGCCTCCCCTCTAGGTTATGTGAAGATAAACCACTATATTTAGCTTAATGAGACAGCATTGCCACTTCCCACGCAGGTAATTGGTATGCTGCATCTGTGCATAGTGACAGTGCAGCTGAATCTGGCATGCATTAAATAAGAGAAGTGTTGGAATGTTGTACAAATAACACTTGTTTCCTGGTCTCAGAAGGCCAAAGGTGATGCTATGTAACACTGTTCCATAGAGTAAAGAAGGCTTGACGTTTTATCTGCAGTGTTGGGAAATCATAGTGAAAATAGTGCTTCTGATTTGTCAGAAGCACTCTGCTCTGAATCAATCCTTTCACAGTGATACCATGTCTCATGGTATCTCTTATGGAACAGAGACTTATCCCCTATTTTGTGTTCTGTTTACTGTTCCTTTAATCATTAAGTATTACATGTGTCAGTCTTTCAAGAAATGTCATTCTATCGTTCTGACTAAACTCAGTGCAATCAATGAACTTCAAAACTAACTTTAATGTGTTGTTGACTGATTTATTAACTATGGAGTTCTGTATGTTGCTTGTAGGTTTTTTATTTTTTGTAAGTGTCTTCCTAAGTCACTTGCTCAAAGCTAAATTTTTGAAGGTGGAAAAAGTACTTGCTTCTCTGCGTGGTACTGTATCAGTTCAGTGAACGTGTGACTAATGGTATAGTTTGTCTTGGAATGGGTAAGAAGTATTTCCTAAGTCCAAAGTTTAACAGGTGTGTGAGTTTAATGTCAATAAAATTATAAATTAATGTAATGGGCTTCTGTAGACACTGATTACACTTAAGTATTTAAGTTGTCACACCTTTGAAGATAGATTTTGGTGATAAAGCGAAGTAGAAGTTGCATTTAGATTCAAAAAACTTTGTGGAAGGAGGGGGAGGGAGTGGCGATGGAGGAAGAATTTTTCTGTAACTGCAACTATCTGCATGATATGCCATTTCTTGACATCAGAACTCTCACAGATGGATGTCTACAAGAGTTATGTGTTGTTTTCAAGCATATTATAGTATGTTAGTATGCTATAAAGATTCTGTTTGACTAGCTAAGTGCCTAAAAAAGTCTTAAGAAGAAATTTCTTAGGTGTCTGTACACAACAGTCACTCTAAATCTTGTCAAGGTCCAAAAAAACATGGAGAAGTCTTTTAAAAATACCTGTTCAATATGGACATTAGGTATCTTGTGCATATCCAAAACTGTATAACTGGAATTAAATTATTAGCCTAACAGCAATAGTTTCTAATAACAACAGCTAGCCTTTGGGGACTTTAATATTGTGGGGATACAGTTGGGGACTACTGACTTCAACAGAAGAGAATTTTGTATCTGTAGACAGGAAGGAGGAGTAGAACAGCAGTTCTGTATCTCAACTCAGGGAATCAGTTGAGACGTGTTTGGTTTTTTTTAGTGTTTTAAGCTCAATAACTTAATTCTTTGACCCACTTGTGAGGAGTTTTTTGTGAGACAAATACAGGCTTTTATCTGCAGCTTTGGTCACCAAATAGACTACGCGTATAGTCAGAACCTGACTGGACACATCTCTGAGCAAAGCAGAGCCAACAAGAACAAGTTGAGGACTACAGAACCTCCACAGGTCCCTCCCAACATCAAGGATTCTATCAGATTCCCCTTTAAATATTGCTAATATATATGCTTATAGGCAACGTGTTCAATAATTTAGGTAGAACAGAAGGTATGATGAAGCTCCTACTAGACCATACTAACTGAGGTTAAAGCAGTATCCTTCTACGGTATAAACTACTTGCTTTTCTGAACTTAAGATTTTTCAGGAATTAATGAATATGTTCACTCACAACTAGAATATTTTCAGTTCTGTTTTAAGACTTTGTATAGAATACCCATGCTTAAATGCCCATGTTTAGGCCCAGCATAAACCACGACAATGCCCAAAGTGTAATCTAATTCTAATATTGCTAGGGCTGCCTATCTTAAGTATGATTTTTTTTTTTTAATTAAATAAGACTTAAAACTATTACAAAGATTTACTACATTATTGTGGCACACAAGGCCACCTTTAGTTAATTGCATTTATTAATTCTTTGTTTGGTAGGATATGCCAAAGTGTTGATGCTGTTTGCACATCTCAAAACTATAGTTCTTAAACTGCAAGCTGATTTCACATCAGTAGTATAATAACCTGGTAGTGTTTATTATACATATATAAAGAATAAATAGTATACTAGCTTTGAATATTCTTCGAGTCGTTCATCCAAAAGATGATTTTAATCCAAAAATGTTCTTTTTTTTTTGCTTAAATCCAGTTGTTTCACTTGTTCTGCTGCAATTTATTTCAGAAGGATTTGCATGAAGATGACTGATGGCAAAAATAGACAATGTGCACTAGGAATAAATTGTAGAATGTAAGATTCTGTGTCAGAACCTCAGAGACATATTTGTGACTGCTTGATAGATCTGCCTGACTTAATCTGGAAATTTTGAAAAATTTTTTTATTATATGTTGCGATAATAGAGTTCCTGCATCCTTTCCCACAAGCTGATAAAGAAAAAAATATTTTAATGTGGATTTTCCTTGCTGCAGATTATTAAATATGTATGTTTCTCTAAACTTCATGCTACCTTCAGTTTTATTTTAGTTGAGGTTGAAACATCTTAAAGATAACTGCCTTTTTTGTTTAATAGTGTGCAGGCTTTCTCTCTGTGTATGGTGGTGTGAAATACTCTTCATGTGTACTATGCGTTACTGCTTAAACTTCTATCTGACAGCAGTAATGTGTGAAAATGTAGCAGAATTGTTGTCCTTTATGCTATTTAATTTGTTGTAGCTATGTTTTTGTTAGATCATCAGGACTTACTACCATTATCTTATTGATATCTACCATTTTTTTTCCATAGGATACAGACAGTAAGCTACACAAAGCTGGAAATGAAACCTTTGTACAAGAAATAAAACAAGATGATTCAAAAGAGGTTAGTTAAATATTGTTTTGTGCTTCCAGTGTCACACTAGAAATAATAAATTGACAGTCGGTCTTCAATCTGAAACTAGCATGGGTTAGAATTTGTTGTAATGTTAGTAAGAGTGTCTATCCAAAGTGTAAATATGAAACTAAGAGTTCTAAAAATATATTTAGGATTCACCAGTGCTGAATTATTTGTATAATTTGCAGGATCATATTTAGCAGTGCATGAGAACTCTGAAGAGTAAACAGCTCCTGTTTCCTAACTTTCTCTCAAAGTATATTAAAGAGGAATGGAGATCAGTCACTCTGTTTTATTTTTCAGTTATATCTATTTCTGCACTTAGGTTTCCAGAACTTTTAAACAAACTATATTTTGTATACGGAGCAACTCTTCAATGGAAGAGTTTTGTAGTGTTGTACAGACTGACGGGTAAATGTACTCTAGAAATGCCTGGTATTTAACTGTAGAATGGTTTTGTTTTTGTTTTTTAGATAATTGACAGTATTATAGAAGAAAGCCAGAAGGCACAACAACTGGGTGATGATTCTTTAGCTTCTAGAGGAAAAGAACTGACTGTTCCAACTTCAGATGCAAATGCTTGGATTTCTGGAGCGGGTATCATTAGTAGTATTCCAGAAGTAATAGCTGCTAAAGTATCATTACAAGAAGATGCTGGAGAACCGGTGTATCAGAGCGTATGTAAGGACACTGAATTGGAATCAGGGAAGCTTTTGTTTACTTCTGAGCAAGAGGAAACTCATAAACCAACAAAAGTAACAAACGCAACTGACCATAAAATGCATGAAACCGAAGCACAAGAAGAAACATCAAAAAATGAGGACATAACAGATAAGAAAGAGGCAAATACTGTAGAACAAGTGGCTTCAGATTTATCTACCAAAGACCTTTCTGCAACAGAAGAAATGCCTCCAGCAAAACCACCGAGGCAGCTTACTGTAGAACCTGATATAGTTGCTAGCACAAAGAAACCTGTCCCAGCACGGCCACCACCTCCAACAAATGTTCCTCCTCCAAGACCACCACCACCTGCACGGCCAGCTCCACCACCCCGGAAGAAGAAGAGTGAACTGGATTTTGAAGTGCAAAAATCTGTTCTAGAAGGCAAGTATTCTATTTTAGGTGGCTTTAGTTATCTACGTGGTTACTGTTTTTGTGTTTTGAGTGAAGAATCGTTCAGTCTTGTGATTTTAGAGAAGTTGATGTGTAAATGAGGAAAAAACAAATTCTTCAACAGTCTTAGCTTCTTACACTGGAGAAATACCCTTTTGCATTACAAGTATTCCTAATACATAGACTTTTGTGTAAACTAACACTTCCTACCAAAATAGCTACTTCTGTAGCAAGGAGAAGCTGTAGACTGAGGTCTCATGAACATGAGTAGCCCTGGGCTACTAGGGAGATGACTAAAAAAAAATATAATTGTTAATAAAGCTTAAGAGGACTAGGTGCAAAATTGTGCCTGTGCCTGCAACTATATAGGAAAGACGTAATTGATAAGGCAGATTTGGTGGCATTTGATGTTTAAAAAAAAAAATCAAGCTTCTCAGAAAGCATGTTCAGGGGTGTAACTATGATGTTAGGAGTCTAACGATCCATAGCCTGTCTATGGCAAGTGTTATGTTCTTTCTAATATGTGTCTCTTTTTAGTTTCTGGAGAGAACTTCACTGCTGGTGGTCTTTTAACTGCAAGTACAGTGACAGAGGGCATGCCTAAAGATTCTCAGCCTTCTTTGGATTTGGCAAGTGCAACTAGTGGAGATAAAATAGTCACTGCACAGGTATTGGGGAAATGGTTATAAACTCAATAACTGTAATTTTTTCTGTTACTTTAGTGTTACAGTAGAGATAAGGTATTCTATGTCTGCAAAATTTCAGGAAAATGGGAAGGCAGCTGATGGCCAAACAACAAATGAAGTACTTGGACCACAAAGACCCAGGTCTAATTCTGGAAGAGAGCTCACAGATGAGGTATTAATCAATGTGGTTTATACGTAGTACATTCTTGTGCTTACTTTTCCAGTCTGTTGAATGAATTTGGGTCGTCATGTGCCACTCTGCACTCCAAACCACTATATACTGTGACCAGAGATGCAAATAGGAGTGATGGCATGTTGGCTTTGTCAACCTAAGCACTTTGTGGTCCCCGAGTCATATGTGGTATTAGTGTTTGAAAGCATGAGCTGCAATAGGTCTGAAATGCTATGAGTTCATGTTTGTAGCTATGCAAACACATGATGAGATTTCACCAGCAAAGCTGGTGTTTATCATGCATCTAAAAGGGCAAGGAGTCAGCAATAGGAGTATGATTTTCCTCATATTAAAAAATAGTTTCTTCAGTTAACATCATCAGGATTAATGGAAGTTATTATTGGGCTGCTGCCAGTTTTTGTTTGTGTATATCTGCATATAGCTTTTTTTGCTATTGTTGAACAGATGTATGTGTTCATGAGATGCTCCAAAAAACCCTTTTCATTTGTGTAGTATTAGTTAGGTTTGAATGCTTTTTCTCCGAAGGTAAAGGTTGTCTTTGATTAAATTTGAACTACAGCTGTTAAAATATCTGAAAGGGAAGACTTCGATGTCTTAATTACCTAGTATGTTTGACACCAGCATGGAAGGTGTCAGGCAGTGGCTGATGTCTGTATAGCTGCATTTCTGATATATGAAACTGAGGCTTGTGATGACATGTCATTGTTCATCTGTGTATAGTGGTTGATAATGTTTGCGTTAACACGCTAAAGGCAATTTTAACTTAAACTTAGTCTTTGTAAAATAAATATATAGTGACTACAGCATTTCCCATTAAGATAAATCATCTGTTAGATCAAATTATTTATATTTTGCTCTAGGTTTTGGAGTCTAATCAAGTCATCTTGGTTTCACATCTTATTTTTTCCACAGGAAATTCTAGCAAGTGTAATGATAAAAAACCTTGATACAGGTGAAGAAATACCCCTGAGTTTGGCAGAAGAAAAGTTGCCAACAGGCATTAATCCCCTAACTTTGCATATCATGAGGAGAACTAAAGAATATGTCAGGTATGAATGACGATAGGTTTCAGCTCGTTGTGATACTATTGCTCTTGTAGTTTTTGCATGCATAGGGGCTAGTCTTACACAAGTAAAGAGTCAGAATCCATCTGTGCTAATTTCCAGTTCTCTATTAACTTGGCTGTTTATTGAATTTTTCTAAGCTAACTAAAAGTTGATGATATTATTGGAACTTGCCAGGCAAATATGTCTGAAAATCCAGCTGAACTGCAGTTAGCACTTGATGTGCTAAATGTTGTTATTTCTATACTGAATTAAACACAGTTTATGTTGTTCATGCTACCCTGCCCCCTCCACCCCCATAGCTTTTTCAGTGTTTAATTTAGTAGACTTTGGTGCTCTGAAGATGTGGTCAGCAGTATAGCAGACTACTTTGAGGTTTTGCTGTTCTCAGGAGGGCTTTAGGCCCTTCTAATGTTTAAAACTGAGTCTGTTTGTAAACTTTGATAGAAAAATACCAGTTCTTAATGATCAGGAAATCGTACCAGTCTAGATGTTTTTTTCAAAAGCCTAGATTTATGTGAATTCTACATCAGAAAATTTTTAGGTTTTTTTGCATTGCTGAATTGTCATTGAAAACCTCACTTCTGTAGAACTGTACTCTTCTGTGTACAAACTTTGGTTTCAGAATTAACCACTGTTAATTTATTTGATTTATGGAAAGCAAGGTATGAGAACAAGGTGGCACGTTAGTAGTTTCTACTTTTAACTTGCAGAGCGTCTCAATAAGCTTAAGTTTGAAATTTGTGGGAGTAATGTATCTTTGGCATTTGGAGAGTCTATACAGTTTTAGTATGAAGATCTCTAAGAATTGAAAGATCTGTTTTATTACTTGATTAACATGTCTGTGTTTTTCCAGTGTGTTACATGAAGGAATAAAGATGTATTCTAAAACACAGATCCTACTTTACTAACATTTCATTCAATTTAGATTCCTTATGATTTTGTATTTGTCTGTATTTCCTAGTAACGATGCAGCACAGTCTGATGATGAAGACAAAATGCAGACACAGCAAACTGATTCTGATGGAGGGAGGTTAAAGCAAAAAACGTAAGATGCTGTTTCATGTCCCTACAAAGAAAAGGCAGGTTTTGTTCTTCTAAGCTGAAGCTTCCCTTCTGACTTCTGAACAAGTTACCTTTTAAGTACAAGTGGTACCTGAATTGAAATAAGCCCAATGCTCTGCAGTTAAACAGAGGATTATATGATTGCTGGCAAATTAAATGCTTATTTTAAGAAGCAGTTATGGAAAGAGATAATACTGCATTTCAAATCAGAACTATTATTTCGTAACAGAAAAAAAATGAGAATTTGCCAGTGTTATGTGTTGAAAAAGTGCCCTTGCTTTTTAAGGACCCAGCTGAAAAAGTTCCTTGGCAAATCTGTGAAGCGAGCAAAGCACCTTGCTGAAGAATATGGTGAACGTGCTGTAAATAAAGTTAAGAGTGTTCGAGATGAAGGTCAGTGATGCTGACTTTTTTATATATTTTTTTTTTAATAGGATAGTCTGTTTATCCTTGGGCTTCTAGGAATCAAAGATGTCTGAGGGACATATACTGCTGTATACTACCACTGTACAGTTAATGTGGCTTTTTAGAGTTAAAGCTTGTAGCTTGGCATTCTGAGACTAGCGGGTTACAAGGATGAATTCTTATAAAGTAGTAGTTGAGAGACCTTTTCAGCTAAACCAGTTAAATATTATGATTTTTGTTGTGCTGTTAGAAAGCTGTCTGGATAGCAAAATGTAAACTTTTGGAAAGTTATTCTAGCAAAGGTAGAAGTGAGGGTTGTCTTCCTTTAATAGAATCAGATTGTCTTCTGACAACCAGTGCCACCATTAGAATTCTCATGTAGTTTGAGCTCCTGTTAGGAGATTTCCCAACTGCAACTGAATTCTCCCCTTCTTTCATCAGTTTTTCTTTCAGACAGACTTCTAGTACTGCAGTAAGACAATTGAACCACAGCCTGAGAGACGTGCCATAGAACTGCTGCACTTTAGCATCTTATGGTGCCACTGGCTGTTTGCCCCAGCAATTTTGCAATTGTTATGCTTTGTGGACAAATCACCAGGCCATTTCAGTGTATTCAGTCAGAAGAAACCAATACAATGAAACAGATAATTTTCAGTACATGTTAAACTGACAGAAATCACTTAGTACAGGATTTGCTGAGTGCAAGACCTGGTGCAAAGAAAGGGGCAGAAAAAAAATGGATAGCAGCTCTTATTTTGAGTGTTCAGTGTTTGGATTCACTGAAATCTAAAATTAGTGTAGATGTGTTTTTAGATTTTGATGCAACAGTATTCTTGTTTTGCTTTAAAATCTTAATATTGCCTATAAAAATTTGCTAATTGAAGACTAATGTGCTACCAAAAAGCATTGGCAATTGCTTACTATTAGATTAAATGTGTGCTGCAATATATATTGCTGAATTTGTGTTCCTCTTAGTCTTCCATACAGATCAAGACGATCCCTCTTCCAGTGATGATGAAGGGATGCCCTATACAAGACCAGTTAAGTTCAAAGCAGCACATGGCTTCAAGGGACCTTATGATTTTGAACAAATTAAAGTTGTTCAGGATCTCAGTGGAGAGCATATGGTAGGTCTCACAAGTTTCATCTGTGGTTTTGCTGAATCTGTTCAGCTTGAGTTTCAACTTTTAGTTTTCATCTACTTAATTACCTCCAGAAATCACTGTCAGGTTTATTTTTCTTGAAGACCAGTTTAATTCTGGAAAATAACCTTTTGGCAAGAAATTCAAATTTGGCTGTTTGATCAAATCTTCAGAGTGGAAAAAAACCCCTGGAAGTCCATAGATACTTGAGCTTCAGGGATTCTCAAGAGCTTTTCCTTGAAGAGTTTTGGTACTGAGTGGTACTTGGTTTCTTGGTTCTTGCAATCACAGATTTAGGCTGAAACAGGCTATGTTCCACTACCAGAACTGAGCACAGAGCAGTAGGGTTGGCTTACTCAGCAAATAAACTAGTCTACCTATTAGAGATAGGAATGCAAGTATTGAATAGAAATACTAGATAGGTTCCGGAGGCAAAATTGGGGAGAGATTAATGGGGTGTGTGGATCAGAATGATGAGGGGAGAGACCAGGATATGATATTTGCAGAGATGCCAGTGGAGAATGAGGTGGAGAAGCTACCTGTTCATCACTGTTGGAAGTGTGCATGCTTCCCTGCAGAGCCTGAAATACATTCTAGTACTCCTGCTTCCCAGATTCTTCTGCTGTCAGCAACTGTCAGACAAGAATTGAAACAGTCCCCCATCTTTAAGTGTTAGGCTAAGGATAATGACCTAACAGAATCAGTTTGATGATTGCAGAGCTTGTCATCCACAACTAAAGTTTCCAGTCCTAGTGATAATCCATTTGTATTAGTTTCTGTCATGCCAGTAGCTGACTTCTTAAAACCTAGGAAATGACCCAAAAGGATGCTAGGTTGGTGGAGTCAAACGCCTAATAAGTGTTCATTAGATAGGTGTTCCCCAGGGCTCAGTATTGGGTCCAGTTCTGTTCAATAATCTTTATCACTGACCTGGAGGAGGGGATCAAGTGCGCCCTCAGTCAGGTTGCAGATGACACCAAGTTGGGTTGGAGTGTCAACCTGCTTGGGTAGGAAGGTGTTGCAGAAGGATCTGGACAGGCTGGATCGATGGGCAAAGGCCAGTGGTCTGAGGTTCAACAAGGCCAAGTGCCGGGTCCTGCACTTGGGTCACAACAACCCCACGAATGCTCCAGGCTGGGGGCAGAGTGGCTGGAGAGCTGCCTGGTAGAAAAGGATCTGGGGATGTTGGTTGATAGCCAGCTGAATATGAGCCAGCAGTGTGCCCAGGTGGCCAAGAAGGCCAACAGCATCCTGGCCTGTATCAGGAACAGTGTGGCCAGCAGGACTGGGGCAGTGACCGTCCCTCTGTACTCGGTACTGGTGAGGCCCCATCTCAAGTGCTGTGTGCAGTTTTGGGCCCCTCACTACAAGAAACACTGAGGTGCTGGAGCGTGTCCAGAGAAGGGCAACAGAGCTGGTGAGGGGTCTGGAGCACAAGTCTTCTGAGGAGCAGAGTCTTATGGCGTTGTTCAGCCTGGAGAAGGGGAGGCTGAGGGGAGACCTTCTCGCTCTCTGCAACTCCCTGAAAGGACGGTGTAGCCGGGGGGGTCAGTCCCTTCTCCGAAGGAGCAGTGATTGATAGGACAAGAGGAAACGGCCTCAAGTTGTGCCAGGGGAGGTTTAGGATGGATATTAGGAAAAATTTTTTCACTGAAAGGGTTGTCAAGCACTGGAAAAGGCTGCCCAGGGAAGTGGTGGAGTTGCCATCCCTGAAGGTATTTAAAAGATATGATTTAGTGGTGGTTTTGTCAGTGTCAGGTTGATGGTTGGACTCGATCTGAAAGATCCCTTCCAACCTAGACAATTCTGTGATTCTAAATAACAGGAATATTGCATGTGTGGTACTGTGCTTTATTGACTAGTGACTCTTTGGAGTTTGCAAGGCAGAAACAATTGTTGTCTTCACGGGCTTTGCAAAATACTCATGCCAATTCTGAATTTAACAAATACATGTAGCACTCATTTTGGTTGCCAGAATTGATATAGCCAAGCACAATTTCTATTTTAAAAAAAAGAAAAGTGATAGCACAGCTTGTGCTAACTTCAAGTGCAGCTACAGATACTTGCTAGTTCTACAAATCACATAGCAGGTTAAAAGTCACTCGGAACCCTGCCTTCCTGATTGTTACTAGTTATACCACTTATGTAGAATGCTGTGGTAGCGCTGAGCTCCCTTAACTCCTCTCCTACAGTAATCTGCATCGTGAGCTGTTCCTTTCAAACTGTTTTTGCAAGTATGTTGCTCCACCCACCAGTTTTAACATACTTTTCAGTGTTTTGTATTGTACAATTCATTTTACTTGTGATATTTTGTATATGTCCTAAATCTTGTCAGTTTACATTATAGAAAAACTTTTTGGTATGGTAAAAGGCACTTTATGTAACTTAAACAGTAATCTCTTTTATTTTGACAGGGTGCTGTTTGGACAATGAAATTCTCTTACTGTGGTCGATTACTTGCATCTGCAGGACAGGACAATGTAGTAAGAATATGGGTTTTAAAGAATGCTTTTGACTATTTCAATAACATGCGAATGAAGTACAACACAGAAGGTATCTTCCTATGCATCACTAGAGCTCTAAAACACTAGAAATTCCAGTTATTTGGGAACTTAGAGTTGACCATAGTGTTTCTGTCTGTGTTCTAGGCCGTGTCTCTCCCTCCCCATCTCAAGAGAGTCTGAATTCTTCAAAGTCTGATACTGATGCAGGCGTATGTACACTAGATATTGGGAGGGGAAGGGGTGGAGGGGTTGCAGTGTTATGTAATGCCAGATCTTTGGCGTTGTTTTATCAGAGAGTTCTTGGCCTGTGTCTTTGAGGCATAGACGAACTGTCTTATCAATAGACAGCTTCAGTCAAATACTGTTATCCCATGTGTATGGGGTGCAAGCAGGAAAGAAAGTCACTGAACTTACTGCGTTACAAAATCTGCATAGCTTTGCTGTGGCCTTCTGCCAGGGAACTTGCCTCCCAGAGCAGATTTCTGAGTGAAATGCTAAAGGGAAAAAAACCCCACACTGTTGAATTTCCTGTCTTGGTGTTTTGCCTCGGAACATTACTTAAGGTTAATATCTGACTTGATGATGTCTTTTCTGAGGAAGGCCAAGCTGAACAATGGGATAGTCAGAAGCATCATAAAACCTGGCATTTTTTAATTTTTTACATCTGTGCAAAATAAAATGGAATATGATTGACCAAAGGTATTAAGACACTGTTACTAGTAGAGTGTTCTCTTTAGTAAACCTGTCATTAAAATTAATGTATTATAGTTTTTTTTCCCTGTACTTGGTTTCCAGTAGTGTAAGAAACAGATGACAAAATCAGGGTTTAAGCAAAGATGTTAGAGTTATTGTTATTTAGTGTGCACTGGTGGAGTGGATATTTCCTTACCTTAGGTAAGTGAATATGCTTACTTAGCTACACACGCCAGTGATCTTGTTTTGAGTTACTTTTGCTGGAGAGCTTTTGTATAGGAACTTCTGGTTTTATTTTGCACCTTATTAGGAAGTTAACATTCTTGGTGTGCACCAAGCATGGAAACTAATTCATAGTTTTTCTAAATTGGAATGCAGTTTTCAAGGTCCATATGCTTTGTTCTGAAAGCTTATCTTAAGATGTTTGCTTAAATTGCTGTCAAGCTCATCCCATTGAACAAAAGCTGGATGGATGGAAAATGTAGAACTTCTTAATTTTGGAATTTTAAGATGGTGTTTCACAGCCGATTGTACTTGAAAATGACTTTGGTTGTTTATTAGTGCTGTGTCGTTTATTTTAAAGTCCTAAGAGTTATTCTTCAAATTGTTATTGGCTCTGTACTTTTTGTAAGCAATAATTGTTTTATTGTTAATTTTTCCAGCTAATATTTTCTGATGTTTCTATACACTTCTTGATAGATTTGCAGTGGAGTTGATGAAGACCCAGATGATAAAAATGCCCCGTTTCGTCAACGACCATTTTGCAAATACAAAGGGCATACAGCAGATCTTCTTGATCTTTCCTGGTCTAAAGTAAGTCACCCTAATACAGACTACACAGATCTCCTGTGTTTTCATTGTTTTCTTCTGTCAATTGCCATTGGAACCATACATCTAAACAAAATGAAGCTATCATTGAAATTAAGAGAAAAGGATTGTAGGAACAACACTCATTCCAGCTCAAATACTTTAGATAAAATAAACAAAACTTACTGGGCTTTGCTAATTAAGACTTTTTTAAAAAAATTAAAATCGAGCTAGTAACAATTACAATTCTGTATCCAATATTGGAGTTAAATTGTTTAGAGTGGAAGGAATTTCCACTGAGATGCATGATTTCTGATGTGTGGTGTTACCCCTTTTCTTGTCTTCAGTATGCTTCACTGTTTTTATGCAGTGTACAGATTCTAAAGTTGCTGAATATATACATACATCTTAAACTTAGGGAATTGCCTTGTGCTTAACTTCCAAAATGTTTCACATAAAGCTTATTCAGCTAAGTCTGCACATTGGAATACAGTTGTAATTTTAAGAACCCAGTCTGGCTGAAGGGTCTTAGGCAGGAGAGACTCTCACCCCTTCTCTGAAGCCTGTTGTGCTGTTTCTTCTCTGAATGCTTTAGCTACTCTCCAAGTAGTTAACACTTCCATTGAGGTTCTTCCAGAAAATTTTCTGTGACTGAGCATCAGTCTACCAGGCTTAAAGAAAGCACCAATCAGTAATGATAACGTGGATAAAACACTTTATCTGAAAGGATAAAATGCTGAATTGCATGGCAACAGAGAAATTGGTAAGACTTTACCGATCTGATTGCTTCAGGATTTTCTGTTACTTTTGTGTCTATTAATAACAATGGAATTCTTCTGTTTCACAGAATTACTTCTTGCTTTCTTCTTCTATGGACAAAACTGTCAGATTATGGCACATATCAAGAAGAGAATGTCTTTGCTGTTTCCAGCATATAGACTTTGTCACTGCTATAGCATTCCATCCAAGGGTAAGTGTAATTGCTCTCTTTCTTCTAGAAAGGTAGAATTTGAAATTAAGAGTCCTCCCCCTTTATTTTTAATTTAAAAAAATAATTGAATAGTAGAGTTTGTGCACTTTAAAAATATCCCTATTGGATAATATGCCGGAACTTCAGGTGTTTGTCTTCACTAAACTTCACCAGGGGTGTCCATGTGGTTTAACCATTTGTGGGCATGATGTGGAAAGTGAATCGTCTATAACGCCACAGCTGGTATAGTTTTGAGTAACTTTGTCAAAAGTCAGAATTTCCAATGAGGGATGCTGTGATTAAATATTAGTGGAAAAAATCATAAGGAAATAGAACAGATTGTCCAGAGATCGCAGCATCCTTGGGGATGTTTAAAACATGACAGGATATAACCCTCTACAGCCTGATCAAACTTTCAAGGCTGTCCTTGCCGTGAGCAGGGGTGGTGGACTGAAGACCTCCGGAGGTCCTATCTTATTTGATGATTTTTGAAAAATACTGTAATAAAGCTTCCTAATATTAACAAAACTCAAGTAGAGGAAAAACGTGTTTTGATGTTCCCTGAATATACATAACTGGTAGATGTATCGGGAACTCTGAAAGGAGCTTTCAATTCCTGCCAAGGTTGGTATTTTTCTAACTTATGTTGAGAGGGTAAAAAGTAACTGCGACAACAGGAACAATTTTCTGATTTGAGGTACACACACTGCATGTGTGCAATCTTGTAAAAAATCTGTAAGAAATTGAACTCCATTAACCAGTAGTTTTAACATTGTCTTTTCAGCCTTCTTAAACATTATAATCAACTCATCTGGGAGCTCTTATTTGGGAGGTTCTGGAGAGAAGCTGTTCAGAAATGGGGCGGGAAGGTTTTACAGAAATCAGGGCATACTCATAGCACAAGCAGAGGTTAACGTAGTTTGTCCTCTCAGGATGACAGGTACTTCTTAAGTGGTTCATTGGATGGGAAGCTCCGACTCTGGAACATTCCTGACAAAAAAGTGGCATTATGGAATGAAGTAGATGGGCAGACAAAATTGATTACAGCTGCCAACTTCTGTCAGAATGGCAAATATGCAGTCATAGGCACATACGATGGAAGATGCATCTTCTATGATACGGAGGTAAAATGTTTTGGGGACGATGTATTTTTTTCATGTTAAATAACTAACAGATTTAAAAGTCATGCTTATTAAATATCAAGAAACAAACTTATTAGAACTTGAAGCAAAATAAAGTTTTTACACAATTATTTTGAATCAGGATAAATTTTAATATCTTTTCAGCACTTGAAGTACCATACACAAATACACGTGCGTTCTACCAGAGGCCGCAATAGAGTTGGAAGAAAAATTACTGGCATTGAACCCTTGCCTGGAGAGAATAAGGTACTGTCTTTCAGTGCAACTTTGGGTCAGTACTGGGGTCTGATATTTATATCTAGTGCTTAGTAAGTCTGTGATAAGTCTTGTTTATAGTCACTGGCTTAAATCAGAAGTCTTTTAGCACTACTCTTTGCTGATTTAGACTAATAGAATAGTGATAGAACAGATATTTCTTAATGATGTTATGCTTTGGCCAATGTAAAGTTATAAAATGCTTACAGTGGCTTTCAGTGAAAACTTCCTTGGCATAACTAACCCCTCTTGAATTTAATATTCATTTGGAAATGTGCTTCATACAGAAGCTGAAAAAATGCTGAAAACTCAGAAACTGGTATCCAAACAAGTGTTCTCTGTTCTTCAGAATCTCCTTTTGTTTAGCTTCAGTCTAAAGTGAAGTTGAAAGGGTCAGATTCTCATCATGCAAAAAAACATGCTATTGCGTGTTAAAGTCATAATCTAAAGCTGAAGAGTTTGTCACAAAGTTTCAGGGGTGATATGGGGTCAACAGCTGGCTCTATTAGAGTAGCAGATCAGCTGTTATCACCTGTATTACACTCTTCAATGACACAGAAATGACTTAATTCCAAAGACATGCAGAAGATTCATAAATCAATAGTGCCTTTGGGTTTGTATCAGATGCTGTGCATTGGCATGTTAGATGATGTAATGACACACAGCTCAGCATGAACTCTTTTGAAAACAAACAGGAAGTTCTGTAATCTGATGCTGATAGAGTTCCAAGAATTGTCACAATTTTGTTGCATAAAATGAATAGGTAAGTAGGAGTCAATATCTGTCTGCTATTCCACTATACCCTTTTGCTAGCATCATCTCCAGACATACTGCTAACCTGCAATCTGCTCCACTTCTAAGGTACCATAAAAGGGCTAATCAGCTGAATGCCTTTATGCATTTTGACAACCCTTTCATAGACGTCTCTGTTCCTTATAAGTGCTTTAGAGCGTCTGATCTGAAAAATGTTGAAAGGAAGCAAACTCACATCAACCAAGAGAAAAGCCCAGTTTGCTTATATAGTAGATGATGGCCCCTAAACGGTGCTTTGTGATTGATAGGTCATGACACTTCAGAAACATACCTCACTGGAACAGCTGTTCTGCTGTGTTATTGTGGAATATGTTCCAGAATAATCTCTGCAAAGTGATGACTGTTCTTTGGGCCCGTGTTTTACTTCAGTAAAGAGCAGCTGTTCTGGTTCAGACCAGTCAGGATGATATTGACAGTGAAGTTGTCTTCTGTCCATTGACAGAAGACCAGAAAGAAAAATGTCATTGTCCTAAATCTTGTTCTGCTTCTTTGAGCCTGTTCTTTGTCTATGTTACTTCTTTTTTATCGAAAGAACTGCAATTCTGACAGTTTGAATGAACTCTGTTGCTCCTTCTTAGGCATGCTAATGGTTTCCACTTCTAAATTTTATTTATTTATTTATTTTCTAGATTCTAGTGACATCAAATGATTCCAGAATCAGATTGTATGACCTAAGAGATCTGTCTTTGTCTATGAAATACAAAGGTTACGTCAACAGCAGCAGCCAAATCAAAGCCAGCTTTAGGTAAGACAATATTATAGCAATGGTGGTGGGGTATTTGGGAAGTACTATGGCTGAAGTACAGAGGCTTTGGTTTAAATAATCTGTGTACCTTGGTATGAAACTGAACCTCTGAAATGTCGCTTGGCTCAGAATACAAAGGTAACTGAAAGCTCTGGTCAAGCATGACAAAACTGCCTGTGAGCAGGGAACTTCTGGGAATCCTTTTGTATTGACAGTGTGATGCATGTCCATTACTATTGCTGTAAATACAGGAACTGTGCTAGAACTGGTGGGGCTGGGACACCGCATCTTTTCTCTCCTCCGTGATAAATAAGTTTTATTTCCTTAATTTTGTCACGTATTGTTGCAGAGGTGTTGGATACCCAACAGTTGCCCAAGGCTGTTGGCCACTGCCTGTGTATCGTCACTGTCAGGAAACAGCCTGCAAATCTGACTTGGAATTATTTTTTCCTCTTTCTCAGTGCTGTTCTAAGATGCTTTTCTGAGTTTATTACTGTGACTATCGTAGAAATACTGTTTTTTAAGGTAGTAAAAGAGAGGGAGTAGACAGAGAAGAATATTTGTTCTATTCCCTTCTTGAGCCTTGCAGAACCGAAAGGGGAAAATGCTTGGGTATCTGTTTAACCTGGATGTTTGAGCAGAGGAGGGCAGCAGTGTTTAAGGAATAATTCCAAGTTTAATCTTGATCGTCAGCTGTTGGCCTTTGAAAGCATCTTTAAAGCTGACCCAGTATTTCACAGAATGGCTGAGACTGAAAGGGACCCCTCGAGGGGATCTTGTCCAGCCCTGCTGCTCAAGATTAATTTCCCAAATTAAGTCATCTCTACTTACAGGGCTGTAACAGTAGTAAGTAAATTCAAAGTAAATACGTGAGTTGAATTTGCAAGTACTGTTTTGTCTGTCGGTGTGCATTATACAGTCATCTGGTTACAATCTTGTTGAATGCCTTTCATCTTCCACCTGTGTGGATATTTTTTTTTGCCTGTGATTGTATTGTAAACAATTCCTGTTGCACAGTCTCAGGTGTTCACACAGGTTCCAGACTCAAACAGATGCAAATTACACTTAAAGATTATGCCATTTTCTTGTTGCTGAGTGTAGCTGTTAGACTAACCCTCTTCTATGTGGGAAGCTGTGGGAGAACAGCTTCTGTGCGCTGTTCATCAGAACTAGCTTTTCATCCAGAGGGACAGCATCGGTAAGCCTGTGTGCACGTTCATTGAAGGACTGTGTGGTTTTTGAGCTGCATTGACTACAATAAAGGATCAGATTGAATTGTGAACGTAGCCTGATAGCACTTGTAAAGGTGCAAGTCATCTGTAGAGCTACTGTAACAGTTGCTTGAACAGGTAAGAAAAGTAATGTTTTTCCTTGTTTGAATCTTTAGCCATGACTTCACCTACATTGTAAGTGGTTCAGAAGATAAATATGTTTATATTTGGAGCACATATCATGACTTGAGCAAGTTTACATCTGTAAGAAGAGACCGCAATGACTTCTGGGAAGGCATTAAAGGTAAAAATCAACTTCTTATTTTTGTTTTATTTTTATCTTCTCCTTTTATTTGCTCAGCAGTGCTATTCATTTAGTTCGAACAAATGATTAGCAAGATGCATTGTAAGTGGGCTCTGTCAGAAAACCTTGTCCGTAGGAAGCTCTACAGATGCATGATTGGGATGGCAAGAGACAGAGTAGCCAAGAATTCGTCCAGCTTCAGTAAGAGATTCTGAATGGATATAATGTTTTGCTGGCAGAACTTGGGTGTATAAGTGTGGTAACCAAAGTAATTATCAATCCTTAAGTCCTGTTTGTAAAAGTGGCTTTGAAAACAGTGCAGACTCTTTTTTGTCTCCCACGCACACACAGTCTTTGGGAAACGTGGGACCATATTTATATGAGACGTGTCTTGGAGTTCTTGACAGTTAGTTTTGGGCACTTAATGGAACTTCCAAGATCCCTAAGTTTATAAAACAATGACAGTTGCTCCTTGAATGACAAGCTTACCTGGTACCACTAGCACTGAGGTTCTTGGATATTTACTAAAATTTTTTTATTTGCTATTCTTGTAAAATTAACAATTCCTTGAAACAAGGTAATCAAAGTTGGATTGTCTTTCTGAAGCGCACAATGCAGTGGTCACATCTGCGATTTTTGCTCCTAATCCTGGTTTGATGGTGTCACTGGAAACTTCTGAAAAGCAAGAAGC
This sequence comes from Fratercula arctica, assembly GCA_947846985.1. NCBI lineage: Eukaryota > Metazoa > Chordata > Aves > Charadriiformes > Alcidae > Fratercula > Fratercula arctica. Next base: position 25,878,490 of record CANTUZ010000007.1, read on the forward strand.
TGAAAGTAAGGGAGAAAATTGTGAAACATCAGATACCATACCCTCTGGTAAGTGTTTAAGATGAGCTCTGCTTGATACCATGGTAGGAGAAGGAAAAGATTATGAAAAAGAATACTTTTAATTTGGGAGGGGGGGCTTTCTTGAGATGAAAAGTCCTTGCATGAACTGCCTTAGCAATTGAACATTTTGGCAGCTGTTTCTTGCAAGTATTGGCTAGATAACAGGAATGCGATAGAGGAAGAAGGGTGCCACAGTGATAGCTTATCTTTTAATGAGAGCTTGATTTATATTTTTTTAATGAACTAACAGTTTATTCTCTTTCCTTATTAAGGAGCTTTGAAGACAGATCACACAGAAGTGCTTTTATCAGCTGACTTTACTGGAGCAATCAAAGTCTTCATTAACAAAAAGAAATACGTATCTTAGTTGTTTTGCAACTGACAGCGTAAAGCTATGGTACTGTGGGATTGAAATTCCATAAATAATGCGGGCAGAAGCAAAGTATCTAATATAATAATGTTACAGGCTGATTTATTTTTAAATCTTTATTTTAAGGCTACTCAAATATTGGATTCTTGGAAAGCAGTGTCTACCTATTAACACCTGGGCTTGTAGAATAGAAAGGAATGTGTAAGAATAATCCTGCCAAACATTAGACTCTAAACTTTCTACGAACAGTTGTTTTGAAATGTGATTGTGAACCTCCACAGATTTCTGCACGAAAACGTATTCACACATGTGTGCCTTTTGGTTACATGCACTAATTTGACCATATATGAAAAGGATATTAGTGGTGCTTGTTGCCACTAGATGTCAGGAATGGGGATGGGATGGGAAGGTTGGAGGTATGGCTGGAAAAATGCTGAGTGATCTAGTCTGATCTTTGCACAAAATTCCATTTGAGAAAGATCTTGAATTTGTAGTAGCTATTGTTCAGATTTTTAAGTTATGCAAGTTTTTGATGGGTCAGCAACCATGTGTAAATGTTTTTATAAATTTCTCGACTTCAGGATGTGAAAAAATTTTTGTTGTCTTTTAATTGTGGTGGACTTTAAATTCCTTTCTTATATATAATCTTTTGCACACTGGAGCACAATACTTGTGTAAAGAATTCTCTCATTCCTTGTTCACGGGCACCAGGATATATTCACCTTCCAGATAAAATTAAGCTACATTAGAAAGTTCTTATATTTTACAACTCTGTAAAATAAACTGTTTACATTTTTTAAGCATTGTAGCTTAAAGTTTTAAGTTCTTCCCGTTTGTTTAGTGCCACCGAATTTTGAAAGTCTTTGTAAATATTCATATAAAACACCTATGAAGTAACATTCTGGGCATCATAACCCATGAAATGTTATTGATGGTCAAGTGTTTCAGAGAACAGATGTATCATTAAACTTGGTGACACACTTGGAAATTGTTGCTTCTTTTCCATTTTGATTCATAAATTTGCCTTTTGTCTAAGTAGTTTTGACCTGCTTCTCAGATCATTGATCATGCACACACACACTTGTTAACTTTTGAGTTCTACTTTTCCTCATCTTGTTGCTTTTTAGGTGGCAGCTTTCTTCATGGAGTAATGGGGAATAAAATGCTGGAACTGGATATTAAGCAGAATTAGCAGTAGTTATATGGTAGTTTAGTGTGAGGAGGATACTTCAGGAGTGTGTGAAGAATCCTCTCCTTCCCATTAGTGGAAGAATGAAGGCATGGAAAGGCAGGAGATGAGTCTCACTCTTCTTTTAACTGTTTTACTCAGGTGAATTTGACCATGATTTTGTGTAAAACTGTCTTGAACAAGAAAAGGCACTTGCAAGGGGTATATCATCAGACAAAATAAATACAAAAATGGTACATGCCATATAAAATTATTTTCAATTGACACACTTGGAGCAAGTGACTCAGATTTGAAATACCTGTATAGACGAGACAAGCTAAACTCTCAGGATTTTTTTGTTACTTGGAGCTCCACTGAATTGACAGAAGTGAGGAGAAGCACAAGAAGACATTTGGTTTGTGACTCCAAAACAGAGTTTCTGTAATAGGTTGTGTATGTAGAAGACTTAAATTGACTGGGATTCCTGTGAGCTCGCTATAGATATTCTACGTGTTTGGTGACAAGTGCAAGCTCTTAGCAAGCTGCATTGTGCAATATGAACACCATCACTGTGCTTACAGGTACCTTCTCCCTAGTGTCTTGGCATATGTGGCCTTCCTGTCTCCGGAACTAGAAGCCCAGACTGGAGGAAAAGGCGTATGGGCTTTGCATTGTTTTTTCGGGGGTATGCTTATTTTTTCAGGTGTGCTGCTGTCCCACTCCTGCTTTCCCCGTACTATAGTTAAAATAACAATTGCAAAAATTAGTAATGAGTAACAGGAGGAAGGAGCACTTATTAGCTGGGAAGAAATACAAATAAGAGGATGGGACTGACCCTAGCTTTTCAGGGTGACTGAAGACCTGACTGCTGTCAGCATGCAGTGTTTGATGTAGGTTTGGGACTAAGTGGGCTTCAGGAAGGATCCTCCAGCATTCATGGAATGCATCTTGGCAGGTTGTTTTAAATGTTCTACACAAACAGTCTTCTCTGTAACCTCTTAATGATCTGAATATTTTGGGTTTTTTTCATATTTAAATATGACTGCTTTGGCGACCTAAATTGAACTGTAGTTTTGGCTTGTAGCTGCCAGAAGCTCTATTAAGGTGTTGTGTTGGACCTGTGAAGTACTCAGGTGATCATAAAAAAAAAAAAAAAAAAAAAAAAAAAAAAAATTTGTATTTTTTCATTATCCAGGATCTTGTGCAGGCAGTAAACAAAGCTGATCTTGAGGAAGATGTTTGACTTTGATTTGTCTTGGTATTTAGCTTCTAGCACTCACAGTTCTGGTGCTCCTTTGCAGTGTTCTAGTATTCTCTATGCTTTTTCCCCAGTTGAACTGTGCTGCATGTTTTTAACGGTTCAGAAATCAGTGACTCTTTCCCTCTACTTAAAAAAAATCACATCAGTTAAGCAGTACTGCAGTCTGAGTGGTGCTGTGTCCTATAGCCTCGTCCACTACTGGGCCTTAAGGCTTGCCTGGAGCCTCACACAGCTGGGTTCTGCTTTCGTCTAGAGCTTCCACGTTCTCCTTGCAGGTAAATGTTAAGTTGCAGGTAAATGTCATTTACTCTGCTAAGCCTATTTTGTTCAGTCAAGTGCCTTCACTCTATGTACATCGGGTAGTGCCCTTGCACTGGAAGTGACGTCCCCTTGAACACAAGCAAAGCATGGGTGGAGGTCTGTTAAAATAAAACAATTCCCCTTGTGCTGGAGGATTTCTCTCTGGACTGCTTCTTCCAAGGGCTTACTTAACCTTCTGTTCTTGAACAGAAGTTGCTGATATCAGTGTAATCAAAATTCAGCTTGCAGAATATGATTGAAAATTCCCAGGAGGCAAAAGTACCACTGTACAGGACCTTGGTGCAGGAGATGTCTGAATTAACTCAGTCACTTCCCAAGAATCAATAAAATGAGCTGATTGGAATGTCACAGATCACTTGAATTCTTCCCTTCAAAACCTAATTCCTACTGTAACTGGCTCCTGGCAGCAAGCAGCTGCGATCAGAGGGCTGGAGCCCCTCTGCTGTGAGGACAGGCTGAGAGAGCTGGGGGTGTTCAGCCTGGAGAAGAGAAGGCTCCGGGGAGACCTCTATAGCAGCCTTCCAGTCCCTAAAGGGGGCCTACAGGAAGGATGGGGAGGGACTCTGGATCAGGGTGTGTAATGATAGGACACGGGGTAATGGCCTCAAACTGAAGGAGGGTAGATTTAGATTGGGTATCAGGAAGAAATTCTTCACTGTGAGGGTGGTGAGGCACTGGAAGAGGTTGCCCAGGGAAGTTGTCAATGCCCCATCCCTGGAAGTGTTCAAGGCCAGGCTGGGTGAGGCTCTGAGCAGTCTGGTCTAGTGGGTGGTGTCCCTGCCCAGGGCAGGGGGGTTGGAGTTAGATGATCTTTAAGGTCCCTTCCAACCGAAACCAGTCTGTGATTCTGTGAATGGAAACAAAGCTCTTTCTCTACTTCTTCTGTCTTTTCAGTGGTGGGCATCAAGCCCAGTGCACGTGCAGAGAACAAAACCAACAGTTTAAGTACATGAATACTGCTAAAATTGGATCTTTAAACGCTGTACAAGTCATGTTTTCTCAAGTTAAAAAGCGTGGGGGAATTTGTTTCTTTTTGGTTAGTGAGATTTTTTGGGGTTTTTATCTGAAAGCAATGCTGAACTCAGCAACTGAGATGATGCTAACACTACGGAACATTAGCCACAAGACATGGCAGAATTGATTTATCAGGCACAGGGAAAGCTGCTGGATGGGGCTTTTTTGCCTGCCATTAGCAATTTGCTGCACGCGTGGTCAGGAAAATGTTGGAAACTGGCTACTTGTCAAACTTGATTCAAAGTGATCTTGTGAGTGTAAGTGAATGCTAAGCTGCTATCTTCTGAAGCAAACTTGCATGCTGCTTTTTACTGGAATATCAAGTAATGCAAGTTTATTTGTATTTTGTCAATGTCTGTTTTCTATGTATTTTTTCTCTCTCTGGTAATAGAGAACTTGTTTGTTTGAGAACTGCATATAAGCACATTGCTTCATTTTGTGAATGTGGGAGCAAACTGGAAGGCTGCAGGAACTGTTGACTCTGTTGACTAGTTCTGAGGACGTGGTACTGGAGTCGTGATTCTTTATGCTGATGGCTATAGCTGCTACTTCTGCTTTTTTTTTTTTTTTTTTTTTTTTGCTTTTGCTAATAGTATTGATCCACTGCCAGGATGCTACAGCAGCTTTTCAGTTCACATGATGAGAAGCTGGTCATTTTTTCCTGTATGTTCTTTAGTGACAGTGGTTCAGGCTTCTGTGTGCAAGTCTGATCGGAATATAATGCGAAGTAAATGGAACACAAAAAACTAGTGAAGCCAAGTGCTACGTACAAAAGAACAGACAAAATGCCATCCAGAAAAGGACTTGTTTAAGCCTGCAGTTGTTTAAGCCTGTGGGTAAACTTTTCTTTAACTGAAGTAAGTGATGAGCATATGTTTAGAGCTGTGCAAAGAAGTTTGTGCTTCCAATAACTGTAACTCCTTTGACTTTTGTAGGGTTTCTGCATAAACTTAAGCATATCCTTAAGGACCCTCCTGAATAAAGGCTGTCATTACATTCTGGCGATGATCAGAAGAGCTTGTTGCAGAATCATACAATAATCAAGGTTCAGGGAGACGTCTGGAGCACTAGTCCGGTCCTCCTGCTCATGTGGGTCAGCTAGAGCAAGTTGCACAGGACCATGTCCAGTCGGGCTTTTAATATCTCCAGGGATGGACACTCCACCGTTTCTCTGGATAACCTCTCCCAGTGTTTGACCAGCCTCACAGTGTTTTCTTGTCATCCTTCATTCTTTTTTTCCCCTCTTCCTCTGGTTGTATATCTAAACGTTTCGATGCTATTTCTGTCTTTCTAGTCCTACTGGGCTTTGCTTTAGGCAAATTTGTGTCAAAGTTGTTCAGTTCTTCAACAGGTTCTGTCTTTATGGCAGTAACTGCTAATACCCATGGTGATGATTTTTCTAGTGCTGGAGTTGAGCACAGGGTCAGACATGCTCTGTGTTTCCTCAGCATGTGTGCTACAGCTGCTAGGGTTGCCTGAGGAAGACATAGACTCCTCCAAAAATGCATCATATTTCTCTAGTTCTGTAAAGTCACTGGTGTGTGTAAAATTCTTGTTACTTGCCACAAACCATGTCAGTATATCCCCAGTTATTTGGTGCTCTACTTAATTTATTCTGTAACAAACAAGTAATAACTGATGAGTGAATGTGCTTATTTAATTTAAATTTTTTTCTCATAGTAAACTACTGTATGTTTGTGTTTAAAGCAGTCAAGCTCAGGGAAAAAATTTTGATTTCAAATGAGAAATAGACTAATTCAGAACAGAAACAGACCTTAAAGAGCTGTTGTGCTTGGAAGAAAAAAACAAAAACAAAACCTCTGAGGAACACTTTGTATCAAATGTTGCTGGGTGTTCAAAAAATCAGTAAGATCCATGTGGGTTTTTTCTAATTTAGAAGATACAGCAGCCAATAGGAGGACATACTTTTGGATCTCATTCTGGTAGACAAAATTAATCGGGCTCTGGACTGGAAGTTAGTGGTTGCCTGAAAAGCAATGATCATGGCCTCAATGGGTTCATTGTGGAACAGCCAGAACCTTGACAGCTGATACTTCAACAGGGGTCCTCTATTTTAGCTGAGCAATACTATAAAGAAAATGGATCATGGGGATGAAGTTGTTATCAAAATGGAATCTTTGCTCAGTCTGTCCAGCCATTGCTTCTATCTCTGATTCACGCACTTTTGCTCATTTGGACCTTTCCTGGCACCTTAAATGCTATTCTTGAAACCAGAAGAGTTGTTTTTTTAAAAAAAAAATATTATTTTTGGTGCACTTGGCTGTTGTCTCTGAGCCTAAATAAATTTCTGTGGCATAGGATACAGTCTGGAGAGGGCTGCAAACACAGGATGGACTAATTCAGAGCACTGAAAAATTTTTGAGCACAGACCCAGACAACAGGCTGCTGCTGTTCTATTCCATCATTCTCTGTTTTGAACATAGATATTATTTTTTTTAATGGTAAAAGATGGTTAACCTGTGGCTCCAATGCAAACCCAAGAAATTCTTACAAGACTTTCAGAACCCAGGCAGCATTTGACAAGCTCTCTGTATTGTGAAATTAATGTCAGGCAGCAGCAGGCTCTCTCCTCCAAGATAACCTTTGATTTCTTTGATTAAGAATCTAACCCATGAATCTGTATTTTTCACAAGTGTGAAAATCCTGTACTTAACGTTATCCAATTCAGTGAGGCTTGTGCTACTGGACACTTTGGTGCCTTGAGAGTAACATCTGCCTACCAAATCCTGAAGAACTGAAGTATGTGTGTTGTCATCTGTGAAGCAAGCAAGGTGTTGGACAAAAGGAAGAAAACCACATCAGTGCTGTCAACAGGCAGCCTTCACCTCAACAGAGCTCCTCACGTGAGAACAGCCATCTCATGAGACATGGGTGGGAGCTGCTGTCACACCTGCAAAAAAGCTCTGCTTCACTTTGGGACAGTGTCATTCTGCTGGTTGCACTAAAGCTAGGGAAGTTTCTGTCTCTGGAAGGAGAGATGGCTGCCTGCAAGGATCTGCTGTCGTGCCTTCTGTAGGAAAGATGTGGAAAGCTGGGGAGGGTAGTGGGGGTGCTGGCCAAGATTTCATTCCTCCATGTGGGAAAGTGGCTCAGGAATGACATGGAGTTCCAGAAAAAATATCAATTGGAGCTTCTTTTAGATCAGACCATGCTGCAATCTGTTCTGATTACATTTCCCTCGTCTGTGATCAGTGCACCTCTGAACACTGTGACAGAGCCAGGTCCCTAAATCAACCAGTTCTTCATGCTTACTGGACCTCTCTTGCTTCTGGGCTTGGTCGAACATTTGCCTATGGAAGCATCCCCTGCAGAACATCCCCCTCAGCCCTGCACCTGCCTCCTTGTCGTCAAGGTGGAGACAAAGCATGGTTCTGGGGAAGAGCTCTGTGATGGATCCAGTGTCACACACACAACCTGGAGTGTCACGAGGCACTCAGAAGACCATGGGAGAGGCCCAGACCACTCCCCAGCCTGCCACAGGCACAACCTCCAACGTGGTACGTATGTGCTCCTGCACAAGGAGTGGGAGATCACACAGCTGCCCTTGTAGTGCCCTGCTTCTGCTGCCTGGGAAAGTTCAGAAATTTGGAAGAGGTGAAAGATTCTTATATTGCCCTGATCTAAGTGCAGTACTTCATGCTGTAGAGCATATTGTGAAAGAGATTTATTTGAACGATGGTGACCCCTTCATACTGTTTTCCAGTTGTTCTAGCATAGCTGTACAAGGAAACAAACAACAAGGAGATTTTACCACTTTTTTTCTTCTGCCTTTTCATACAGAATTTTCCTGTAAAATACTGGGCTGAGTCCAGGCAGCAATGGTACTTTGACCTCAAGTGGGATGTCCACAACTGTGTGTATCCTTCTCTTAATTGCTGTCTGCTTTGTCCAAGATAGGGAGATGCTCATGGGAGTTGTGTGAGATTTTAATAATTCTCTTGTGCGGCAGTTACTGTAAACGATCTTTAAAGACTTCAAGCAGAGGAAGATAAATAGGGGAATACTCATAAACTGAATTCTGCTTCTTAAACCAAGCTCTACCTAAACCAAACCCTGTGCTCTGGCAGCATCACTCCTGTCTGCTTATAATCCGGGATGCAGAAAACAGGGGCCAACAAGAAGAGCATGGCCAGCAGTTCAGAGGAGGTGGTCTTTCCCCTCTCAGTGCTGATGAGGCTGCAGCTCAGTGGCCTCCTCATTGTGCAGTGCTGGGTTCACCAGTACGAGAGACGCGGATTTACTGGAGAGAGTCCAGCAAAGGGCTGCTCGGGGAAAGAGCTTGGAGCATCTGGCACCCAGGGAGAGCCTGAGCGAGCTGGGGCTGTTCAGCGTGGGGAAGAGACAGCTTGGGGGATCTCGCCCATCTGTGTAAACTCCTGACGGGAAAGACGACTGACGCAGACTCTTCTCAGTGGTATCCAGTGGAAGGACAAGAGGCAATGGGCACAAATGAAATATAGGAAATTCCATTTAAATATAAGAAACTGTGGGTGGAGTGGGTGGGTGTGGTTTTCCTGTCAAGAGTGGTCAAATATTAAACCAGACCCAAACCTCTGCCCCCCTGAAGTGTTGTCAGTTTACAAGTGGTTCCCTCACCGGAGAACGTGCGTCTCGCAATGCTCTGGGCATGGGGCTGGGGATGTGGCCGGCGCAGGCCGGCTGGGGCAGTGATGCTGGTGCGGCAGCGGCTCTGCTCTACGCTTCTATGGTGAGACCAGTTCCTTCCTGCTGGCCCTTGCCCACAACCACGTCTTGAGCCCTCTCCCCTCCACCATCTGGGTGTACAGAATACCTGAAGTGATTAGGGGAGGTTTTATCTCTGTACAGTTCTCTGTGGCAGAAGAAAAAAAAAAAAGGTATCTTAGGAAAAATTAAGAAGAGGGGATTTAGAGACGTACTGGAGTAGTTGTCCATCTAATTTGTAGTTCTATATCTGAAAATAGGCGATGACAAGTGTTTCAGAAGCAGCATGTCTCTTGGTTTCATTTTGTTGAATCTGACTTTATCATAGAGTACCTTATTTTCTAGGAAATAAACCTTGGGAGAACTTTTACTTGTCATATTTTAACAAAATACAAAAATCTGGTGGCTGCTGGGCCAATACTGTCTCGTTAAGGCTTATAGCTATACTAGGGACAATGCGGTATGTCAAAGGGATTCACCATTACTGGTGAGTTACCTCTTAGTGCTACTGCACCAACCCTTAGTGCAAGGAGGAGTTTGCCCATGGTCCCTGCAGACCCTCCTGTGCTCTTCTGGGATGGTGGGTGCTGGCAGGAGCTTGCAGGATGCACCAGCGGCCGTGGAGACGGTGCTGCTGCCATGACCCTGGTCTCCAGGAGCCAAGGCAGATGAAGGCAAAGGAGCACAGCAGACCTGGCACCAAGGGCAGCAGCGTTTGATGCTGCTGAGTGCCCAGCTGGATGGTGTCCTCCTGGGAAAGGCAGTGCTCCCGTCCTGGATGAGCTGTGCCCGTGCAATCCTGGGTAAGTCAGCCCTTTGACAGCAAGGACTTTGTAGCCCTGAGTCAAGCATGAGTTTACTGCTGCACTGCTGGAGCGTCTCCCCTCACGGGCGTACAGAAGCTGACAGTAAGTAGCTGCTTATTGACAGTCCTGTTGGCAGCTATAGCAGCAAGTGACAGGAGCCAGGAGAGATGGCACATGGGGCGTGACAGTAGCTGTGGAGCACAGACTCCTGCTCTTGCCGTATCCAGCCTTGTGTGGTGTTTGTAACTGTCCTGGTGCCACAACTGGACTTCTCCTGAGCACAACTGCGTGTATGGCTAAGGAGCAATGTCTAGTCCAATTACCCAAATACATAGTTTTTTCCTCTTGCTTTCACAGGAGGCACAAGCTACACAAAAAGCATTGCTTAAGGAGCTCTTCGCTTATGGACACGGACTAGTCTGTCTTGACTTCGTTATCAATAGAGGTCTATGTGTAGATGTGATTATAAGGCCACATCTTTTTTTTTTCTTTTCTTTTTTTTTTTTAATCTTAAAGTATTTGAAATACATTAAAACACCACAGCTGTATCTCACAGGAATTTTGAAGCTGTCAAACTGTCGATGTAATGGCATTTATAATCCTTTTCCTCCCCAGCAAAAAGCATGTCTGGGTCGGGGTTACTGAGTCCTGCAGGAATGCGGGCCCCTATCCGATGGAGTGAAGCACCTGCTTAAGGTTAATCAGGTAGTTAAGTGGTTTTCTGGGATAGGCCCATTTGCAGGTGATAAAAAGGCACACAGATAACCAGTGAAGGCAGTGAAAATCAGAGAATTATTGTCTAATGATATTAAGTGTCTTTTATCTTGGATGGCTTGTGAGAAATGAAATTCTGAGCTTGTCACTAGCCCTACAACTCATTTGGGAGGTTTTCAGAGCTGGTCCAGAAGTCCCCTATATGTGGTTCCAGGCCTTCTATCAGCGTCAGCTCACACTGATAGATGTCAGCCAAAAAAAATTTATTTTCCCTTAATGCACCCTCTGTGCTATAATGCTACCTGCAAGTGGGAATACGAGTAAGTCTAATATGATGTCCTCTGCAAATTTTGTTTTCTTGTAGTCTGTACCGTCCGTCAGATCTGGGGAGGAGGTGGCAGGAGAGCTCTTTCACCCACGTTGGCCGTACCTTGCAGCACGTTTCCTCACTGCAAGCTCGTGCTGGTGCTCACCCTCAGGTCAGCCAGTCAGGCATGGGAAGTAAACCCCCGGCGGTTCGAAGGCTGGAATGGAAGTGGTTAAGAATTCAACTTTCTAGAAAGTCACGCAAAGATGCACATGTCTCCTTTTGCAGTTATCTTGGGTTGCCGGACTCTGCTGTTTTCTTGGGAGCATTCAAATTTCTGGGGTGGAAAGACTGTCTGTAGTGTGGTATTGTGCCTGCCTCCCTCCCAGACCTCCTCCTTGGCTGCTGGCTGAGCTCACCTGTGCAGCTTCTCACCCACACCCAGCTATACTGGGGTTTCACCATCAGCACAGGTAATGCAAACCACTGACACTTCCAGTGTTTTTCTAGTGTCATGTCATTAATTCTGTGCCTACTGTAAGGAGGTTCAGGTTTTTTAAGGTCGACAGTCAAAGTCAAAAGCTGCTATAGGCTGGGAGTTTTGGGTCAGCCAAGAGTCACACTTTTGCATGTGAACTCCATGTTGTTTCAGCAGATCCACCACTTCTTCTCCTTTTTTTTTTTTTTTTTTCTGAGCTGATAATGATGTTTTATTGAAGTTTCCTTTGGGTTGGGTGGGTCATCAAGCCTGGCCAGTAGCAGCGCACATTTCTGTTGAATGTGATTCTTTCCTCAGAAAGAGGAATTCCCTGCCGGAACTGGGTGAGTAGAGGGTGACAGGCAAAGGAAGCGGGAAGAGCTGCCTGTCCTAAAAATAGTCTCAGCCTGCAGCAAAGACTCTTTCTTCAGAGAATCTGGTGTTCATTGCTGTTCCTGGGCTTCCAATAATCGCACATGCCTTGGGAAAAGGGCAGTCAGCCGTTGGCTGGAGAGCCTGGTGCCCAGGGCTCTTGACTGAATCTGCTAAAGGCAAAGGAGAAGCTGCAGTTGTGTACACGGGAAGAAAATGGCAGTGATTTCAATGATGCTTATGTTTTGGAACAGTCTGGGATCAAAATGACATCAGGGACCTCAAGGCTCTAGTCTCAACGAAGAGGTGAAAATGTTAGCACAGTAGAGTCTCCGTTCCCCAGGGCAGGCTGAGTTCAAGAAAGTTCGGTTGTTTGCAGTTCCTCAGCACCTCCAGAATGCCCCTGCGTGTTCTTGGGTGCCTGCCTTATGCTGATAAACCGTTACTGGCCTTTCTTCCCCATGAAAAAGGAGATGAAAACCACAGTCCTTGCAACCTTGGGCTTGTCTTGTCACAGTGGTGCTGTGGCTGCTGTTGTCTTGCCTTAGTACTCCTTGTTCCGGAGACTCTTATTCTGATGTTTGGCCTCCTGAGAGGGAGTCACAGCTTTCTGCATGTTGTTATCATGTGATGTGTCCTTCCCGTTGCTTCTGTTTTCCTTTTGTTTTCATGCTTAGTTCCAAAAATCACTGGTCTGCCATGGCTGCTGAGCTCAGTGGAGTGGGAGGCTGACGGGCAGCTGAAGGGATGCAGCCCCATGCTGGCACCAAACCAAGCTCCTAACCTTAGTATGAACTTTTTGCTTCTGACTGGATAAACAAGGGGTGGGTGCTCTAGGGATGATTTTATTTCTCGTCAAGTGACCCCTCACAGCACTCTTCTCCTCAGCCCCTTGGCCAACACCCTAGTTGTCAGAACTGTTCCTAATTGTCCTGGTTGGAGAGACATGGGACTAATTTCTCTTCTAATGCCTGGGAAAACTGGGTATAGTCCTTGTGTATTTTATATTGGTATCAGGATCAATACTGGTTCTTTAGAGTTATTAATGTTAATTATATAGTCTTATCATATTAAATCTGTTTATATTTCAACCCTCATGTTTCCTTGTTTTTTCTCTGATTTCCCCTTCCCAGCTGGGGAGGGGTAATGGGGTGAGAGAATAATTGTCTGAACGACAATAAATTGTCATGGGTTTCTCAAACTGTAACTGTAGTGCAGCAAACCGAAGGCAGAAGTGGCACTGCCACAAGTGCTGGTTTCTGCTCAGCGGCGTTGTGCTCTCCTGCGGTGCCCGGCCTGCCCTGAGGAACCGCAGGGAAAGCCAGGCTGCCCAGCTCCGTCCCAAGCATCGTGGTGTCACCTCTCCCCACACGGCCAGGTGAGTGAGACCTCGTGCTTGTCCTCACCTCACCTGGCCACAGCCAGTTCATGGCAGTGCACCCGCTGGAGTGGTACAGTGTGACGGTGTGCACTGGTTGGGGAAATCTCTGCAAGAATGTGCCTGGGTGTGGGGATAAGGCAGTGAACCTCAGTGTGCTGCAGCTGGAATTGTGCCTCACAATGTATTTTTTGCTGCTTAATTTAGACAGATTTGGAAAAGCTTCATGTTTGTGAAAATGCTAATTCTTCGGCTCATAAACTTTTTTTTCTGTCCCTCATCTAATAGATATTTGATAATTAACAATAAGTGTTTAGATTTGTTTTGCCTCTGATGTAAAAAAATACAGAGCAATGTTTAATACGAAATGGTGTCTGCTTCCCCCTTCAGTGAACTGCTAAAAAGCAGAACAATAACTGGCTTGAATGCTTTAGAAGTCACAAATAACATTTTGAACAATTTGGATCATAATAGCTGTATTCATTACGGCCTACAGATTGGCTCTCATAATCTAAACAGTTACTTTATATGTTGTGTGACTGACAGCATGCCTATAATTCCAGTGAAGTCCTTGTAGATAGTATTTAATCAGCTATATGGCACAACATGTGTAAATTCCTTAAGGGTATGACTATATCACAAGTCTATCCAATTCAGTATTGTGCTGTGAAGACGCAGCACACAATAAAATAGGTAAAAAGATTTAAAAGCAAGGCTTTAATGTACAAAACATAGAGGATCAATGGTACTCTCTACCTCTGTTATAATTACAAAATCATCATCCTTAAAAACAGTGCACAATGCCAAAGTAACAAGGACTAGGAATTAACTTCAGTCCTAAAGCACCTTCCTTCCACATCCTGACTTCTTGCTTTTGCAGCCAGGAAGGCAAATGGGATCATGGCCTTTTATAATCAAAGCGCTTTCCTATAGCAAACCCTCGAGGTTGGAGGTGCTCAGGGGTAAGATCTTGTCCTGGATCCAGCGGGAGCACAGCTGGAATCACAGGGATGCACCAGGGCTGAGCTGCGCAGAGACCACCACTCCAAACCCACTGATGCCCCTTTCGGCACTGAGCCTCCTCAGGGTGGTGGTGTTATAAATGTCATAGAATTTCCGAGGTTGGAAGGGACCTTTTAGATCATCGAGTCCAACCATCAGCCTCACACTACCAAGCCCACCACTAACCCATGTCCCTGGGCACCACATCTACACATCTTTTAAACACCTCCAGGGATGGTGACTTCACCACTACCCTGGGCAGCCTATTCCAATGTTTGACGACCCTTTCGGTGAAGAAATTTTCCCTAATATCCATCCTAAACTTCCCCTGTCACAACTTGAGGCTGTTTCCTCTTGTCCCATCGCCTGTTCCTTGGGAGAAGAGACCGACCCCCCCCGGCTACACCCTGCTTTCAGGGAGTTGCAGAGGGCGAGAAGGTCTCCCCTCAGCCTCCTTTCCAGGCTGAACACCCCCAGCTCCCTCAGCCGCTCCTCACAAGGCTTGTGCTCCAGACCCCTCACCAGCTCCGTTGCCCTTCTCTGGACATGCTCCAGCCCCTCAGTGTCTTTCTTGTCGTGAGGGGCCTTTTGGTGAATAACTTTTTCCTAATGTCCACCCTAAACCTCCCCTGGTGCAACTTGAGGCCGTTTCCCCTTGTCCTGGCGCCTGTTCCTTAGGAGACGAGTCCGGCCCCCCCGGGTACCCCGCGGGGACACGGCGGCACCTGCCGCGAGGACAAAGCGGGGCCGGGCCGGGGGCCGGGCCGCGATGGGTCCCTCCCTGTCCCCGCCCCCGTCCCGTCCCGTCCCGTCCCCGCCCGCCGGCAGGGAGGCGGCGGCTGCGGCTCGGCGGGGACCATGTCGCCATGTCGGAAGTGAGGAAGTTCACGAAGCGGCTCAGCAAGCCGGGCACGGCCGCCGAGCTGCGGCAGAGCGTCTCGGAGGCGGTGCGCGGCTCCTTCGTCCTGGTGAGCGCGGCGGGGCGCGGCCTGGGGCGGCGGGCGGGGAGGGGGCAGCGTTGGGCAGGGGCTGCGCGGAGCGGCGCAGAGGGAGAGGGAGGGGATGAAGAAGGGGCAGAGCGGGGGATGCGCGGGGCAGGGCGCGGGCGGGGCAGCGGCAGAATTCCCGCTCTGGGCGTCCCCTTCGCCTTGTGTCGCGACATCCCGCCTTCCGCCCCGCCCGCCACCTGCCGTCCCCAGCCGGGTCGGGGCGCGGGCAACCGGCGGGGTTGGTGGGCGCTGGCGCGGTGGCAGCCCCCGGGCGGGGGGCGGCCCGGCTGCCGAGCAGGGCAGGGCTGGAGGGCACGGCGGGGGGCGCCGCGGGCGCTGGCGAGAGGCCCGAGTCCGCCCCGTCCCGGGAATCGCGCTCGAATGTCCGTGGCAAAGTCACCTGCTTTACCCCTGGGCTCCATCCTGGCGTGCGGGATGCTGCAGCAGGTTGTCTTTGTTGCGCCAATGCTGTGCGGACGTTCGCCACCGTCCCCCGGGGGGATGCCGGGGCCAGCCCTGCGCTCCCCTGGGCTTGGTTGGATGCGTTTCGGTGTTGCTCACTGGATTACTCTAGCGTGTGATCGACTTCGACCTTGACTTTGATGGAAGGTTAGGCAATGGGATGCGCAGAAAGTGCGGTGCAAGTTCAGTGAATAATTTCTATTAGTTCCCTACTGACAGATTAAATGGCATGTGCTGTTACATAAATGGAAGGTTTTAAATCATTCTGTTAAAAACAGTTTTCTTGTGAATTTACTGATTTCTGTAGCTGGAAAAAGCTATGGTAATAATCCAGTCTGATTTCCTTGTGCCATGGCTGCTGCTTCCTATGTGCAGATGTTCAGGGATCCTTACGGGTGCCCGTGTGATTTGCTTTACCTCTTTCATCAACAATACATGGGGACAAATGCTTTGTACAAGCTGATGGAACCTCTCATTAAAAATGAAATTGTTTGCATAGGACCTGAAGAGCTTTGGTATCCTACAGGCAAATGGTTACTGGGTGCCTGTGCCAGGTGCCTTCTGTCAGAGAGGGAAGAGATGGGTGGGGCTGCAGGTGAAAATAAATAAAACCTTGACAGCACCCCAAAGAAGCCACCAGAGCCCTGCAGCCGCTCTCTTTCTGATCCTCTCCGGGGTTTCCTTGCCCACACTGTCTCTCTCTCTGAAGGGCAAATCCCCCACAGCTGCCCTGGTGCTCAGTTTGCAGCCAGGCAGACCCAAGGAGGGTGAGGGCAGGTGTCTCTAGTTCCTAGGTCTTGGCAGGGTTTCCTGCTTTTGACAGTTCAGCGGCGAGGGATAAATCCCAGCACTTCTGCATCGCTAGGAAGAGCCATAAGACACTGCGGCATTCAGGGAGCGGGGAATGAGGTGGCATAAGCTTATAGGACTGTCTCAGATGGCACTTTGACCACCCTCAGTGATTAAAGATGAGATTACGCTTTCCAGGTTCCTTCAAGAAAAAGGTGGTTCCTCTCCATCTAGCAGACTGTTGTCCTTGCGAGGAAGGGATGTCTGTGCACTGCTGTGCTGGCTGTTGGGAGGGCGGAGGGAGCATCCCGGGAAACGATGGTGGGGAGTGGTGGAGAGGGGGGGACACCAAAAAGCCATAGTTTCTGACCCTGCTCCCAAGGCAAGGCTCAGCCTTGGCGCTGGTGAGCTGGGCAGCTGCAGAGCGTGGCCTGAGCGCGTCCCCTCCCCGCCTGCCCCTACTCGCCATAGGCAGAGCAGGGGACATTGACGGCCCCAGCATCAGCTGTGTGCCAGCAGGCTGGTACTGAGCTCACCGGTGCCACCGGGATGGGTGATGGGTATGTGGGGAGCTGGGACTGGAGCTTGGTAAGCGGATGGAGCGGGCCGGCAGCATGCCATGTGGTGTGTCCGGGGGTGTTGGGAGCTGGGGCTTTCTGGCAGACTGAAGCAGGCTGGAGTCGCACTAGGGACCTTGCTTGGCAGGTGCCATCCCCTTCCTGCAGCCTGGACACAGCAGGTGACATTAAGTCAATAAGAGCATGTGAACAGGGACCCTGGGGACACCCTGCCTGTCCCTCGGTGATCCTGTCAGACCTGCGCTGTCTGCTGGCCTTGGGGCAGTCACAGCTGGGACCATGAGGATCTGTGGTGGTGAGTGTGAATGGGATGAAGGGGTGGGGAGCAGAGCTAATGCTGTGTGTACTAGAGCAGAGAACTTCATCAGGGGGAGTGGGCATCACAGGGCTCTTTCCATGCCTAGACTGAGCTTGGCATTTTGGGCATTCAAGGCACTCCCTGCGGACAAGGAACTGTCTGGAATAAGAAGCCATTTGTAGTCAGTGAATGAAAGCGTAGTAAATGAAAGTGTCTCAGTGAGGAAAGCTTTTAATGTCATGGAAGCGGTCAGCTTGTATGGAGCTGTAATTTGTGTGTTAAAGGAGGCACATCTCCAGCCATGAGCGCTGTGCTCCTGTGGCCAGCAGCATGATGTCTGGTACGATGCAGCTCCCAAACTGCTGTCCCGCAGGTGCGGTGAAGCTCATGTCATCTCATTTCTGTTCCTGGCTTTCTGTTTGTGCTTGTCTAGCACCAGGAGAATATTTATGCTTCTCTTTGGTGTGCAAGGCTGGAGTGAAGTCGGTGGGAATTTGGTTGGTGAGTTCCGGCAGAGCTTCGCTCTTCTGTGCAGGTGAAAGGGGAGTGCTGGGTATGGTGGTGGTCAGACATCGGCAGCAAAGGGAGGTTGTCCCTTTCTGAGGTGTCCTGGGGTACCTGTGTGCCACCCATTGCCCTTTGGACCAGCTGCTAGGATGCAGTCAGCGCTGTTCCTCTTGTGGTGTAAGCGAAGCTGTAATCTGGTGCTGTAGCAGCAAAAGTGGGGGTAGGCTGTGGTGGGGAGCTCGGGGCACGTCGGTCCCTGGGGATGGGGAAGGATGAAGTGCAGCTTTCACTTGGGGCTCTTTTGTTTCCCCCCACTGTGCTGGTGTTCCCAGTGTCCTGGCTCTCCTTCTGGCCTTGCGTCCCATTCACAGAGGGGCTGCGTGAGGGAGGTCTTGGCGAGAGGGAGAAGGAGCAGGAATCCCATGGAAGCACATGGAGCCCTGTGGAGCAGCCAGGGTGGCTGGGAACCCCGCATCTCTGTAGGGCAGATGGTATCAGTTCCAGCTTTGAACAGCCCCTGATGCATGCTACTGATTGTAACTCATGGATGGAGTTTTGGCAGAATAACTCACAAATGAGGTCAGTGTTCAAATAAACAGACAAATTTAGCAAAAGCTTTAAGTTGGCGGGTGGGATAAATGACACGCTAAAAGATGAAGGAAAATTTTAAAATTAGGTTAGAGAGAGGAACAGTCAAAGTCTAAGTGTGATAACTTAAGCCATTCTTAACCAAGAAATTACCTGCAGCTTAAACCTTGGGGCACCAACAGTAAAACACTGTGTTAGAAGTGTGACTTCAGAGCCAGGGTGCAAAGTGCTGATGATGCCTGGGAGAGGCACCTGGGCTCGACCTCAAGGAGAGCAGCCAGGCACCTCTGGCGGTGGATGGACACGGGTGATTTGGGCTCAGACCTTCAGCGCAGTCTCCCTCCTCGCGTCCTCTCCACGCTCGGGATGCTGCTGGGTGTGAATGGGAAAGTCACGGCAAGGCAGGAGAAACCTCCACCGAGGCACTGGCCGACACGGGAGCATTGCAAGAGGATGCTCAGGAGGATGTTCAGCCCTGCTCTGGTGCACGATCCCATGCCCTGGTGCCCGTGCAAATCTCCTTCAGCCCACCTTTGCTCTCCCCCTGAAAGCATTGTCGGGCACCATAGAGTTGAGCAGTTTAAGAGCACACATGCGTGTGAATGAGATCTGTGATCCTGGGTCTTGAGGCACCACTAGGAAAGCAGAAAGGGCTCTCCCTTCTGCCTGGGGACCCAAATTGGCTGCACGGGGTCTCTTGTTTCCTTGCGTGCACGTACGGCCACAGCTGAGCTGGAGCCTCCCATGCTCTGTGGGACCCATGTTCTGGGCAGTGGGCTGTGTGTCAACCAGTTGCAAGTTTTCCAAAGGTGTCATTCTCCATGTCGTGACAGAGAAACGAAATGTGTGGGAGATGAGATCAGAGGAGCAAGCACTTGACAAAACCCAGACAATCCATGTTCCCACAGTGCTGCCAAAACTAGTCATCTGGTGGCAATTTTAAGTCTCCCACAATTACTCTGATTTTCTTTAGATCATTTCTACACAGATTGACATTTACTGCTTCGCCAGAGAGATTTACAAAGGTTGCAGACCTGGAGCACCTAATCTGAGAAGGAGCAGCTGCACAGGCTTTGCCCGCGCTGAGTGTCGGCCAGCCCACTGGGACATCCCCAGGCACCCCAAGGCACAGCTTGGTGGCACCTGGGCACACTCACAGCTCTTGGCCACCCATCTGCATCCAGCCCTGGGGCCATCAACAGCAGAAGGACACGGACCTGCTGGAGCGGGGCCAGAGGAGGCCCCGGAGATGCTGGGAGGGCTGGAGCCCCTCTGCTGTGAGAACAGACTGAGAGAGTTGGGGGGGTTCAGCTTCCAGGGGAAGACCTTCCAGTCCCTAAAGGGGCTCCAGGAAAGCTGGGGAGGGACTCTGGATCTGGGAGGGGAGCCATGGGATGAGGGGGGACGGTTTTACACTGGAAGAGGGGAGATTTGGATGAGATCTGAGGCAGAAATTCTTTGCTGAGAGGGTGGTGAGCCCCTGGCCCAGGTTGCCCAGAGAAGCTGTGGCTGCCCCATCCCTGGAGGTGTTGAAGGCCAGGCTGGACGGGGCTTGGAGCAACCTGTTCTGGTGGGAGGTGTCCCTGCCCAGGGCAGGGGGGTGGAATGAGATGATCTTTAAGGTCCCTTCCCACCCAAAACATTCTGTGATTCTGTCTGCCAGCACATGATCTCCCAGCAATTGCCATGTAGGAGAACCTCTGCTTGCAAACAACCACATCGATTCTTGCCATACAGAGGTGTTCCAGCTGGGTGTCTGGTCTCCTGTGTTGTGTGGTGCTGCAGGATGTGCTCCCTGAAGCCCGCCCCTGCCCCCCCCGCCCCCCCCCCCCCCCCCCCCCCCCCCCCGTGATACTGTGGGCAGTGTGCCAGGGCAAGATGGGTTTTGTTTGATCCTGGCTGGGCTGGGCTTCTATGGGTGGCTCCGTTTCAGGCAGATGCAAAATAGGAGATAAAAAGCTTCTTAACGGTGATATTAAAAAGGTTTTGATGGGAGGCAAAAAGGCATTTTGTTCTTTCTGTGGTTTTTTTCAGCTTGAACTGTATTATTAGTGTCTGAATTTATACTCACGTAGAAGAAATCAACTTTCTGCGTAGAATCCTCTTTTAATAAGCTGAATTCACTTTGATCAATGTGAAGGCTGTTTATATGCAGCGTTCGTAGTGATCTTGGTACTCGAGAGAGACAGGGCATATATGCGTGTTCCCCCTTGGGTGTAGTCAGTATGCTGTGTTTGCATAACTTACGTAGAAAAAGAGACGTAGATAAGACATGGGAGCTTTTGATGGGGACTAAATCTAATCCTTCCCAAGGCCTCATTTAAAGATGTGTGTGTGTCCTCCTGCCCGTGATAGGGAAGCTCTAGGAAGAGTGCAAAGCATCCAGCCCTTACACGCGTGTGCATATACCTCTTATCATATTTTGCTGGCTGTGTGGCTGGTGCTTTAGCACTTGCTGGGCAAGGCTGAGAGCGGTTTGTCCTGTGCCAGGGACACGCGTCATGAAAATGCAGGTGTCCCTGCATTGACAGCACCTGCCCCAACCGGCCGCCGTCAGTGCAGCGGCATGCCTGGGACAGATGACTGGTGGTGGTGCCTGCAGCTCATGCCAGCAGTGCGGCTGCAGATATGGTGCATGCAAAATCTAGTGAGGGGATGGTTCTTGGGCTTTGTTTCAGCCTCTTCTGGTGTCTGGAGGTATTTGCGGAGACCCCCTCCCCAGGACCAGGAGCATTTGAACCTGTTCTACCTGCTGTAGTGCATATTGTAGCATCCTTTTATATATGCAGCTCGGTGGCTCTTACAGCATTTGACTTAGCCCTTTGCACGCTGATTTATTATCTCTAACGATGCAAG
Source organism: Fratercula arctica (assembly GCA_947846985.1). Lineage (NCBI taxonomy): Eukaryota > Metazoa > Chordata > Aves > Charadriiformes > Alcidae > Fratercula > Fratercula arctica. The sequence goes on from CANTUZ010000007.1 coordinate 25,899,511, forward strand.
TTACGCAAAGCTTTTGACATTTCTGCAGCCTGAGAATGCGAGTCACAGCCATACGCAGCCGCTGAGCAGCAGCCAGGCTTGGGGCAGGCGTGTGCTTTGGCTTACCTGGTTAATTGACCTCCTCACTCCCCTTCTGCCCAAGGAAGAAAAGGGAAGGAAAGGGTGGTTTCGTTTGCCTTTGTGGACATTGCTGTCATCTCAGAAATGCTGGAGTTCGTTTCCCTGCCACCATCTCCCTCCATCTCTTTCATTGCCTTAAAAAGTACAAATAAAAGCTCTCTCTTGCTGGGTCCTCTTCCCTTCAGCACAGCCCTGGCTTATCTTTACAGCTTTTCCCTGCCTCCCGCTGCTTCTCTAATGGGGTCAGGTCTGCTTGTTCCTGACCCCGTTCTCACCCCTCTCTCCTTTCTTGCTGAAATGCAATTTTTTCTCTCCCCTATTAATACCCGCTGCCCCGGGGGTGTCCCTGGGGAGCGGCTCCGGCTGGGAGGGGACCTTGCTTGGTTGGGTCCAGAGTGCTCCCTGCTCCATCCCCCTGCTCCTGGCTCCATGCTGGGTGATGTCCTCCCCCACAGCCCAGTTCCTTCGTCCCCAGAGCGGGGACATGGAACGGGGGCAGCCAGAAAGACATCTCTTCTGTGCAGTATTAGTCATGTCAAAGTGCTCTATGTTGCTGTCTGTAACAGCATGTATAGGTAGATAACTGTACTTTGGCAGTGATGGGAGCCTGGGATATGGGCTGGAGATGCAGTATGGGGTCTGTGCGGAGCAGGGCATGTCTTGAGGGAGGCACGGGTTGGGATGGCAGCTGGTCCTGTCCCTGCTGGGGCTCTGCCAGCCCAAGAGGCCCGCAGCCCTCGGGGACACGGAGCTGGAGTAGGGACTTGAGGAGAGGGCTGGAGGGGCGCAGGGGGTTGGGTTTATGACAGCGGCAGAAGGGAAAGGCACGGTCGGGAGAGGAGAAAGGAGCCCCATCTGTTCTTGGAGGGGAGATTGTGGGGTGGGCTGAATGCCCACAGAGGTGGTTTTCAGGGCGGCAAACCCAGCCGCTTTCTGTGGGAGTTTGGGGGTCCAGGAAGGCTGCATTGGACTCAGACAGGTTTCCCTCATGGTTCTGCCTTTTCCTCTGTGCCTGGGGAGACCTACACACTCCCCTGTCCCTTTGCATAACCCCGGAGCTTGCGTGGATGTCTTCATCTGGGGAAACTTTGAGGTGCTTCCATTGGCAATGGCATTTTGACTGCGGGTGTGTTGAAGTTTTGCAGAGCCTGTCCACAGGCCCTCCGCCTTTGAGAAGAGTTTGCCTTTGCAGCCGTTGGCCCCTGCGTCCGATGTCCACAGCCGGAAGACGGAGCACAGACCGGGGCTGAGAAAAACAACTTCCTGAGCCAGTTAAACCACCGCGGACATTGCTGGGGTTTGACTTCGCTGACGGGGCTGTTTGCTGTATTGCTAAAGGCAACCCAAAACCGTCTTGCAACTTCCTGCTCCGTTTTTCCCCGGTGTGGCTGTTTGGGCTCGGGCAAGTCGCTTCACCGTGGCCGGGCTTGTTTCGTGCTGCCCGCTTACCCTCAGGGAGTGGCTGCGCTGTCGGCCTGGCCCCACGCGCAAGTGATTTCTTGAGTGAAAAACAAGTTTTTAAGAGCAGGCAGGAAAGGGAGGGGTTCTGCTTCTGTACAATTAATTGCTTTAAGATGTTCTGAAACTGTCTATTCTGGAAGTGGATGCTAAATATAAAACTGATACTACATAAATAAATGATGAAATACCAGTGACATCTGAAAAATACTTTGGGATGCTCCAGTTAAGAACTTACATAAATAACGTTTATTATTATCGTTGTAATTACTATTTTCCTTTTTTAGCATGCCTGTGCTTACAGAATGTTTTGAGAAGTCATATCTGGCAGAAATTCAGCTGTCCCATAGAAACTAGTACTCTTTTGCCAATTTCTATTAATGCTATTATTTTCAGAGGAGAAAATCAGAGCTGGGCAGTGTTTTCACCGCTCTCGAGCTCTGCGGCAGATGCTCAGCTGGATGCAGGTGCAGCTCCACTGACGTAGAGCTGCGCTGATCCCTCCCTCCGCTCCCAGTGCAGAAGGGCTGGATTTGAGCCCTGCGTGGGCAGGGACACACTGAAGGTGTTGTGTCTGGGGGCCGGAGACGCCGTGGCAGCCCGCACTGAGCTGTCACCGGTGTCTCTCACACAGAAGCACTTGGTGATCCCGAGGAAGGTCAGGGCACAGAGGACAAGGGTACTGAAAGCACTGTCAGATGGTTTGCCCTGTGCAGGAGTGGTGCTGGATCACCTCCAGTGAGTGCTTAAGCCAGAGATGGACCACATCTCCAGCTACCGCTCGCCTCCGGCACTGCTTTCCAATTGACTCTGCGCTTGTTGAGGGCACCATTTCCAGAGGTGATGTGGGAGGGTGCAGCACTCGTGGACTGGAGTGGCAGCACTGCCTGGGCCACTCGCGGCTTGGCTGTGGACTGGCACCGCTTTGTGGTACGCAACTTCTTCCTCACGGCCGTTTCCTCGTCTGAAGGGGTTATGCAAGAATCTCAAGCTTTCAGGGAAAAACAGCGTTCCTGGCCCTTGTGCCTGCAGAACTAAGTTTCAAAATGTGATCTGCTAAAGGCTGTGAAGTTTGGAGCCCACTTCTAAATAAGTGGAAGGGAAAGGAAGAGCCATATGCTGATTATCCTGACTTCCTGTAGTTTCTAAGCCAGGTTGAAGACATCTCAAGGCCTGAATTAGTTTTATTTGCCTAAGCACTAATGACAGATAAATGTTTGTATGTTTACACCAACATCAGTTCAAACCTTCTCCAAGCTGGTGTCTTGCACTGATGCTCCCCCACTCTTAGAGACAGCCCCAATAACTGCAAACACTTGCTTTGTCACTAGAGAATTGGGCATTGCAGTCAAAAAAGGAGACGTTCAAGGTACAAAATACCCAGAACCCAGGCTGCTCTTCGCAGTGCTCCTGTGAGGTTCTGCAGCCACCCTGGGCTGTGGAGGCAGGAGGTGTGGGTTGGTGAGATGCTTTTGCACAGGACTTGGGGAGGGTGGAGGGAAGCAGTGGAGATGGGTCTGGCTCTTGCTCTGCACTTTCGGATAGGAAGTGTGAGTCATTTTCACTGCAAGTGTTTTCTTGCAGGGTGCCAGGACTGTGCACCCATCTCTCCTTTCCCACCACCTGGCTTTTTATTTGTCTGAGAGCTCCTGTCAGACACAGCCATCTCCATTTAACACAGAGCAGGGCAGGGAGGGGTGCAGCAGCCTGAGCTCTCCACACTGTCTCAGAGCAGGAGCATGGCGCAGACCAGCACATGGCTCCTGTACAGAGATGGGAGCGTGGGGGCTCTCACCCAGAGCCCCGTCTAATGGCACCCCTGGAAATGATGCACTTGCAGCTGTGTCTCCTGCTGTCCAGCCACTGGGCTCCCTCAGCCCCCCGTACCCACTTCTGGGTGTAAAAGAGGCAAAGTGAGTCCTGCAGCTTGTTGTGGGGGTGCTGGGGTCTGGGGAAGAGACAGTCTGCTCGCCTGGACCACGGTTGGGGAAACGTTTCCCTCCAGGGCATAGCACAGCACCGCAGGGGAGAGAGGAGGTGCTGGGTACCTTGCTGAAGGCAGCACCTAACAACTCCTCGGTGAGCCTGCGCTGCCGAGAGGGGGTCTGCTGCTGGGAAGGGAGAGCCCTCAGAGGGCTGGTGTCATAGATCTGCTCCCGTGTGTTCGTCCGGCCCCTGTGATCCTGTGTCCTGCTTTCCTGTTTCTGCTCCGGGTTGCAGAGCATCCACGTGCTGTGAGCATCCATGCCGGGCAGTGCCGCCAACTTTGCCCTGGGATGGTGGAGCTGGGGGCAGGAGGTGCTGTCCGGCCGCGGGCAGTGCCCATGGGAGCTCTCGGGGCGATGCTCTTTCTGAGGTTGCTAATGCGCTGCCTGCAGGAGGGCTGTGTGGAGTGTTGCTCTGAGCCAATCTCTCCATGTCAGGCCCTTTTTCCTCACCTCGTCCTTGTCCCTTCCTGGCTGCCCATGGGGCTCTTCCCTCCTGTCTGCAGCGCACACCCACTCCCCCATCGCACCTCAGCCTCCCCGTCCCCATCTCCTGCCCGCTCCCCCATCGCACCTTGGCCTCCCTGTCCCCATCTCCCATGTCATAGCGGCACAGCCCCAGCCTTTCTTCAAGCCCTGCGTGCCATGGCATTGCCTCTGTGCTCACCTGCCTCTAGCGCGGCCCTGTCCCCAGCTGAGCCAAACCCGCATCCCCCGTCCCACCCACCCTGGCACCACCTTGGACCAGCGTCTGACACCCTTCCCTCTCCCTGCTGCTGCTGCTCCTCCTCCTTCTCGGGAGGTTTTCCTCCCCTGGCATTTCACAAAGTGCTCAGTGCGTTTGTGTGTCCATCCTGCCACCCACCTCTCTCCCCTGTTCCATGTGCAGACGTTTCCCCTGTGGTCTCAAGCTCAGCATTTTTGTGCCTTCAGCACAGCCAGGATTCCTGTCTGGGCATTCCTCTTGTGTTTTTAAACTTCCTTCTCTCTGGACAGTGTAAAAATAGTTTTGGCCTGCTCATACCCAGCTTTATTGACTATTTTTCATCCTTGTGGTTTTACCATGGCCCATCTCTGCGCCTTGCCCTGGGCCCAGCCGAGGGCTGGGTTTGCAGCAGGCTCATGGGCATAAGCTCCCTCCCCCTCGCCTGGTGAGAGCTGCTTCATTACCTCTCGCCTGATTTCCTCCCAGAATGTGGCTTTGCTGAGAAGCCCGCAAGGCTCTTGGCAGCAGCAAGGCTGCGCTGTGTTGTGACTGCTGCCATGTGTGCTGACTCACACCGTCTCCCTCTGCCCGTCCTCCTCTCATCTCTGTTTCCACCTCTCCCCTCCCCTGGGCTTTTAAATGCAAAGTCTTTGGGGAAGAGACTTTATTCTGGCTTGGCACAGGGTCGTGGCGGTTCCAGGTGCTGGCTGGCCAAGGTTCCTGGAATGATGGATTATGCGTTGAATCTCAGCTTTTCTAAATGAAGCTCTGCAATTTTTCTGCAAGCCTGAGTTAGAGCTTGTAAATGAGATCAGATGGCAGTGCAGGAGCTGGGGGCACAAAAAGTGAAGAGTCACAAATGTGCTGTTTAAAAAAAAAAAGAAGCACAAAAAAATCCCAAACCAACCAAATCAACCAACCAACCAACTCTTAAAGGTCACACCGTATGAGAGAGCCCTGACCAGAGATCTTTGAATCTTTGGAAAAGCTTTCCTATGGATAGAAATTGCTCCATTCCGTGTGCCCGTATGGTTTGCCAAGTGAGTTTTCTCAGTTCCCATTCAAATTCTCCCACCTACTGTCAGGTTTCGTGAGCAAAATAAAGAATGGGGAGTTCTCTTTGCTGTCTGCAAGGTATCCTCGCATTTCCAGATTGCAGGGGGAAGTGGTCCCTCTCTGCCCTGGGCTGTTGCCAGTCTTGGAAATGATGTGACTGTGACTAGTACGTCCAAAGGATAGTTGTACGCTTTCGTTTTTATCCCCCTTCAGCTTTTAATCAGTTCCACAGATTGACTTTGCCTCCTATTTTCAGTGGATTTCACCTACTTGGTCCTTTGGAATTTGTTTTAAAATTTGGGCTTTGCCAGACTTTCCACATAAGTGGAGAAACAGGGTTGCAACAGATGAGGGAGTAAATAGGTAGGCTGTGAAATGCTGACTAAATTTTGGGGAACAGTTGTACAGTTGGAAGCAATAAATGTCGTCCATGCTATTTCCTCCTCTTTCTTTAGCTAGTCTAAAGAACCATCACCTTTAATGTTGGGATCGCTCCTGTCCCTAGCTGGGTTGTGAGTGTGGATGCAGGTGCGGGGTTGCACTTCGCTTCTGAGGAAGTGAGAAAGCACCAGGTCCCGCCTGCTGCTCAACCCACAGCCTTTCGGTGGAAGGCGGGCGGAAGCCTTGCAGGGCCACGCTGGGCGGCGATGGAGGGGGGTGTGGGTGTGCCACCTAAAAGGACTGAAAATACAAAAGCTTTCTCATAGTTGTCTTTTGGCCACTGTTTTAAAAAAAATACTTGAATGAAACATTTCTCCTTCACTTTCTGTACATTCACATCATTTGGATTATACCTGTTGTCATTCTGGGAGAAAAGGATCTCATAAACATTAACCATATAGAATCATAGAAAGGTTTAGGTTGGAAGGGACCTTAAAGCCCATCCAGTGCCACCCCCTGCCCTGGGCAGGGACACCTCCCACCAGAACAGGTTGCTCCAAGCCCCGTCCAGCCTGGCCTTCAACACCTCCAGGGATGGGGCAGCCACAGCTTCTCTGGGCAACCTGGGCCAGGGGCTCACCACCCTCTCAGCAAAGAATTTCTGCCTCAGATCTCATCCAAATCTCCCCTCTTCCAGTGTAAAACCGTCCCCCCTCATCCCATGGCTCCCCTCCCAGATCCAGAGTCCCTCCCCAGCTTTCCTGGAGCCCCTTTAGGGACTGGAAGGGGCTCTAAGGTCTCCCCGGAGCCTTCTCTTCTTCTGGCTGAATGCCCCCAACTCTCTCAGCCTGTCCTCACAGCAGAGGGGCTTCAGTCCTCCCAGCATCTCCGGGGCCTCCTCTGGCCCCGCTCCAGCAGGTCCGTGTCCTTCTGCTGTTGGTGCCCCAGCGCTGGAGGCAGCACTGCATGGGGGTCTCCTGCAGTGGAGCAGAGGGGCAGAATCCCCCCCCCCCTCACCCTGCTGCCCACGCTGCTGGGGATGCAGCCCAGGCTGCAGGGGGGTTCTGGGCTGCCAGCGCATGTTGCCGGCTCATTCGTATGGTATACAAGTGCAGGACACTGGAAGACAGGTGGCTACTGTTTTTCAGGCAATAAATGTTTAAAATAGAAATGGCCTTTTCTATTCTTCCCCACATGAGTATCTGCAGTTGTCATTAAAAACCTTTGTTCGCAACAAGCAAATATAAGGACTTTTATAAGCTTTGCAAATGGATACAGAAAGGGGACAATTTAATCAGACTTCTTAAGATTCCCCCGATTACCCCGTTAATGGGTAATTCCCTTGCTAAAGCTTTCCTCCAAACTCTCTGGTGGTTTCTCTTGGGCTGGGGTCTCTGCTCAGGCTGGCGGAGGTGGCAGGACAAGCTGGGCACTGAGGATGAGGACCATTCCTTGGGGTTTTCTGTGTGCCGGGCTCTTTGTGCTCGCACTTGGCCAAAGGCAGAGCCTTGTGTTGGTGTTCGTGGGCATGTTTCTGTTGAAGTCATTTCACTGAATTTCCTGTTAAAATGCCAGCCAACTTGCTGGCTGGTGGAGAGTCAGTACTCTAATAGATAGGCTGTTGTTTCCCTGCGCCGTTGTCCAGGTGGAGCCTCGTGACCCAGCTTGGCCCAGGGCTTGAGCACGGCAGACCACCCTCTTCCTCGCGCTCCTGTGGTCCCATGCTCAGGGGCAGCAGCAGAAGGACAGAGAGAGCAACGTGTGGTTTTGGGAACAGGCTGGTGTGTGGGGCTTGAACCAGTGTTTTTTTTTAAGGGAGGTGAGTGTGCTTATCCAGGAGGGTACACTGCTCTCCCCTCATCTTTGTTTAAAGTAATTTTTCCCCTACAAGGTGTTTCCCATGGGTCTTGGTTTTTATCCCAGTGCAGTGGCTGTGGCTGGGCTTGGGGTGCAGAGGGCAGCTCACCTCAGCCTGCCCATGCGGTCGGAGGAACCCAGGAGCATCGCTGTGCACCCGTCTGACTTCCCTGGGCGAAGAGCTGCTGCCGGTACGATGGAGAACAGGATGGCTTTTGCAGCACTGCATGGTTTTTTTTCCTGCAGAAACGGGTTGATTTTGTTGCTGGACTGGCAACGTTTCTTTGTACTTGGATATTGGCTTTCCCTGTGGAGGAATTTGTGGTTTCTAAGACTCTAATTGCTTTAGTGTAATAGTTTTTCCTCTGCTTTCATAATGACTTTGGTGGGTGCCATCTGCTGTTGCCATGCGGCAGCACCGGGCAGCATGAGGCTGAACCCTGGATGCCGGGAGGTGTGTGCTTTAACCAAGCTCATCAGAAAAAATAAGACTTTGAAAGCTGATTTTCAGGGCTTAAAGCTTTACCTCTAGCCCTGTTGGACTCTGGACACTAGGGTGGGCCAAAGGGAAAAAAATATTTGTGATGGCTCCCTCCAGCCAGCGTGGATCACGATGGCCAGAGGAGTCTGTGTTTCAGCGATGGCAGGCAGGGGACAGGCCACGTCCTTTTGTGAGCAGCTGCTTTGCCTGCAAACAGCTTGACCTACATCTTTTGGCTTCACTTTAGAGACATTGCTGTGGTCTGTGACAGCCTGGCTGCGTCGTGCTGGGTGCGAGCACAGCCAGCATTAACACCGTGCTGCAGGTGACGGAGGGATGAAACTGGGAAGTGGGGTGCTGCCTCCAGCTCTGGGGCCATTGGCATAAGTAGGACATGGACCTGTTGGAGCAGGGCCAGAGGAGGCCCCGGAGATGCTGGGAGGGCTGGAGCCCCTCTGCTGTGAGAACAGACTGAGAGAGTTGGGGGCATTCAGCCAGAAGAAGAGAGCTCTCAGCTCTAAGGTCTCCGGGGAGACCTTAGAGCCCCTTCCAGTCCCTAAAGGGGCTCCAGGAAAGCTGGGGAGGGACTCTGGATCTGGGAGGGGAGCCATGGGATGAGGGGGGACGGTTTTACACTGGAAGAGGGGAGATTTGGATGAGATCTGAGGCAGAAATTCTTTGCTGAGAGGGTGGTGAGCCCCTGGCCCAGGTTGCCCAGAGAAGCTGTGGCTGCCCCATCCCTGGAGGTGTTGAAGGCCAGGCTGGACGGGGCTTGGAGCAACCTGTTCTGGTGGGAGGTGTCCCTGCCCAGGGCAGGGGGTGGCACTGGATGGGCTTTAAGGTCCCTTCCAACCCAAACTATTCTGTGATTCTGTGAAATCACACGGCTTGGGTAAAGAAAGCTCTAGGGACTGCATTTCTAATAGCTCTGGAGGAGAAAGGCCTGTCTGTGGGTGCTGCAAAGCCCATTTGGGTGACAGCTGTCGGCATCCCTCACCTCCTGGAGCTCCACATGTCCCAGGACTCAGCATGTCCTCACAGGATACAGAGCACAGCACAAGGCTGCACAAGACGTTTTGTCCAATTTCACTAAATCCCCAAGAGTGGAAGGGCTGCAGTGGGTTATTTTCAGGTGCTTTTGCCTATCTGTGGTGGGAAGTGCTGTACGGGTTCTGAAGCCTCTCATGTGAGGATGCGGGATTCTTTTCACTCCTTACCCTTTAATGGCCATTGAATCCCACGAGGGTCACTGCCCTGACTTTGTCTTGCTGGTCATCAGAGTTGTCAAAGCTAGAAAAGAAGTGCTATCAAAACCCCAGCTTTTAAAAAGAACCACTTTAGAAACAGAGTCCCAGTTTCAGGACCACGTTGCAAAAAAGGACTGAAAATATTGTGTAATCAGAAGGCCTGAGTTCTGCATGTCCAAAGCTGCTATTTAATGCCATAGTGATGTGAAAGGCTCTTAGAGGGAATCTCGTTTACCATTACAGCTGCTGCCAGGGTGAGGCGAGACAGGAGCTAGTGTGAGCAGTGCTCGGCTCAGGGCGCTGCTTTGAGCAGCGTATGCTGCTGAGTTTTGCCAGGGTTGCTGCAGCGATGAGCAGCAAGAAAGGTAAATCAGATGGGTCGGCGGAGCCCCGTGCACCCGGTGTGTCAGGTCCTGCCTGGTCTCATGGGGTGGCCGAGCTCTGGGGACGCCTGGCCCCAGACCTGCAAATGGGTGAGCAGCTCATGAATGTCCTGTTAATTCACATTAATGGGCAAAGCTTGGCAAATTTGCAGAAGCACGTAGTGTTATCCTGAAAGAAGACCAGTGTTTCAGATGATTAACCAAATTCAATTAAGCATTTAAAGAGCATGAGACTGAGAGAAAATGGGTTCCTTCTCTCCGTCTACCTGTTGGGGTTTTGGGACTCCTATTTTTCAGCTGATCTCTTCCTTTTTGCTGAGCCTCCGGTGCAGGAGCGGGGCTCCTGGTGCGGTGATGCTGGCAGCTGGCAGCGCTGGGGCTGGCTGCGTGCCCCACCCCATGTCCCTGATCCCCATGGCCAGGCCGGTGGGTCTTCTCCTTCTCTGGGCCTTTATCTGTCCCACCAGCAACATGGTGGGCTTCTCCCATGGTGGCTGCGGTGCTTCTGCCGGTGCTAACATGGCACCAGGTTTCTTTCAGGACGGTACAAGCAGTGAAGCAGTTTCCAGAGTGCAGTTAAGAGGGAACTGCTTCAGATGCCTGAGCTAATCCACATTGGATTCCTGCAGTATGGAAAAGAGACATTTTGAATGCAAAACTCTCTGGGGCAGGAGGTGTATTTTCCCCAGCCAAGAGTAAGAGCTTCTTTGTGGATGGCCAGAAGCACAGCAGAGTGGGTGCTTGGCAAAAGGCTGTGCAGAAATTGCTCTGCCCAAAGGCTCGCATGGCCACAGGCATCACTTACGTTAGTAAAATAGGCCTTAATTGCACAGAGGCTCTGTGCTGTCCTCCATCAGAGGGATGCTGGGATGTTGTCCTGCTGCTGGGATGCAGTCCTGGGAAACACAGCGTGAAAGGTACCCGCTTTGCATTTCCGAGGTGCTGTGGGGAAAAGCTTTCATCTCGGTTTCGCTTTCTGAACGTATTAAAGACTGACCAGTCGCGCACCTGGGATGGAGGAATGGCCTCTGCCTGATGGGGCTGGTCCTTTGGGTGAGAGAAGCCAGACGCAGCCTGAGAGGTGACTGCCTTTGCTGCTCCAGCCCAATGGACCATCCAGGTCTGCTACAGACCCTGGATTTTTATTCTCTTTTTACCATGCACCAGAGTATGGCAAAAAAGGAAAGTAAATTTTTTTTTTTCAATTCTTTGATTTTTTTTTTAAATTTTTTTTTAAAAAGGTGCTGGTGCGTGAGAAGATATCACCATAAAAAGATTTTCTGCAAAATTTCAGAAAAATATTAGAACAAGATTAAAATATGACCATCCCCAAATAGCTCTTGCGTGGGGCCATTACCCCCTCGCATGGCAACTGCCTCCCCAGAGTCCCAGCAGCAGCTCCACTTCAATGCAGGAGATGCTCAACTGTCATTAAAGCAGAACCATGGCTCACGTTTGCTGCAAAGGGCTTGAAAACATTCCTTAATGCATCCCAGAGACACAGGAGCCAAAGGCACAGGACAGGAACCCTTTGGCTATGGTTGGTTTTGGAAGAGCAACATTGTCTTGGCTTATCTCATGTGTCATAGGCAATATTGGGCTGTTTGGATGCTTGGTGGTGCAGCAGTTTACCCCAAGGTGTTATACGGTGCTGAGGTTCGGTCCTCACTTTGGACTCATTTTCCCAGGCTGCACATTTTGCTGTCTTCAGCGAGAGACCTTTAACTGGTCTCATTTTTAACTTGGGGAGCATGCTACGTGAGTAGCTCATCCCAGCAAAACCATTCAGCTGGGAGGTAAAACTTGCTGCAGATGGGGAAGCATCCAACGTTCCCTTTCTGAGGGTGGGGAGCCCAAACACACCACCCTGCAAGGGCGTTATCCCAGCAGCACGTGCCATCCAGGCAGCATGAGGCTGCCGGCAGGGTTTCACAAATACCGTCTGTGGCATTGCTGGGCATCAACAGCCTTCTCACCAAGATCAAAACAAGGCAAAGTTGATGTGTCTGAATTTGCATCCCCTTTTATTATGACCATTCATATAGAGTCATGGGTTTGCTTTTGGTGTAAAGTTGAATTTTCACAGCTGCAGTGCTAAGTGCCTGGCTCTTGCTTATGAAATCTGAAGTCTCGGGCTGCGCAGCAGAGATATTTGCCTACTTCAGAAGTTGCCCTTGTGTTTTCTCACATTTTTTAAGATCTGTTTTCCAGACTTGTAACACGGGCAAAAGTAGTGCAATAGCAAATGTAATGGCGCTCTCCTAATAGGTTTTACCCGTGACTCCAGGGATTTTGGAGAAGTTCCTCTTGCTTCCCAGAAATATAAGTGAGAGCAAAACCAGGCCCCAGATGTTTCCAGCCCTCGGCTGTGGCTGAGGTGTGATTTATGGAGAGGGCTTTCCTGCCTTTCCAGAGGGATTCTGCTCTTCCTTCCATGGGGTGGAATTCCTGCGCTGGAGGGGGTAGCAGCTGGCTTGCTCTCACCTCGCCAGCAGCACGTTTCCAGAGAGGATACAACTCCGTCAGCTCCTCCAGCGAAACCAGCTTCGAGCTGAGTAGAGCAGGTGCCAGAGGCCGAATTCCTTCTCAGCCGTACCCATGAGCCATTCGCTTGTACGGAAAGGCGCTGAAGCGTGCAACTGCGAAAGCTGTGACCTGTCCAGGAGGATTTCGTGGTCCATTAAGAAATTAGAGACTGTGCTTGAACCAGAGCAGCAGTGCTTGCAGTGCTTTGTTTCTTCCTGTAGCTCATTACCAGGCATGAATAACTTAACCCCTTGTTTCCCTCTCTAAAACACACACGGTGGTGGTTACCTGCATCACGTGAATATGAGATTGCTGAATTAGCGAGCAGTTCACTGGTAACACAGTAATGGTTTGAAATTGTCAGGCTAAATTAAGCACAAGATGTTAGTTATTTTATCTATTATATATATGTGTGTGATATTTTTCACCTTCTGTGTTTCCTGCAGGAAAAAACCAAAGTGGTTGAACCCTTGGACTATGAGAACGTGATCCTTCAACGCAAAGTTCAGATCTACAGTGATCCCCTCCGGGACCTGCTGATATTTCCAATCGAAGATGTATCTGTGAGTTTGCACTGTCTTTCTCATGTTTGAGTCTCGCCCATCTCCAGTCCTGCTTACCTTGGAAAATTTCCGCTGTTGATTTTGGCTGTGTTACCGACACAGAAAACCAAAATGACACACTGGTGATTTGGGCCCACCACATTTATTTAAGGCAAGCACCAAACCCTGAAGACCCAGTTTGCACTGAAACCATGTTCTCCTTTTCCCTGCAGATCTCAGTCATCAGTCGACAGAGAAGGACTGTCCAGTCCACAGTGCCAGAAGATGCTCTAAAGAAAGCTCAGAGTCTCTTTGTCAAAGAGGTAAGGGCAAAAGGCCACACAATGCCCACCTTCAGCACATCCTTAGGCAAGATGCTCTGCTGTAGCTCCCGCTCTGCGGGACTGCAGATCACTTGGTTTTCCCTGTGTGGGAAGCACCAGTCACCATCAGGCTGGCTCTCGAGATGGTTCTCAGTGAGCATCTTGCACGGGGCTGCTTCCCAGTGGGTTTTGTATGCAGCAGACAAGACGTGTGGCTCTGCACCCCCTGCCTGAGCGACAAGGAGCATCCCGAGTGCCAGGGGTCTGTTCTGTAAAGTGCCACTCTCCAGGACCATTCCCTCCAAATGCAGTGGAGCTACATGCCAAGCAATGGTCAATGTCGAGCTAGAGGCACTACGTTTCCAAGGGCAGAAAATTGGTGCTTTCTGGAAAACAGTTCCCTCCCAAATCACTACTCCTTTTTTAAAGAGTTGGAGTGATAAACACAAAATCAGTAGCTGTGGGGCAGGCCAGGTGCTGTGTGATTTTTGTCTCTGTGCTGGAAAGGTTCTTTAAGAAATTCTGTATTGCAACGCAGAAAAAGTGAAGCAGCCTTGTTCAGACCCTTTCCACTTGCGCTTACCTCACCCAGCAGTCTGTAACCTTTCAGACTTGTGTGTGGTTTTATTTTGCTTGGTGTAGCTTTCAAAGAGCTGTATTGTTTTCCTTTCAGTGCATTAAAACCTACAGCTCAGACTGGCACGTGGTAAACTACAAGTATGAGGAATACTCGGGAGACTTTCGGATGTTACCATGGTAAGTGTCGCACTCCCTTGGAATACTAATACATGGTCACAGGGCTGTGAAAGAGCCTGCCCTTTTTCCTGATGCCTGTGCCACAAGCGGCCTCCCCTCCAGAGGTTTGTCACTGCAGGTTGGAGAGCCAGAGGTTCCTGTTATTGTGCCATTGTCTCTCGGCTGTGCCAGGGAGATGCTGGTAATATTGCCAGCCTGGGTCGTTACTTTCCATCCCATCCACCAGTGTGGATATCCACCAGCCCCCTCCATCTAGGCTGAGGACGGACTGCAGCCTGGGCACGTGGCAGGATGAACAGTGTTGATGGTGCCCTCTCACCCCGAATTGGGACCCTCGTCATCCCCCTGGGCTGGTGTTCACTGTGTGCTAGATGCTATGCTGAGCAGATCCGCTCTGTCATTTAGATGTTGTTTTACAGCTTCAGCCTGTGGTGTAGCGCCGCTGCTGGTGCTGGCAGTGCTGCAGTTGTGTGCTGTGACACACTGTTCCAGCCCCACAACTAATCGTTTTTTTCAGACAGGCATATACAGCTCGGATTTCTGCTGGATTGTTATTTTCTCGGTGGTGGCGCCTGCTCTGCTCTTGCTCTCCGTGCCTGTCTGGACCACTGTTCAGACTGCTTGTGTGCTGGCAGCTTCTTCAATGCTTTTTCTTGTTAATCGGCTGAAGTGGGTCTGTTCTGCAGCTCTCACAGGGATGTGAAGCAGCAATGGGGCAATGCTTTTGATCAAATCATATTAAAATTTGGGAATAACCTTGTAGTCTGATCTTGCTTCATTTTTAGCAAGATGGAAGATAAACTGTCCTGCATCTCTGTGTTGCATAAATGCGAGTCAGCAAAAACTCTGCAGAATCAGACAGCTAACACAGAGAAAGCTAATCACACACTGCTTGTGCCTAATTTCCATGAAGTGCACTCAGAAGTTATCTTTCTCCAGCTGTAAGGGGCTGTAGGTCTCTTGAAGTCTATCTCCTGCAGGAGGACAGTTCTGTTGTGCTCTGTAGACTGCACTTTGGCAATTGCTTCTGGACCCAGCATCAGCGGCTGGCTGGGAGAACCCTCGCGTCCCAGGCATTAAAATGAAAATGTGTTGTGATTGCAGCAAATCCTTTAGGCCAGACAAGATTCCAAGCCATGTGTTCGAAATTGATGAAGACTTTGAAAAGGACGAGGTAAGGAGATTTTTATTTTTTTTTTTAACATATTCCTCTCTAAGATCTGTTAAAAAGCAGATTTCACAAGGCAAAGTCAGAATTCAGTTCCCAGGAATGTTTTTTGGTGAGATGCTTCATATTGTGAAGATGGAACCAAAACTGAGACAGTGAGTTATTTCAAAGTATGACAAGATAATCTCTTGGAGCCAAGAGTCTCCTAAATTATCTGGAAGATTAACCATAATATTTCTCGTGGCTTTTTCACTTGAAATGCTGTAGCAATGGAAGAGGAAAAAAAAGAAGCCAAACAATTATGAAGTAAAATCCTGTCCAATATTAAAAGTGGACAATTCGGTTTTCAATTACACTGCAATATCGGGGTCCTCCTCTTCAAAAGTTTTGTGCTCTACCACATAATCTGCAATTCTTAACCAGTACCTGGATGATCGTTAAGGTCCCTTCCAACCCAAACCATTCTCCAGTTCTATGATAAGATTTGCAGCCCAGGAGCTCTTCCATGGGGCTGAGCTGGGGGCTGTGAGAATTGGGACACCTCAAACCCAGTGGTCATTTTGGCCAATGCAAATGCCATGTTTCCCTGTGTGTATCACATTTGCTACAAAAGGGAGGAGGGGTAGCATTCTTCTGTCTCAAGTACCACATGCAGCTTAATTCATGCACGTGACATGAAGAAGTTTTAGTTTATGGTGGGAAGAGTTTAGCTCAGCTGTTTAAAGCCCGCATGGCACCAAGGTGCTGCTGCTGAGGACCTTGCGGAGGAAAAGGGGAGTTTCTCTCCTGCAGAGCTGGAGATTTGAAGCGGCTGTTCCATGCACATTTCTCACAGTTGCCGTGAATGTCCCGGCACACCTCAGGTCTGGACTGGGATGGCTTTTTCCTAAATGGAAATATATTTTCAAGTTTGGCCTTAATTTTTTTGGCCGTCTTGTCAGTTTGCATTACATCGTTAACTTGAGCTGTTACCTCGTTAATAATATCTGATTTGGGCTGGAGACAGAGCTGTGCAGTATGTTATCAGCATGCTTCTGAAAATAGCAAAAGGAAAAAAAAATGCGATCAAAAATTTGACAGAGACCTTTTTTCTTCTGGCCAGTGTCCCAAATACTCACACAAGTGAAATTACTGATGTTGCTTATGGAAGAGTGTTCCAATTGCTTTGGCAGATACCTTGGCATTTATTTCTTTTGGCATGGCCATATCTAAAGGATTCTGTTACAGTTTTGTGACAGATCATTTGCATTAGAATTCTGTAATGGAAATTCAAGTAAAAGAAATCTCTTGATGAAAAAAGGTGAAGCATTATAAGGAAGAAATCATGGGTTGTTTTACCCAGGGAAATAAAGCACCAAAAAAATTACTTTGTCATTGGAAGTTTGACAAGAAAAGAGTGAAAACCTGCCATTTAGGATGCAGGAGAGAATATAAACCAGTTCCTTTGTAGCTCATCGTCAGACAGTCCAGGTCCACCTCCGCTGCTGAGTCACTGGAAGTCCCAGGGCGAGGTTTTTTCTGTCAGTCTGGGATCTCATTTCCCTCCCTCCCAGTGGAGGTCACAGCTCGGTGGGGATGGAGAGCTGTTCTCCCTTTCTGGGCCTGTGGGACAGGAGCAGAGCTGGAAACCCCAGCGGGTATGGCAGGAACAGCCTGGTTGGGTCACTTCAACCTTTTTGTTTTGATAAATGTGAAACCAGTCAGTTACCTTTCAGCTGTTGGGGTTTGGTGGTTGTCGCCCAAATTTAAAATGGTGAGTTGATTTATACAAAAGGAAATGGCAAAATAAGTCTGGAGTTCTGCATTTTGCAACTTCCTTAACAGACCATTTTGAAAATTTCCTTCTTCCCCAGCTTTTTGAAATACTGGCTAAGAATCAAAATGCATTTCCTCATTGCAAAATTGCTGTGCAGCTCTGTCAGCGTAGATGTAATCTTTCTTTTTAAAAGGTGACCCAAATTAGCCTCTTTTGTGTCTTTCTTGGAAAGAGACAACCCTCAATTTTTTTGTTATAATGCTGTATGTTTAGCTGTACATGTTTCACGTATGTTCTACATGTTACTGTATTGCTGTGGTTAAACCAGTATTGCTTTCCAGGGTGGGAGGCAGTTCACCTGACCTCCTCTTTTTCTTGTCTTTCTCTCCCTTTCAGGATTCCTCGTCCCTCTGCTCCCAGAAGGGTGGTGTGATAAAGCAAGGCTGGCTGCACAAAGCAAATGTAAATAGCACAATCACTGTTACCATGAAGGTGAGTTTGATCCAGCATTATGCTAATTGTGCGCGAGGCATGAGGTTTAAGTTCAGATCACATTTCTAAAGCTAGCAGGAGTGCAGTGGGTGGGCTTGGGTTTGGATGGGCATCCGTCCCTCTTGCACAGTATCCCAAGGGGGACTGGAAAACCCAGTCTGGCAACAGCCTTTGACCCTTCCCTCCCCAGAAACTTACGATGTACTTCAAATCCTGACAGGCAAGCTGAGCAAAAAGATGAAGCATGTTCTAATAAACCCAGGTGCCTCTGTACAATAGGTATAAGACTCTGGATGAGGTAGGCCAGCCAATGGATGATGTGAATGACGGGAGGCCTACAGGAAAGCTGGAGAGGGACTTTTTACAAGGGCACATAGTGATAGGACAAGACGTAATGGCTTCAGACTGGAAGAGGGGAAATTTAGATGAGGTCTGAGGCAGAAATTCTTTGCTGAGAGGGTGGTGAGCCCCTGACCCAGGTTGCCCAGAGAAGCTGTGGCTGCCCCATCCCTGGAGGTGTTGAAGGCCAGGTTGGACAGGGCTTGGAGCAGCCTGGTCTGGTGGGAGGTGTCCCTGCCCAGGGCAGGGGGTGGCACTGGATGGGCTTTAAGGTCCCTTCCCACCCAAAATATTCTGTGATTCTGGATGAGCAGCTGAGGCCCAGAAGAGGAAGGCCGTTTAAATAACTGAATCAGCTGCCCTGCAAAGAAGACTTTCTGAATTGATAGTTTCCTTGCTGGTAGGAAATATGTACAGCGGCCAACTTTAAATGGAAATGAAGAGTGTTTGCTTTAAAAGCAGGGTGATATCACTGAGGAGACGGAGCATTACTGACCTAGAAGCAACAGCTGCCTTGTCTCCTGTTCCCCTCTGTATGTAATCTGGTGTGACATTGCTTAGGTTTTGCAGTGGAGGTTTTTAATAGTTCCACCGCGGGTTTTTGCTGTGGCAATGAGCCTGTGTGTTGTTCCACCACGCAGCTGCCTTGTTACAGCATAGAGAGAATATTAGGGAGTTAAGCTCAACTGTGCAGCTGAAGGATGGCTGCAGCGAGGCTCGCTGCTTTGTGAGGATATTGGTATATCTCAAAAAGCTCAGTTGTTCGGAGGCTCGGTTCAAAAAGTTATGCTTTCATGAGACGTGGAACAGGACAGTTCAAAAGCCTAATTTTAATTTGAGTTTTAAAATGATTCCTTGTGAGCTTGAAAGGCGATAGACAGGACAGGGTTTTCTGATCTTCTGCTTTTCTGAGCAGCAAGGTTGAAGCCATTTCTGCTCCTATAACTTCTGGAGGAGGTACCACACGTGCTCAAAGCAGTTAGTTTGGTCTGTTCTTGACTGTGCCTCTTGTGGTATTGTTGGCCTCAGTGCCCAGCGCCTCAGACCCACCTTTCAGGGATGTTATCTGAACTACACTGGCTTAATAACATCCACAGAATGTCTTGTGAAACTCAGAAATCAAAGTATGGAAAATCAGTAGCCATTTTCTGAGCTGGTCATGGTCACTTCTGTGTCTTAAAAAACACCTCCTAAAGCACGTGCGAGAAATCTGAGGACTTTGAATGTGCTCAGCCTTACCACCACTCTGAGAGGCGGCTGTGCTATTGCAGAAACAGATGTGTCCGTCTTCGGAGCGCAGGCTTTTTCATTGCTGTGACGTGCTGAGCTGTGGGTACCTCACACTGTTGCTAAGCATGTGCAGAGTGTGTTTTGTGGAGAGCCCGCCCACGAGCAAGCTGTAGTTAGGCTACAGCTGCCAGCCTTTATTTCAGAGTAACCCATCCTTTGTAGAGAACTTCCCTGCTTTGGCCCGGCTCTCTTGCTGTCTGTGTCGCAGCGTGTCAGCGTGCTGCATTATAACGACAGTGTCAGGATTTTCTGTCTTTCTTTTATCTCTGCCCAAATGGACTTCCCCAGTTCTCTAGCTATCCCTCTGTGATTGTTGTGCTCACCAACAGCGTCTGTAGCCTGAGCAGAGGGGATGCTCCCTCTGCTCCCAGGTTCATTCATTTTAAATGATCGTAGTCTTCTGACAATTATTTCTGACAGCAGTGCTTACAAGGGGATAAGATCATAGGAATTGTGTTTGCCACTTGCTTCTGCATTTCCTTTTGAACAGAATTCAGAAGATGCAAATCGTTTAGCATGAAATTCCATACCCATGAGGGATATCAGCCCTGTAATGTCTAGAGAGATCTATCATGGGTTTCTGTAGCATCCACTGACAAAGCTTCTGAGATTTATTCAATGAAGTGCTAAATCAGTGTTTAAGCTGACTTAATGCTTAGCATACTTAGATTTCCATGTATTTTTATGCTTTGTTGAACTAAAGGTTTAGTTATATCTTATAAAACTTAAAGCTCATCAACCCTTGGAGTATCTCTACAAGTAACTGCTCATCTAAATGGTGCCAGAGGTTCCCTTTCAGAGGGCTTGGGTTACCATTCAGAGCACAGTGTTCCCTTCCGGTTTTTTGCAAGTATGCGAGTGGTTTTATTCAACATTTGCTAGTGTCAGTAATGATGGGAGCAGGCAATTACTAGTAGTCTTCCACCTGGAATGAAAAATCCTGTGTTTATTCGTAGATCTTCCAGATATGCAGACAGTGGAAATACAGTGCCGCTTGCCCTGGCTTCCTTTGCGATTCTCCTAACACAGATATCTAGCAACTGTGAAATGCACCCTGCTCCTTGCAGACCTGACAGCATATGGTGCTACCATAATTGCTGCCAAAATGTTCTCCTGAATTATAGTCCAGTGCTTATTGGCAGACAAACATGAAGGAAGATGTTCTGAGAAACTGGAGAGCTTTTTTTTTAATTAATACAGTTTTCATAAAAAACAATAGCTCAAACATAGGAAAACTTCTCCCAAACTTACTGCTTTCTGAGGTGAGAAATGAACACGAAGCCAAAGCCAGTTCATGAAAATAGGTTTGTATAAAAAAAACCACGAAACAAACCCACACAGAACAACCGGCAGTTGAATGGATTAGAGTGTCCCTTGGCTTACAGTTGAGTGCTAGGAATTTCCACATGTCTGTTCCAAAGTCTTCTGGAGAATTGCTTTGTAATTCTAACCAATTTCTTTATCAAAAAGGCTCTGGAAATACCTGCTCTAGGGTGGGATGAATCTTCAAGCGATGTGCTGATCTGAATTTACTGTGCATTATTTTGTAAAGATAAATGAGGCAGGAGCCAGCTGGAAGCCTGGGGCTTTGCTTTAGATGGGCAAATTTATAATAACAAGGACATTAAAATTAAAGAAGATGATGAAATCTCTCTTCACAACAACAAGTCGTACTCAAAGGGGTGAGTCTGCAATGCTCTAGAGTCATCAGTGTTTCTTGTTACGGTATTTTCTCAATATCAGGAGGGCAGATACTGAGACTGGTTTGTGATACACAAGAGTGAATACTTGCATGAGCAAGACTTTGTTCTTTTGCAGGTATTCAAGAGGAGGTATTTCTACTTGTCACAACTCACAGATGGCTCCTATATTCTTAATTCCTACAAAGATGAGAAAATTTCAAAAGAATCCAAAGGCTGTATTTTTTTGGATGCTTGCAACGACGTTGTGCAGGTGGGTGTGCTTTGTGCGGGGCTATTCCTGAGCTTATGCATCGCTAGCTCCGAGACAGAAATGCTCTCTCAAGGTCTGTGCCATCGAGAGGTGAGGGCATGGATTTACAAACTAACCCAGAGCTGGTTTGCTTTGTCAGCCAATCTGATGAAAAGGCAGGCAAGACGTTTCATAAGGGTGCCATATTTTTGTCCAGGAGGACAGTAAGTGGAAGAACAGCTCTCAGAGTAAAATGGAAGCGTTTTGTCATTGCCTCATCTGCTGTCTCCCTGCTCTGTCCATCTTCTTTACCCAGTTATCGTAGGTCAGGTGCCTTCCAAGACACCCTGAGGGCTGGAGCCAGTAAGTAATTGGTGTGACTTGGTCTTGGACACCTTCCTCCTCTCTTGCTGCTCACACCAGCTTCTTGTTTCTTCAGTTATGTCTTGATAGGTCCATGCAGACATGCAGCCCTTTGGGACTTAGGACCTAGGGCTCATTAAGGTTATAGAACAGGTATTTGTACGGGGCTTAAACCTGGGTTTGCTTTGTTATGCTGAGAGTGCAGTGCAGCAGTGGGTCACTGCTGTGCCTTTGGATGTTCTTTCTCTGCGGAAGCTTCAAACACTGAGTGTGGTGGAGCTTAAATTCCTCCGGCTGTTTGCTTCAGTGTGGATAAGTCAGAGCTGTGTGTTTCCGTTTATTTTTCTGAACACAGTAAAAGCAGCAGTGCACACGCCTCGGTGATGTACTTCCCAAGTTGCACCAGGTTTGCCTTGGCTTCTCATTGGAAAATGCTGTTTAAAGGCCAGCAGAGCTCAGAAAAGTTGCATTGAACCACTTGCTTTTAAGGTAGATGCCTGTAAGTGTCCTGGACTGCAACATTATTTACTGTGCCAGACAAATCCAGTTCCTGGCTTCTCTGGGTAAATCTTAAGGTCTAATGACATAAGAAGGAGCTTGCTGCTGCCGCTTGGTGCCGTGGCTGCAGTTCAGTCTGGGTTTCATTTGCTCTCAGAGTAGCTGGCGGCTGTGGAACTGCATACAGCTTGATCGCAGCCGTGAAACCCTTTGTGATTGCTGCAGGAGAGGTGCTGGGTCAAGGAGGGTGCGTGCCTTGTTATGTGATATTTTTTTTTCCCTGTCATGATATTTCTGTTCAGGGACCCTTATGGCAGGTACCGTGCTGCATCATTGAGGAAAATGTAATACAAATCTTTATATTTCTTGTTTGTTTGTGCAGTGTCCTAAAATGCGCCGTTATGCATTTGAACTCAAGACAATAGACAAGTATAGCCACTATCTGGCAGCTGAAACTGAGCAGGAGATGGAAGAGTGGCTGGTAACTCTAAGGAAGATCATACAGAGCAATGCTGAGAGTTTGGTGCAAGAGAAGAAAGATACTGTGGAATCTGTGCAAGGTCAGTTTATAAATAAAAACATACCTTCACCCTTCTCCAGCAGGTTGCAAGCAGTGTGCCTGCAGAAGTGTATAGTTTTCTTTCTGGATTAACAGCAAGAATTGTGGCTGACACATGATATCATGCAAAAGGGCTTAGTATAATAAAGATGACAGTCTGAGGAATAAGAGTGGAGGGAAACATGACCCTTCCTCTGCATGGGAAATCTATGGCAAAATTTCAAGACTCCTGGAAAATTGACTCTGTGCTGAAGTTCTGCTTTGGAAGGACCTTGCAGGTTGTAATAGTATACTCTGGTACTAGTAACGTATGGAAAAATTTTACTCCTGAGGAATGGAAAAGTCTCTGTAAACTGTTTCTCTGCTATTGTAAGCAAATACTGCAGGATGCTTTCTGGCAGAGCGGTGCTCCTGCAGTTGTTTTGAACATCTGTTTTTTGTGTCCTTGCAGATGATGAAGCAAGCACACAGGGAAAATCAGAGAACATCCTGGAGAGCCTGGAGAGAAGCATGCATCCGGAGCTGATGAAGGTATCGTGTTTGCAGAGATCACCCCCCCAGCCCATAGCTAGTTCTCTCCCCATGACTTCAAAAGAGGTTCTCCACATTCTGTGTCTTCAGCCCTGGGGGAGCTGGGCAGGCACCGGTTGCTGCTGGGGTCTCTGTTATCTCCTCTGCCCATCTCATGGGTGCAGCTCCGTGGTTTAAGGCTACACACTCCTCACCTCCACATGTGGGGTGCTTAGGGAAGAGACAGACTTCAAGCGAATGAAGGGCTATTGTGGTCGGTGTGGTCAGCATTGCTCATTCCTGCTCAGCAGGGGCAGCCGTCCTGGCCAGGAGAGCAGAGGGGCAGTTCAGTGGCAGGAGCCTCCTGTTTATGATCCAGAGCGTGGTTGCCTACTTCTGCCTGCTTTCTCATCTGGCAGAGCCACATCGCTTTACTGTCATGGCACTGTGTTGGTGACTATGGCTCAGAAGCCTTGCATCATCTCACATATCACAAAGGCAACCTGAAAAATATGTATTTTGTTTTGCTTCCATGCTTTCCAAATGACAAATGTTTGCCTCTGTGTGGCCAGGCAGTAATATCAGCGCTTTCCTTTTGTCCTAGTACGGAAGAGAAACAGATCAGCTGAACAAACTGAGCAGAAATGATGGAAGACAAAACCTCTTTTCTTTCGACCCAGAAGTCCAGGTAAACACCCCCCTGTTTTCAAACATGAGGCTTTACTCTCTGTAAGAGCTCCCTGGGTGTCGGGCCTCCCCTGTTCCCGTGCGTTCCCACAGCGTTCACCTACAGAGGCAGTGTGTTGTTCCGTGGATTGGAGAATAGAAGTGCAGCCCACGTCCCTGTCAGTGAGAGCTGAACAAGCTGCTCAGGTGATAACTCAAATAAAGGGAGGACTCACAGCAGCCCCACACATGGGCTCCAGCTTTGCTGGCTTCTGTGTGATGCACCTTGATGTTGTTGGCTTTCAAACCCATCATCTGGGCCTCTGGGAAGTTCTCATGGTTGCAGAAGCAGTACAAGGGGTATTGCAAGGGCACCTGCAACTCTGCATGGGTGCAGCATGTTGGGAGTAGGGAGCAGTGATGTTAAAGGCCATGACTGGGGCTTTCAGGGGAAACCTCAGTCTTCAGGGACTTTCAAATGTAGGGGACATACAAACAGAAAAAACACCCAAGGCTGTTCTCATGCACTGGAGTAGGAGTTCATTGACTATTGGCTTGTTTTCTTCTCGGCTTTGACGTCTTCACCAAGCTCTCTGCCAAGGTCCAGGTGTGGGATTTCAGTGGAATGAGCTGCAATTGTTAACACAGTGTTAGAGAATTGTTCCAAGTTATTTCATAGTTTCTGGTTCTCCTTCTGGCATGCTTTGACTTGTTCACACCTGTGAAAAAGAATTTTCTGGTTTAACAAGGAAATGTAATTAGTCTTTAAAAGGTTTAGTTGTACAAAATGAGCTTTCCTCTTGGCACTTCTTTAAGGTCTTTAACAGGAAGAAGCTAAGAAGATAAGCATTCATGAGGCTTTTTTTTTTTTTTAAGAGAAGCTTTGAGAAGTTTCCTATATTCTAGTCAGATAATAAAAATGGAAATCCTACTCAGTGCAGAGCACCTAAGATATCTTTTTTTGCCTAACCAAATGGTTAGGCTGAATTAACTGTCCACCCTCTATACCCAGAGCTTTTCATTCTGGTGTGGGTCAGTTGGATCTGCTGTAACTCTGGGCATGCACAATCACTGCCCTAGTCAATGCTGGTGTGTACGTGCACGCTTATATGCCTGGTGCTAAGGAAACTGGGAGCAGGAACATACACCCGCAACATACTTTCCTCATTGAAAGGAACTAGAGGAAACAATGGGAAGAGTTTCCCAGAACTGGATTAACAATTGCAGCCTATTTTGCTGAAATTACTTAATTGGGAGATAGATATCCACACCGTAAGTTTGGCATGAAGGTTTCTTCAGGATTTGAGGGGGAAAAACAGGACTGTACTGTATTGTCACTGAGAGATCTGCTGGTATTTAGGGGTTTGATATCTCTGTGTCCCCAGTGCCCAGTACGATGGGTATGGTGAAGGCTGAGGGTCTTTATCTGGCTGAAGGTACTTTGGTCACGTACGTGTCTGCTCTCTGGGAAGGGCAGATCTCGAGGCACAGCCCAGGCATAGGTCTTCTGGGTTAGGAAGGAGGTGATTATAATCAAGACTGTTTGGATTTCTCAGCCGGCTCTGCAGACAGCCTTTGTTGTTTCCAACCACGCCAGTTATTGCTGTGCATCTAGAAATGCCTTCCACTTTGAGATGTTGTTCACAATCCCAACGGCGCGTGCCTTCTCTCTATTTCAGGCACAGGGACCATCTCTTAAACTAGTCACATCTTCAAAGTGGAAGATACTTTTCTGAGTGTAACGACGCCTTATGTTCCGCTTTCTTCCCCAAGCTCTAAATGGTGTTTGGGAAGATCCCCAGGGTTACAACAAAGCAGGAAGGAACTGAAATCATACTGAGGTTTAGTTTTCTGTGCTCTACCAACCAGGTTGCTAAAAATTAATACATCCCCATGAATTCATGTCTTGAATACATTTGTGTAACATCACCAAATGGCACTCATTTTTGAATGTCTTGTACCTTTTGTACCACTTAAAAAAAAATTGGTTAAGATAGTATTGGCTGTAATGTGATACTTGAACATCATTCAGGGGGTTATTTTCTTTTTTAATGAGACTAGATTTGTTTGTTTGCTGTCTAGAGGTTAGATTTCTCGGGGATCGAGCCAGACGTGAAGCCATTTGAGGAAAAGTGCAGCAGGCGCTTTGTGGTGTGCTGCCAGGACTTCTCCCTCAACCTCCTTGCTCAGCTCGGCGACAGGTCGGAAGGAGGACCCACCAATGTAAGGGGAGCTCTGGCGTGTCCTGCTTTGTATTCTTTCTCCTCGCCAGCAAGAAAAACCCTCGGCAGATTAATCTGGGTGGATAAAAACATCCCATTTTTCCATGGGCTCTGGTGGGACCTGGCCAGGCGGTGGCATTTGCAGGATTTGTCTGCCTTGGTATTTTGGTGTTCCAAAAATGTGTCTGGGGACAGGGTCTGTCCTGCTGTGCCTCAGCCTGTCAGGAACTGGGACTGCTGGGAAACCAGCAGTTGATAAGCACAGGGAATGGAGAGCATGTGTCTGCCACGTTCTGGGCCCCTGTGAAAGTCCTGTTGGTAAATGATTACGCTCTATCTCCAAACCACTCACTGCTGTGTTTTCTTTCATTTCCCCTAATGGCAAGGGATTTCCCTGTTCTGAAACCTTCTTCTTTCTCCCAGCCTAACTGTATTCACAGTCACTTTATTATATGCATTTGTTATTGTGCCAAAGTTGTGCCTCAGCCTAAAAAGCTTTTCCTTGTATTTTCTGAGCCTCTGATGTCTGTAGACAGCTATTACATCTCTCCTCAGCCTTTGCTCTGCCAGGCCAAACAGACCAGGCTCCTCCAGCCTTTCCTCCCCAAACACGCTCCCTGTTGTTATGTCCTGCACTTGCTCTGGCTGGAGTCGACCCTTTACGCAATGGTGCCAGAGCAGCAGAGGGAGGCAGCAGCATTGGCACTCACCCATCTCTGCTGGTGGTACTTTGATGGCCGATAGAATCGCAAAGGCTTTCTTGCGATGGTTTCATATTGACAGCCCACAGCTAAAACACCGGACTCGTTCTCCTCGGTAACTCTCAGCAGATGAATGCGTCACTGATGGCAGAGATTCTTGTTATTCATCCTTAATCAGGCCCAGAGTCAGACCCAATCAGCATGTTTTTAGTATTGATGTAATGCCTCCAAGTTACGCTGTAATGTCTCAGACGTGCTACAGTCTTATCTTCAGGCCTTCACTTTTATCTTTACATGAATGCATTCCTGCTAGGATCTTTGAATTAAAAATACGTGGAATTGTTGCCACTTGCCTTACACTGTCAAGGTCAATAGCTACAAACGAGTTGGCAGATTTTGCATGTGCAGTTCCTCAGCAGTGTTAGGCTTGTGTTTGAGCTCTCCTGGCTGGGAGAGCTGACTTTGCTTCTGTGCCACCCAGCGCAGAGCAGCTGAGGAACATTTTGAGTGTCTTGCAGTTGGGCCATGCAGAGCTGATTGACTTTGGACAATAAAAGTGAAGTGGTCCTTAGCATGTGAACATAAACACTCTTAAGTTGATTTCTTTCTCATTGCAAAGGATAAACAGCTCTAACTGATGGATTGGGGTCATCTTTTCTTCCTAACTTCATAGTTTATCATTTATATTAAAAACCCCTATGGATTTCATTCTTTATGCTTCATTGATGGTATTAAAGTAGCTTTGGTCAAATTGACTTGATCAAAAGGCAAGAAGATGCAGGAAAAAAATATATTTAAAAAGCAAATAAGCACGGATTGTCCGTAAGAGATCTGTAAAATGCTGGTGTACAAAACTAAAGGAACAAACAGATGCAGAAGGCAAACCTAGCAGGGAAGGCAATGCATGTTGATACTCTTGAGCCTGTGCCATGCATTTTTTTTGATGCATACATTCAATCAAATTTCCAGGTTGAGCCCTTTTTCCTAAGCTTGGCATTATTTGACCTGAAAAATAATTGCAAGATTTCAGCTGACTTCCATGTGGACTTGAACCCTCCGTCTGTCCGTGACATGCTGCTGGATAACTCTGCGTCCGGAGCAGAGGGCACCAAGGGACGTTCGCCGGGCGAGAGCCTTGTGCACGGGGTCCCCGAGTCTTGCCTGCGCTACATAAAACGGGTGAACTGTCTTTCTCCTCATTCTGTGTCTCTGTTGAGGCTGCGGCTGTTCAGTAGTGTTGCAGCGTGTTGTTGTCCACTGGGTGGAGGAGCAGAAGTTAGCTTCTCTCTTGAGTGGTGGGGTTTTTGTCAGTGTCTCAAGCCAATTGCCGCTTTGGGCTCACTGGCAGTGACAGACAAAGCAGCAGGCAGAGTTCTTCAAGACCTGACCATGCTCAAGCCTTGTGAGCCCCCATGGCCCATTCACAGCAGCAACCAGAGCAGGGTCTGTGTGGATTGTGGGAAGGGACAGCGAGGTGATCGGGGCCAAACCCTATCAGGTAGGGTGTCCTGCTCTCTGACGGCTACTGTCTTTCTATTGCAGGGGGTTTTCTCCGTGACCAACCCACATGTGGAGATCTTCCTGGTGGCCCGTGTGGAGAAGGTGCTGCAGGGCAGCATAACGCACTGTGCAGAGCCATACATGAAAAACTCGGATCCAGGGAAGGTATTGGATGGGGCCATGGGCCCTGAGGTTATCTGCTTAGTGATGCTGTCTGCTGCTGGAGGGAATAGTGTGGTCTGAAACATGGGCTGTTTCTGCTGCTCTTTAGCTTCTTTCTGGCAAATACTGTTCTTCATCCATTCTGCTGCTTGTGCTGTTCCCAGGCTGGCTTCAACTGGGCTGTCCTGGGAGATTCAGTTCCTTTCCCTGGAAAGAGGCATAGGATTTTCAGAAAGAGCCAAGCTGTTGGGGCGGGGGGACCTTTCCCCGTTGCACTTCAAGAAGGCAAAGCCTGGGCTGACAGCAAAAAAGTGGGACACTTCATCCCCAGAAAAACGGACTGCACTGCTACATGGTGCTACACACAGTGGTCCTGGCTCACTCCTGCTGGGAACAGTGATGGTTTAGTAGCAGCAGAACATGGGCTTCACCCTTTATTCTGCTTGCCCTGCCTCTCTCTTGTTCCATGCAGAGTGCCGTGATCGTATGGGGGAACTTACGCAAAGGGTGGTCAGCAAGGGGCCCTGGTGCTGTCGGCTTTGGTCTCTGGATGCCAGACGGGGCTGATGCCGTCCTGCTGCAGCCAATCAAAATTTGTCCCTGGAAAACTGATGTATGGAACACCTGGTGTGTGCTGGCATTCCCTCGGCACACTTCATAAGTCTGTATAGAATAAGGCAATTACAGTCAGTTTTGGAAAATGAACTAATACCCTTTGGAAAATAAAATACTAATACCCTGACAGTTTAATGTGGAATCAAGAGGAGTTTTAATATGGCTGTGCCCGCAACATGTTTGCTGTTGCTTTGCGAAAGTAATAAATGTGTGTGGTGTGAAGTGACAGAGAGGGATGTCTGTTAGTGCTTCGGCGACTGCCGCTCCGCGTGCCTGGGGCGTACTGCATTGCGGAGTACGGAGTTTCTTCTCCCTGGAGAGTGCTGCCCTCTTCACTCCTGTGCCAGGGCAGCGTGGAAACTGTGGCACGGGCTAACCTTTCTTGTGTTTTGCAGACTGCCCAGAAGGTCCATAAGGTGGCCAAGCAGGTGTGCAGCCGCCTGGGCCAGTACAGGATGCCCTTCGGCTGGGCTGCCAGGTCAGTCACTGCAGCTGTGCCGTGGCGGGAGCTGCCGCCAGTATCCGGGATGCGATCCAGCCCAGCGGGCCAAGGCCAAGACACTGAAGCCAGTGAAGCTGCAGCCGAGGGCAGAATCTGGCTCCAATTCCCAAGGCAGAACGGGGATTGGCCTGAGATGCTCTATCTAAAATTAGAAACAAAATATTAAAAAGTAAACAGTGCTGGGAAGACAGTAACCTTGCTGCTGACCTGTAGCTACTGCTATCAGGGCAGAACATTCCTGGGGACGAATTACCCTGTCCCATGCTACCATGGGAATCAGCGCAGAAATTCCCTCCTGGCACCAGCCATTGCCAGGGAGAGGATGAGAGTGGAGGCCCTCTGGCCTGGCGGGGGCAATCTGCTGGGCTCTGTCTCCCATCTTAGACTCTGCTTTAATTAATGTTCTTGGGAGTGACTGGAAATAGTGATCCCATTCCCTCGCTGTTCTTTTAGTGGGACTGATAAAGGATATCAGTGCTAACTCCCTTAAATGTCACATCAAAGGAAGGCCTGAAGGCGAGTTCATCCCTCTTGCCACTGCCTCCTATTGCTAAATTGCTGTTTGGTGCTGACAAAAGGGATAGTAATGACACAGGAACAGCAGATGACTGTCACAGCAGGCCGGGATCCGGTGGTAATATTCTTGGGCTGGAATTTGCTGTGACACTTTTCGAGATGGTGTTTCTGGGATGCAGCTTTCTCCTGGGAGCCAGCACACAGCCTAATGTGGGCTCTCTGTGGGCATTGACTTTGACAGGCTGCAGATTTGTTCTTGCTGGGTAAAGAGCTGCATTTGGAGACCAGTTGAGTGGCCACCAGCCTGGGGTGGGGCGCTGTGTTGCTCTGCATCCCTGGAACAGTTTCCTTGCGTGCTTCAGAGGAAGCTGGCTGCACAGAAAGGGAGTATGGATGCTTTAACGTTCCTGCTATACACAGACACTCACAGCCTTTACATTCAAGGGCAAAGATGGCAGTATTCATCCAGGGCAGAGTCCAGTCTCCTGCTCTGGGGTCAGGGGAAACTGATGTGTGTCCTCAGACTGGTCTTCATTGTGCACTCCTTTCCTAGGAGGATTTCCATGCTCTGACCCCACATGGGGACGAGCAACCTGGAAAATACTTCACCAGTTGGTGTTAAGTGGAAGGGGATTGAAGGGTGTTTGTGACTGTGGACCAGGCTTGGAGCTGGGCCGGGTCTGTGCTTCTCACCTGGCTGGAGAGAAGGGACGTGGGTGATGCCACTGTGGGTTGCAATCTGTGTGAGGTCTAAGCAACACGTGAGGGTGGGAGGATAACCGGGAGGTCTGGTGGTGTTCAGAGCAGTCGCAGGCCAGTGAACCTCTTGCCTGATGATCTGCCCTTCAGCCTGATGTGTCAAAGAACTCGGTGTCTGCGTACTTACCAATGTTTAGGAAATGTCTCTCTTCTTTTCTGCAGACCGATTTTCAAAGACTCCCAGGGCACTCTTGATACTGAAGGAAAATTCTCGCCTCTGTACAAGCAGGACAGCGGCAAACTCTCAAATGAAGATATGCTGAAGCTTTTAGCAGAGTATAAGAAGTAAGTGTAATAGACTGGCCAAGCAGGCATTTTAATATACATTTTTAAAGAGTTAAGCATAAGCATGAGATGACAAAAAGCACTGCTGATGTGGTCAGCACCTGAACTTTCAAGGTTCACACTCTTGTTCCTTTCTCTCTAATGCAGACCAGAGAAGACAAAACTGCAGGTCATTCCAGCCCAGCTGAATATCGTCATCAAAGACATCCCTCTTGACTTCACAAGTAAGGATCTTGGATCTTAAAATAAATGCTGATGGCTCTAGCCTCAGGAGTTAATGCTTCTATGGAGAGTTTTGCTGTTTCATTAACCAGAGCATCTCAGGACTGCAATGAGAAATGAGTAATTCAGCATAACCACTCTCTTGTAAGTCTCTCTGATGGATTCTGTGGAGGGATGTGGTCCAAGTGCAGAGGGGTCCATCTGCTTTGCAGTTTGGCCATCACATCCTAAATCTAAAGGAAGCCATCTGCCTGCTTTTGCTATTATTATTACACCAATATAATCTAATATATATGATTTATAACTTCACAAACATGGTCAGTGTGATCCTTTACTTTCCATTGAAAGAAACTGAGGCAAAGAAAGGACTTGTGGTGTGTTCAGTGTCACGCCACGGGCCTTTGGCAGCTCCTGTCACAGGTTCCGTAGTCCGGTCCCCTGTCCATAAGGCTTTTCTAGTGGACTTAATTTTTTCTGTTCTTTGAAAGGCCATCACTTGAGATGAACTCTCCCTCATGGTGGATGTGAGTCTCAGTGAATTGGGCAGGGCTTGTGCACTGGTATTTGGAGGCAACATAACAGTCCATCAGCTTTCTGAAACAGAGAGTGGAAAAGGACTGATGCAGTGGGATGAACTTTGAGACGTCAGTCTCAAGTCATCATCTCAGTAGCCTGTCTGCTTCAGTCAGGTGCTGTTTGCGTGATTGATAAGACAGTAGCTTTATGGGGCAAATTCCTGGAAGACTCAAGGTGCAGGTCCTGGACAGAGCAGCTGTCCCTACCCAGACACAGGTCATTCACAAGACCCTTTGTCTTTGCCCAGAGCTGCAGGAAAGTGCCATTTCTACAGTCCCCACTGGCAAGGAGAGCAGAGCCCCGCGGTGCCCCGGCACCTGTCTTTTCTCAGTATTGCTAATGCAGTTGGGGACCACAGAAGAAGGTTAAGGGAGAATTTTCTCTTATCATTTCAATGGGAGTCGTGCAAGTCCCGCTGCCTGGTCAACACACATGATCCTCTTGACGTGTAGAGAACTGGATGCTCGAGAGCAGAGTTTCAGACCCATGAATTTCCTTTCACGTGGGCTATGGGGTGTGCGCTCATCCAAGCTTGCCTTCTCTCCTAGATTGTGTCACAGCTTCTTATATTCCTATAAAGCCTTTTGAGAAGAGCTGTGAGGACATTGCAGTTGAAGTGGAGGAGCTTGTCCCAGAAGTTGCAAAGTACTGTTATCCCTTCACTGTCTACAAAAACCACCTCTACGTCTACCCCTTGCATTTGAAGTATGAGAACCAGAAGGTGTTTGCGAAGGTGCGTGGCCTGGAGAGCCTGCAGCCGAACTCGGCGTGGTGCGGGTTGATGCTGCTGCCCTGTAGCAATGGCTCATCCTCCTGTTCTCCCCCATTTCAGGCAAGGAACATTGCTGTCTGTGTTGAGTTCAGGGATTCAGATGAAGTTGATGGCAGGCCATTAAAGGTGGGTACCTGTTAATAGGGCTGACATTTGCTCTCTGCTCTGTACTGTGTGCCAGCCAGACTGAGCAGGACAATAGGAAAGCACTGAGTTTCCATGCTCACTGTTTTAATTTGCCTGGCAGCAACCCTGAATCCAGCTTTTTGTTTGTGTTTCCAGTGTATATATGGCAAACCTGGAGGCCATCTCCTGACCACAAATGCATATGCTGCTGTGATGCATCACAACCAGAGCCCAGAGTTCTACGATGAGGTAAAAATGAAATGGTGGGAAATAACAGATTTTCCTGGATACTACAAAGCCAAAAGGCTATCTCCTTTTCCAGGGCTGGGTAAAATATGGGTTAAAATAATCATCAGCCCTTTGTGTCAGTAGAAGGGCTCAGCAAAGCCAGAGGCTCTGTCAATTTTTAATGCCAGTTTGTTTTCTGCTGTCTTTACTGTCACGCTTTGTGCACTCCAATCACACACTGCCATTAATAAGTAATGTGCAACTGTGCTGAAAATGTTAGCCAGGAGTTAAGATGGGTAAGAATATGTCTTGTGTAACTACATACAACATAGCATTTGTGAAATAAAATAGAACTTAAAATATTACTCCAGAATTAAAAATACAGTCTTATCTATCATGATATCATTTTAGATTAAAATTGAGCTTCCAATTCACCTCCATCAAAAGCATCATTTGCTTTTCACCTTCTATCATGTCAGCTGTGAAATTAATACAAAGACAACATCGAAAAAACAGGACACCGTTGAAACTCAAGGTATGTTCATTGTTTAAATTACTTCTGTTGGAGTGTGAGAGTCCAAGATAAAATGAATGTAGGGGCATGAAAAAATATTTGATTAAAATACTAGCCTATCTGAATTTTCTCTTTTGAAAACAACCTAATACAAATTGTAGGTCTAAACTGGAATAAAACACAATGTTTTTAGTGTATGCTAAAGCTCAAATTTTTGCTGCAATCTGATAGCTATTTCTGAGCGTTCTTGACTTGGCTTGTACGAGTGTGCCTGCTGTCAGTCAAGTCCCCAGCAAACACTGGAGGTGAGATCAGGGTCTCAGGGCTGGTCCTGCCGACACCAGCCACATGTAAGAGCCTGAGCGCGCCCCGGTCCCACTTTCCACTCAGCCAGTCCTTGGGCGACTAAAGGACCCTCGCCATGGTGCACAGCCATGGCTCACACCCTGTCTCTGCCCCTCAAACCCACTCCTGATCTGGGCTGTGCAGTGCCTGAATTCCATTCACCATGTCACCAGGTAAAACATGCTGTTGCAAGGCTGACATGGTCAATTCCAGCCTCATTGAAGTCGCTTGCACAACTGCGGGTTTGATCTTCTTGGGGGGAGACACAGCTCTTTTCGGAGCTTGAGCTGAACACGTATCGCTGACTGCCTGCTCACTCTGGTCCACCGGTTGCCTCCGCAGTGGGATATGCCTGGGTTCCGTTGTTGAAGGATGGACGGATTGTAACCCCGGAGCGGCATTTGCCAGTTTCATCCAACCTTCCACCTGGCTACCTGGGTCTCGGGGACACAGAGTCACGAAGGGTAGGAAGGCCATTTAAAATGGGCTTAAACATAAAGGGAACAGGAAAACTGAGCTTTGTTACCACTGTAAGTTCTGGCCTTGTGTTTGTGCTCTTCTCAGCTGGAAAGATCCCAACTGCAGGGCAGCCCCCAAAGCTTAAGATTCTTAGGAGTGGGAGATAGGACACTTTTAATTCCACTTTCTGTGGCTAGGTTGCAGAGAATACCTGCAACCTGTGGCAGGCTGGACGGGGCTGTTGCAGGTGGTGCAGAGCAGGAGAGTGGGCACGTTCTCCCGGGGGTGCCTTTGCCCCGCTATGCTGCAGTCAGGTCGCTGGTGTTTGCACTGGGGGGGCCCCATTCTCCCCCACCCAACCCGGGTCTGTCTGCAGAGTCACCTTCTCACTGCAGGCTGAAGCCAAGTACTTGCATGTTGTCTGTTCACAGCAGCCCAGCGTGGATGCGAAGTGGGTGGATGGAGCAAAGCCACTGTTTAAAATCAGAATCCATTTGGATTCGACCATTTACACACAGGTAAGTCAAGCGCCTCGTTCTCAAAGACTTTCAACACAAATGCAGAGGAAGGGATTGCTGTATCTCTACTACCGCTATGCCGTAGGTGCTGTGGGAAAGTGGTACCTGTGTTTGCAGAGCAGCACTGAGGTACTTCTGGAGCAGCGGGTCTGGGCTTACTTGCAGGGATCTGCTTCTTCATCTGGATGTGATGAGGCAGTTGTGTGAGTGAATGAGCCTGGGGAGAGGCTGATGTTTTCTTGGCCAGTTGTGCTGTAACTGGCAGGACCAAGGAAACATTTGAGCAAATGAGCTGCTTCGATGATGCAAAAGAGAGAAGAACTGGTGGAAATGGGAGGTTTCCCCAGATATTTGACTGTTCATTGAGTTTAAAAAAAAAAAAAAAAAAAAAGTTTGCTGACAACAGAAGACACAAGAAAGCATGAGTCCTGATTTCCCTTTGAAACTAGTTCAGGCTGTTTTACCAAGTCCTCATGTGTTCTGCCCTCTTACGGTGGATGGACTTCCCCAAGCTTCATGTGATGTGCAGCAAAGATCCCCAGCACATGCTCTGGGGCACCTCCTGTCAGTGCTGCTCATGGGGAAAGGCCCTTGGCAGGGCTTCTTCTGCCGTGCTGGATGTAATCATCGGCTGCACTTCCATTCACAGCAACTCGCTTCCAGCATTGGCTAAACCTGTTTTAGGGTCCTACTGATTCTGTACAGCACTGTGAGCAGCACAGTAGTTCCACTCCCCACCAAATTACATTACCAGGTGCTTTTCAGGGTTAAATAACCATAATTAAATTTAACCTTGGAGAAGGAGGGAGAGAAATGGGAAGGGGAGTGCCTCAGATGGAGAGTAGGAGGTCAGTGAGGCAGGTGGTGAGGCAGTCTCAAAGCATTGCAGCTGGGGCAGAAGGGCTCCCGCTTCTCCAGGCCAGTGTTGGATGGGGACTGGGGCTCAGGGCAGTGCAACCATAGGAGAATTTTAACACTGCTGGCAATTTTGTTCTTAATCTTGAGATTAGTTGGGAGCCAGAGGTTGGGCAGTGGCTGGGTATGTCGGAGAAGGCAGGGAGCAGTACTGTACTCTGGGTATGTTGGAGAAGGCAGGGAGCAGTACTGTACTCCTGGGAGATGGCAGCTGGGGACCAAGAGTGCCACTGGCACTGACGTGGGGCTTGCTAGGCACAGGGCCCACTGCTGCAGGTAAGTTGGCAGATTTTTGGGTGTACGCTGCAGAGTAGGGGGTTGACAAATATTGAGACTGCTGCATTGAACTTGTTTTTCTTCTCTTCCAGGACATGCACTTGCACAAGTTCTTCCAGTATTGCCAGCTGGTTCAGGCGGGAGCTAGGGAAGTCCCAGGAGAACTTGTTAAATACCTAAAGGTGAACCTAAATACCTAAAGGCTCCTGAAAGGAGCCTGTCAGTGGGCTTTGTCTGTGTTTCTACGGACCATCAGTACATACCCAGAGCCCTGCCCTGTAGGAACAGGCACTCAGTGCGGCGGTGGGACCAGCGCAGCATGCAATATCCTCATCTTTGCTTACTGACACGACTGTCTGCTCTCTGTGTGCTGCTTCCCGCTGCCTTTCACAGTTGGTAAAACAAGCAGTCAGCATCGCTCTTCCGTGCTGATGGCAAACCCTCCTCCTGGTGGGCTTGCATGCTCCTCCCCTGCTGCCCTAGATCTGATTCAAACCTTTAAACTGTAGCACAGTTCCTTGTTTTCAGGATTATCCATTCAAAACAGGATTTTTTTTTCAGGCTGAAAAGGATCTGTGAGATTATCGGTCAGTTAAATTTGACCAGAGATGACTTCTCACCCAGCCCCAGCTTTTCGGCAATCGCTGTGGCATGAGTCAGGGCCTCAGAGCAGGTCCAGCACAGGCTTCTGCAGGGAATATCTTTCTTGGCTGTTTACTGTCCTTGTTTCCTTCCATAACTGCCTGTTTTTGAGAGTGCTGCCATAGCAACGGCTCTGCTTCCAGTGGCGGGGATTTATCATCACAAAGTTACTGGGTGTGTTTCAGATAATGTATAAATATATTAAGAAATAGAAATAATGGCAGGTTTTGAAGCCAAGCTCTAGAAGAACAGTTGCTTTCTGTCCTAGCCCTGCCCAGCCATAGCAACCTCGCTGCAGCCTGCAGACAGGGAGACATTTACATGTCATAGTGAGGGCTTTTTACCACCAATACCTCAGTAATTTAAATGACTAGGTACAGATTTAAGAATGTTTCATTAGATTTGCAGGTTTGAAAACTGAAAATGAAACATACTGTCTTTCCTAGACTTGTGTCATGAGATTCAGGCAAAAGTGGTCTATGACATGGGTGGAGAGCGTATGCACCAGCTGATCTTGACCTTCACCAAGTCACTTAAATCCCATTTCCAATAGCAACCTATGCTTTTTGGAGAAAAGTCTCACTGCAAGTCGTCGGACATCAGGTTTCCATGCTCCAGAGGTCCCTTCCAACCCATGTCATTCTGTGATTCTGTGACTTAGTCACTTCAAAAAACTGTCTCAAGTGATGAGAAGAGTTGGGAGCAAAACTTCAGCCTTAAATTCTGGGTTATTGGGGTCAAAGCATAGCATGTGACCTCTAATTAAGTCATAGCTGCCTGGGTACATCTGAGAGGAGGATGAACACCTGCCACGAGTGATTCATGTTGCTCCCCGAAGGCACGCAGCTGGGATCTGTCAGCTGGAAGGCAGGCAGCGAGTGCTGCTATGGGTCCAAGTCCTGTCTTCCGGCAGGCTGAAGCCCACACCCTGAAGCATTTGCTAATGCCTGTCCTTTTGCTGCAGAAATGTCTGTGTGCTATAAATATTTAACATCTGCAAAATGTTGAACTAAAAGTGTCTGTGTTTTGAACATTTGTTTTAGTGTTTGCACGCCATGGAGATCCAAGTAATGATTCAGTTTCTACCTGTAATTCTTATGCAACTATTTAGAGTCCTTACAAATGTGACCCAGGAAGATGAAGTAGCTGTCAACTGCACCATGTGAGTGTCTGGTAAATCATCCGGTTTTCTTCAGTTACAAAACGCAAAGCCACAAGTACAGCACAGAGCAGGGTGTGGTTTCCCAGTACAAGGTGCTGAGTGGTAACTCTGCCTGTCCCCTGCTGCTTGCTCCCATGCTGTGAAACACCAGCCGCGGTCCTCTCCTGGCACAACTGGGTGGCATGGGGCAGCGTGGGGACCTTGTCCTGGGAGACGCATGCGGAAAAATGTGGTATTTGAAAGATACTCCCGGTTTATTTTCCAAAAGAAAAAGGGTCTTCTGGCCAGGATGGCTCTGGGAGCCAAGTTACTGGGGTGTCAAAAAGCTCCAGAGCACCCAGGCATATCCCAGCTGCAGGCAGCAGATGAGGTTTCCTTGCAGGAATGGTGCCCTGGTCCCATCCCTGCACACCAGTCCTCCGAGTCAGAAGTACTGCTAAAAAGCCCCGGAGCTGGCTGCTGCAGAAGCAGGCGGCGCATCCCTGTTTGTGCAGCGATGCTCGGCCGAGCCCGCAGCCCCAAGAGGGCAGCACCGGCCAGGGCCTGGGCCAACTTCTGCTGCCTGCAGCCTTCTGCAGGGCCCGAAGGCAGCAAAAGCACCTTTCCTGCCTACCTCGGGCCACAACACCCCTAAACTAATGGATGCATTAAAACATCCATCTTCCTCTGTGAAGGGCTGCAGTGCAAAGGGGGACGCTGGATGCTGCTCCATGGAGATCTTTCTCTGACTCCAGGAGGTACCGTGCATCTGTGTACCCAAAGCATCTCGTTCCCATGGAACCGGAGGTTGGAGGCTGAGCCCTGCTCCCCCAGGGATGCAGGACCTGAGCCCTGGTCCCCCAGGGATGCGGGGCCCATGCAATCACAGTCCTGCACGATGTGGCACAGGTTATGGAGACTCCGCCTGCGTGGAGCACTGTAATCCCACTCTGCTTGAATCAGCAGAGGGCAAAGACAAGGGAACAAGTGGCCCCGGCTACCTGCTGGGTGACCAGCTCCCACCTTCCCTTCAAGAGATCTTTTCAATGCTTGGCCTGATGCTCTCCAGTTTGTCAATAGCTTTCTGTTTAATGGCAACTTTTTCTCTCATCCAGACTTTCAGAGTGGAATTTAAAACCCACTTTATCTGATAAATGTCTTGTAAACTCCTCCCTGTGGTTTGGCCTGTGGGGTCTGTGACAATGTGCAATCGTTTGTTGTTCCCTCTGGCTGGGACTGGAATATAAATTGCCAATGTTGGCTGGGGAAACCAGGCGCTTGCTGCCTTCATCAGCCGCCTGGAGTGCTTCCAGAGGGCTGGCATGTTTTCCAGCATCTGTCTGTCCCCAGTGAACTGCAAGGCAACAGCCCGAAAATTATCCAGTGCATGTAAGAAGGAGCATATGATGTAAATTCAGTGAAAAAGCCTTCCAGAATTAATAAATTCGGGGATGCAGGAAGGTATCAGAGTCTAAAAATGATGAAGAATTTTCTCCCTGCTTCTCAGCAGAGAATCTGTGGGGTTTTTGTGTTCATTTTGCAGGCTTGATGTAGTAGTATAGTTGTTCGTTGTCACTTGTGTGATCATTAGGAAAGGGCTCCCAGTGAGGACAGACAACACGTGATAAGCTGCATGGGGTGGGTGAATCCGAGGCATGTGCAGGCGGGGAAGGAGGCTTGCTCTCCATATTGCTCTCCATATAGCAGGTCCGTAGGTACAGCCAGAGAGAGCTGGGTGCAGAGCAGATTAACTTAATATTTTTGTTTTCGACTTAGATATCTAACACCTGGGCATTGTTCAGGTGCTTAATGTTCACTGCAATGTGAACTTAAGTAGCAGCAGGCTTTAATCCTGGCATGCACAGAGGCCAAGGAATAGGATAATGTCCCCTGCTCCACCTCACCTCCTTGTGCAGGGAGCCTCCAGTGTTGAAGGCAGCTGGTCTGGGTGACACCTGGTCCAGCACCAGACTGGAGAAGAGGCTTTGGCCACCTCAGCTCTGAGTGCTCTGTCGAGGGGCCATGCTGCGGCAAGGATGGTGCAGCCCTTGGAGCTGTGAGGGATGCTTGCCTGCAAGCGCTCGCTCTCTGCATGTCTGGCCATGCCAGCAGTGAGGCTTTTGGGGTTGAGCAGGATAGGACACAGATGGTGTCTGCTTTCATGAGCTGGAGGAACTTGCCCTTGCATTGTATGCTGAACACAAACCACACTTGTCCCCAGGGTTCTTCTGCACATCGTGTCCAAGTGCCATGAAGAAGGTCTAGACCACTACTTGCGCTCCTTTATAAAGGTCAGTCATGACACACCGCTCTGCAAAACTCCCTGCTGGGAGCAGGCCCACTGCTGACACTGTTCCTCTTGCCTCAGTACGTCTTTCGAGCTGAGAAACCCAGTGTCACACAGGCGAAGATGACCCATGAAATCCTGGTCCTTTCTATGGCCACGATCCTGAAGCAGTCCGCAGATTTTCTAGCCATCAATAAGCTGCTCAAGGTGAAGTATTGGCAGTACTTGGCTGGCAAGGGGCGAGGGGAGGAAAAGGGGGTCTGGTACAAAGCTCAACATTTTCAACCATCCAAACCCACCAGAGGAGCAAAGCTACCAGGGCAGCTCCTCGCACCCACATCCTTGAGATTCTCCCCTTACAAGAGAGTTGCATTCTTGCAGGGAACCTGGCTGTGTTAATGGCAGGACACAGCCAAGGGCTCTTCACTTTGCCAGTTTTATTTATTTTCCTCAAGCCACCCATGAGGGGTGGCTCACAGGAGGCAGATTGAGTCTCTGCCTCTCTGGGCCTTTGCAGGGCTTGCACCCCAAACTCTGCTGGCTCCTTGCAGGGTGCGCTGGGTGCAGAGGGGACAGAGCTGTTGCCACCCCAAGACTGGCAGGACCCCTCCAGGGAGCAAAGGCAGCCCTGCCAAGCGAGCTGTGCAAGCACGGATGGACATACAAATGCCATTCGAATGCGAGCTCTCCCTCCCACACTGCTGCTTCCCCACGCAGTCAAACATGTTCGATCCTGCTGAGAAAAATAACAGTATCCTTTCTTCATTCTAGTACTCGTGGTTTTTCTTTGAAGCACTGGTGAAGTCAATGGCAATGTACTTACTGGAAGAAAACAAAATCAAGGTAAAAATAAATTTGTTTAATGCTGTGTTACAGAGCCATCACAAACGAACTCTCCTCCAAAAGTTTTTCTGAAAAACTATCTAACTCTTTATTTTAAAAAACCCTGGCAAGCTGAACAGCTAGCCAGAGCTTTCCTTTTTTTCCACTTTACTTTTCCCTTCTTCCCCTTTTCATTCTCAACTGTAATTTAAAAATTCCAGATCCCCTTATGGCTCACGCAGCTGTCTCTGCAGTTTCAGCCAGTGCTTTCTTTGTGCCGGTGTTTTATTAGGAAACAACATAAACAAATGCTAAAGGGAACTTGTGCTTGCACTCGGCTCTCCCCAGCGCTGAGTGTGGGACGTGCTTTTGGTTCCAGCTGCCCAGGGGCCAGCGGTTCCCTGACTCCTACCAGCACGCCCTGCATTCGCTGCTGCTCGCCATCATTCCTCACGTCACCATTCGCTATAATGAAATCCCTGAAGAGTCCAGGAATGTCAACTTTAGCTTGGCTAACTTCCTGAAGGTCAGCAGTTTCTTTCCTTCTCCCAGGCTTTTTTCAGGAAAAAAGCACCAAACAATTAGAAATAAGCAGCAAGCAAACAAATGTGTTTGTACTTTATCATCTCTGTGGTTTCTTTGATAATGAAAACTGGAGGGGATTATCTTTCCTAGGAAAGAAACTTTGACTTTCCAAGATAAAGACTATGATACACTATATGTTATCTAGGGTTTTCAGTCATGTTCAAAACCTGAGAGGAAATACGTGTCCTCTCATTTTAAATATTTCTGTTGTCCACTGAAGACTTAAGTGAGGTCATCCAAACAGTTGCAGAGAAACAGGATCAAGTAGGTTTTGGAAAGCCAGCAGCAGCCAAGAGGATTAAATCTGGCTGCTGGCGGGACGGTAGTATGGAGATGATTTAGCATGAATGCTTTTATTTTTAATGCTTGATCACTGTTGCTGTTTTTTCTGCAGCGTTGCTTGACTTTTATGGACAGAGGATTCGTTTTTAACTTGATAAATGATTACATTTCTGGATTCAGCCCAAAAGACCCTAAGGTAAGCAGCGTGGTTCTTGAAAGGTGGTTTGCAGTTGTACATATCCACACCAGTCAAAGCTTTGTAGCGATTATTTTGTACCACTGTTTGGAGGCCTTTTAGACACTGTTCCTGCCGAGTCCTCTGGAGGCAGAGACCTCTTTGTCTGGGCCAAGAGCCTGAATGCAGCTAAGCTTTAAAACAAAGTAAGGAGTCAGAACTAAAGGAAAGGTTGGTATATGGTCTGGATAAAAAAGGTAAAGTCCCAAGTGACAGTTGCATGCAGTGACACTTAGGGGGAACAAGATATAAATTTGCCAGTTATTACTGACCTTCACCAAATGCTATTTAGATTCCCCAATCCTTGTGCAACAAACACATTGAACTGGAAGCGAAGGAGTCAAGCTGAAAACATATTTATGTTTGTCTTTTTTTTCTTTTTTCTCAGCTGCTCATTGAATACAAGTTTGAATTTCTTCA
This sequence comes from Fratercula arctica, assembly GCA_947846985.1. Lineage (NCBI taxonomy): Eukaryota > Metazoa > Chordata > Aves > Charadriiformes > Alcidae > Fratercula > Fratercula arctica. Next base: position 25,941,532 of record CANTUZ010000007.1, read on the forward strand.
AACCATTTGTAATCATGAGCACTACATTCCTCTGAACTTACCAATGACCTTTTCTAAACCCAAGCTGCAAAGAGTTCAAGGTATGTTCTCTCTCAAGAGACTGGCTAGCCTTATTCTCTCTGGGTCCCCATTTCTCATCTGTAAACTCATAAATGTAAAATACTCATACAGTAAAAATTGCCAGGTTTGGATGCTAATGGCCTGGCCAAGATAAGTACCAGAAAGGAGAGTGAGGTTTGGGATTCCCCCGCGTGAAAGCCCAGTGGATTTATGGTTCTATGATTTATTCTGATAGAGGCAAGGGGATGTTTGGTTGTGTCTCAGGGTGCAGCCATACAAGTCCCAAAGTGGTTCCACACACATCCAGGTGGCAGAAGCAGCAGTAACTGTGAAGTTTCCCTTATTTTGAATGTTTCTGACAGCTCAGAGCTTTCTGCACCAGCTGCTAATCTCTTACATCAGTTTGGCTACTTGCCTGGCACAGTTTAACAAAGTGCACTGCTGGGGATGGCTGAGAAAAACACCCCCCCAGTGCCTCCCCGTTGCTTTTCAGTGGCATGATAACGTAAGGATGCTCTTTCTTGGTTAACATTCACCTCTGCATTTGCGATGGTTAAACTGAAAAGCTGTAAGAGCAGCTCATCCTTCCTCCTCTCTTTTACTCTGACTAGGACCTGCCAGATGAGCATTTATTTTTAAAATATGTATTTTAAAATAGTGGTAGCAATTATCATTCACGCATATCTCTTACAGTAGAGCAGCCTATCCTCAGGCAGCAGAAGTGCCTTTGCAGCGGTGGCTGTGCTCTGCCTGCCATGGCACAGAATCACAGAATCACAGACTAGTAGGGTTGGAAGGGACCTCTGGACATCACCCAGTCCAAGCCCCTGCCAGAGCAGGGTCACCCAGAGCAGGTGGCACAGGAATGCGTCCAGGGGGGTTTGGAATGTCTCCAGAGACAGAGACTCCCCACCTCTCTGGGCAGCCTGTAAAGTGACATGTAGTGATGCGTCTCCATCGCAAACCTGTGTTTTTATGGACAGACCTGTGATGACAGGGTACAGTAGACTCAGAGATGGGGACATGTGATGTGCACATTGCCAAGGAGATATCCTGCTGGCATGCCTCACCTCTTTATCCGCTTGTTTGGATGAAGAGAGGGGACGTGCCCAGCCCTCTCTGTTACTGGGAAAAGAAGGAATAGCCCCCGGGGAGGTGGATAGAGAGGACTTCTGCAGCAGAAGCTGGTCCAGGTGGGCCTGCAGGCAGAGCACATCCCTGTGGCTGCATCCTGTTGGGTTGGAGCGTTGCATCTTGGAGCATTTTCTCTGAAACCTCTCAGCTACCGAGGCTGTTACTGGTCTGTGTCCCCACAACCTGGCTGGGGGACATGTGTGTGCCATCAGCCAGAGCGAACCCCCGAGCCTGTCCTCACAACCAGCAGTGCAGAACTGTTTTTGCAATCTTGTGATAGCAAAGAACCCAAGAGACTGACAGAAGCTGGGAGTTAAGCAATAGCCTTACAAATAATATTAAAACATGACGTACTGTCCTGTTTCTCCAAGATTTAGAGCATTACTCATTCCTGTTTACTTTTGCTGTCTTTTTATTTGTCCCTTTTCTTTTTACACATGAATTAGATTTTTTTTCATTTGCTGTGGAACGGTTCACTTCAGTAGGTAGGTCCAACTGGCATTACTGAATCCTCTAATGTCAAATTAAATACACAGCTTCCAATCAATTTGCTTGCATCCAATTAATGAAATAACCATGATGTGTGACACTTAAGCATTTGCTAACATGACTAACAATGAAAGCTAATAACGCTCCAGATTGTTTCCTCTTTCCTCTGAATCAGACTTTCACAAACCAGTAAATGCTACTTATGAATCAATGAACTTAAAAATATCTTTTGCAGACACAGAGCTGTTGGAACCCTTTGGCTGGTATTTTCAAAGCTGTGTGGATGCCTGCCTGCCTTACCACAGAAAAACTTTCACACCTGTGGGATTTTCACAAAAAAAAAGTCTGACCTGAGCAGACAGCATTTGTACCCTTTAGGGGAAGAACGCTCAGCTTCGGGGTTATCCCTCTGGGGGGCTTAGTGCCAAAACGCAACAGTCAAATGGTGCCTGTTGTGGCTCTGATGAGGTGTATGGGTTTTTTGATGGAGATAACGGTGTCAGAGCAAGGTCATGGGTAGCAGACCGGGTGCACACACACCCCCCCCCACCGAAACCTCTGTCTCTGTCGCTTCCCTGCTGCATTATCCAGGCACCTCACTGGGAATGATGCCTTGCCCTTGCAGCAGATGCTCCTTTGATCACAGGATATATGTGAGATGCAGGGTACAAGTTAAGTTAACCAAGGTGATTAGGTACCAAGCTGCCTTCTCCTGGCAGTCAGTGCAGCTTTTAGGGAACTGTGTTCAATATCTGCTGGTGGGAAGCTCGCAGATCCTGGCAATCAGCTGCCTGGAACGCTGCCCTGGCTCCCTGGTCCTTGCCGCGGGTCTGGGAAGCCCATCTGTGTGAGCCGCTGGAGGACACAGTAGTGGTCACTTGGCACCATGTCCTTGTTTGCATCCCTCATTCCAGCGGAAGTATTTGCCTTTGCTCTGGGGAGAAGGAATGCAGGGCTCACGAGGGATGTGGAACAGGGTGCAGAGATGGCACTGCTAGGCCTGGGCGACCATGGTAAATGCACCACCTCTCCTGCCCACTACCACCCTCGCCATGGAGGGTGGCACCACTGCTGCCTGGGCAGTTTGGGGACTTACAGGATAACCCCCAGCCAGGAGCAAGGCAGCACCCAGGCAGTAAGTCATGCTGCCTTTTCCCATCTCATCCGTCTCTTACTTTACAGATTACTCTTTGGAGCACTAAGCTTTGTAAAGCATCACACTGCAGAAATCCTTCTTTTAGCTGCTGCTGAAACAGTGAAGGCTGAAATTAATGATTAGCCTGAACTGGAAGATGCTGAATTCTTTGATATGACTTAAATCAGTGGTGGAGAAAAATGTAGTCAGTGCACTGTAGGAGAGAGCAATGAACCATGCTCGCGGACTGCTGTGTCTTACGTGACCGTTATGTCTTGCTCTGAACAGATCCTTGAAACATTTCCCTTAACCATTGCCTTGTTGTTTCTTTCAGATGTAAATCTTGAATACAGTTTAACTGATGAGTATTGCAGGCATCATTTCCTGGTGGGGATGCTTCTCAGAGAAGCCTCTGTTGCCTTGCAGGACAACTACGATATCAGATACACGGCCATCTCAGTCTTAAAAAATCTTTTGATAAAGCACGCCTTTGACAACAGATACCAGCACAAGGTCAGGCATATTTTGCTTGATTTTAAATGTAATGTTCTTGAATTTCATGAATAAAACACACATCAGAGTTTTAGATCTTGTGTGGTGCACCAAGGGTATTCTAATTACTTTGTTGGGGAAATGTTGTAAGTAACTGATAGTTATGGCATAACAGTAACAGCTCTGAGAAATGACCTAGGAACACAAACAATGGAGTCAGATAACTGCAGTGCTCTTATTCATGCTGAGTATTTAGATAATAAAGCCCTGAGCCATTAAGGATCTTGAGAGTGTCGTTAGCCAGGAGGCTGTTCAACAACATTAAGCAATGTCAATGTTGTTCTGGTCTTGGGCTTAAATTAATATCCTGCATTAATATACTATAATTAGGAAACAGGGCTGATCTCTGTTACAAGTCAGCTGCATGTTTTACTAATTAGTGACTCAGAGGAGAGGATCTGTGGATTCCCATGGGAAGCTGGATTTCCACTGAGTAGCTCTCAGCTTTCTTTGGTCAGAGGCTGAGCATGTGGTATTGCTGAAAGAGCCTGGAGATGGGCTTGTTTTCTTTCTTGATGCTGCTCCCTGCTGACCCATATGTCCTTGAAAGCGCTGAGCTACCTGTACAGACACTACCTGTCCTTGCCCTAGGCTGAAAACATGCCTCTCTTTGGAGTTTAGCTCCTCACATTGCTCCTAGTGTGCTGCATTTCTGAATTTTATCTGGAAATGTGAATAGACTCCTGGGCATGATGGGTGGGAGAAGTGACCTGAATGTGCCCAGGGTCCTGTGCTCTGTGTGGACTCAGAGCCATCTCTTCCCCCTCTTCCCTCCTCCTGAAAGAAATGAATAGAAAACATCAACCAGACCATTTTCGATCTGTATCACCTAGTCCAAATCAATCTGTTCGTAGAAACTGTTTTAAGTAGAAGCATTTGCTATGGAGAATTCCTGACTGGAAGCGATTGCCAACACCAGGCGAGGACCACATGTTTTTGTTCCATTACTCCTGGTGTTACACTTGAAAGTCAAACCATGTGAATGAAGTGCCAGTTAAAGAGTTAGGAAATGCGGAATTTAGTTTGTCATGCATTCTGTATGACTAGGAACGTTATTGAACCCCCAAAACCCTGAGTGTCCCAAGCTCGCTGCTTGAGGGGTAATACCTGCCTGGCAGTTCTGGAAGCAGAGACAAAAAGCCAAACCAACCTGTGTCCTCAGACACCACAAACAGTGTGTAAATATATATGTATGTGTGTTTTGGCTCAAGAGTTTCCATTTTTCATTCCATTGAAAGCCTGGGCTCTTACCTACATTTTTCTCCCTGGCTTTTTTCAGAACCAGCAGGCAAAAATAGCCCAGCTCTACCTGCCGTTGTTCGGGCTGCTCCTGGAGAACCTCCAGCGACTGGCCAGCCGTGAGGTACTCTACTCCTGCACGGCCACCTCCAGCCCCGTGAGTAAACCAGCAATGCTTCCTTGCGGTCCTCCTCGGTCCTCCTCTCCCTGCACAACCCTACGCAACTCCCGCTGCCTGCAGCCAGGCTCAGCTTTAGAAATAAGTGTGTTTTTGTTCTCCATAATGTGCTTGTTTCTTTTAATTTGGCCTTTCCTATGACTTTGTTCAGTCTGCAGCGCTGGGTACAATGACTCCACCCTTTTGCTTGCTATTGTTTAATGTGTTTCTTTACGATCTGCGTAGTGCCATGTGGTGAGGTAAGTCCCCCCCCAAGCGCAATGAGTTGCAACAGGACTCAGCCTCGGACCCCAGCAGCTGTTCTGGGGAGTTGCCCACCTGCCTGAGGGTTGTGTGTGGTTCCCAGGAGGGCTTAGCCTTGCAGGCTAGGTTTTCGTCCTTGTTTGCAGCAAAACAACAATAAAAAAAATTTTGAAAAAAACAATTCAAAATTTCAACTCAGATGTTGAAAAACAATAGGGAAAAGACTGCTATGACTTAATTTAATATGTTCTGCTATTCTTTGTGCTCCTCCCCATTTCTCTCCTTGTTATAGGAGTAAGGAAATAGATATTTTTCTTTTCATCTGCATTTTAAAAGCTGCTGTAATTTGCTTTTTTAATTTCATTATTCTCTTCTATAAGAGAATAAGTGTTATCTTCCATTGGTCACAAAAACCTCATATTGCTTTACAGGCATCCAGGGATGAATTCATGTGCAGTTTTGCATCCCCCTCAAATAGATCCAGCCTGATTGCAGACAAAGATCCAGGTAAATTAATTTTTCCAAACTTGAACTTTCCCATTTATTTTGAATGTAACTGTTAGCAGTCCCAAAAAGCCAAAACCTGTTACCCAAAACCTGAAATAGCCGCCTGCCAAAGGGCCTCTCAGAGTTTATATGCTTTTGCCTGGACGTGGTGTCACCCCAACTGGCCTTTCCAGATTAATCAGTTTCTGACGTGGGGCTTTGGTAAGACCGGTCTGTGCTGTCAGAATCGCATCCTCCACTCCCTGGCCGTGATGCGCTGAGGAGTGCCAGTGCAAAGGGGTTAACTGTGGGGTTTGGGTTTTTTCAGCCTGTGGAGCAGCGTTTCCAAATGGTCATGCGATAAAGCGGGAGGACTCGAAAGGATCCCTGAACTCAGAGGGGGCAACCAGTTCACCGGATCAGAGCAAAAATGTAATGTATCTGGGGTTAGAAAGGACAGTGCTCACTGCAGTAGTCTGTGGGCTGTGTTAAATAAGGGGGAGGGAAAAGGAGTTCCCTGTGGTAGCGCTCTCAAAAGATGGCTTATAAATATCTCTGTTTGGAAACAAATAGATTCATTTTTAACAGAGGAGGTCAGACTCACTGGTTTGGTATGCTTTGCCTCTTCAAACATCTCTGAGCCAAAAATATAACTGTTGACAAATTACTTATCAAAGATGAAAGGCAAAATTCATGGGGAAAATCTCTGCTCCCATGATGCATTTATCCATACTCAGACGTGCTCCCTGTGCACGGACGGGTCTCAGCCTGGCCAGTGCACGGTGCTGGGAACTGGTTTCCACACGTGGCTGGGAGGCAAAGCACTGTGATGCGAGATGGCCAGCGACCCCTGACATAAGAGAAGATGAGGTATTTGTAGGAAAATTGGCACAGGCTAATAACCACAGCCCCAAACTTGCCAAAGGTGACAGCGGTCACACCACAAAGAGCTCTGACCCCACTCTTCAGACAGGGTGTACTCTCTGTGTTGGCATATTGCGCGCATGGGAATCGGGTATTTGTGCAAACCAGCCCCTGGTTTTCCTCAGGGCGCTTTCCAGATGTCTTGGGTTGACATGAATCATTGATGCATCTTTAAAAACTTTGGCCCTTACAACAAGCAAGACACAGATTATCTGGGCTCTTGGCTGTGTCCTGACACGCTGAGGAGAGGTGGGGCCTTTCAAGCTCTCCCACATGAATCACGAAGCTGCAAGACCAAGTACAGTCAAACACTTGGGTATCAAACTGTTCCTGTTCCACACAGCTCTAAGCATATGCTTCAGCCCTGCTGGCGGGGTGTGCTTTAGAAAGCGTTATTGCTCACAGCTCAGCTCTTCCCCACAGCTAGGCATCCTCTTCTGAGCCCTTGATGGTACGTTTTTCAGAGACGTTGAAACACAGCTTTTCTGTTAGGAAATGCAACATCCACAAAACCATTTAAAAGCAATGCCACGTAGCAGAGCACAGCTTTAACACTGCTTTACAAAGGTAGACATGTTGCTTATCGCCTGTTCCCCTGGAGTGAGTTGTGTGCTAACTTGATAGTTTGGCATGTTCAACAGCAAAGTTCTGGCTGTAGCACTGTATCTGCAACTCTGAACTGAATGTTTAATTCTGTTTTATTATGACTCACATCCACAGCCTGTCCCAGAATAAACAACAAGTAAGATTTGCGGATCGCTCTCCAAACGTGAGGCACAGCTTTAGGAGAAGCGTCCTGCTTAGAGCTTAATCATGTCCATTTGTCGGAGGATACAGCTAGGGCGAGCACAGAGAATGCAAAAACTAAAAACTGGTAAAGCTTTAAAAGTCATGTTTCCCACCACACAATGCCTAAGCCTTTCCCACACAGATTGACTCACCAGCAGGATTTCACTTACTTTTGCCTAAATCACTAAGTAGGAAGAAAAACAAGAGACACTTCCAAAAATCAGGGGGAAAAAAAGTTGTTTTCTTAAGCTGAAATTTCCTGTTTTTTTTAATAACTGACATTTTGTCTTGAAATGTACATCTTTAACAGAAAGTTGGATTCTTGCTTTAAACCATGGCAGCTGATGAACTGTTTTGTTTGACAAGAACTGACTTCAAGAATGCCAGGGAGCTTAGACACCGCAGAGAGCAGGGGAAGTGAAAGCAGGGCTGCCATGCATTTTGCTGGATAAGCCATCATTCTCCCCCAGACAGTTTTTGTCTGGGCAGAGAAGCATTTGGCTATGTGTCCAGGATGTCTAAACTGCCCATCACTATGTGGGCAGCAACCCTGAGGGGTGAGATGTCTCCAAAACATGTCACAAATGGTGCTGTGGGGGTGCAGATGGAGGGAGACAGGAGAAACGCTGGCATATCTGGTATGTGCTGGATTTGCTGGTGTCTCACCCTGTGCTCTGCTCGGGTGCAGCCTGGGCACCTGCAGCCGCTGGCCTCCATGTCACATCCATGTCCCCTTAGGTCTGCAGAAGCTCCACAAGGAGCAGCGTGTCGCACTGCAACCGCCTGGACCAGTTTGAGATCCGGACGCTCCTGATGTGCTACCTCTACATTGTGAAGATGATCTCTGAAGGTTGGTGGGTCTTGCTTACTGCGAGGCAGCCAGAAAGACAAGAGACCATCACTCGTGGTTTTGGCCTGTTAGGGCCTCCTTTTATTTTTTTTAAATCTTGGTGCACTGTTCTTTCCTTTCTTTCAGATACTCTTTTAGCTTACTGGAACAAATTCTCCCCCCAAGACTTGATCAATGTCCTTGTGCTTCTGGAGTGAGTATCATGAGGCTGCAATTCAAACGCTGCACTTCTGTGCAGGCAGCACTGGTCAAGAAGGAGTGTGGTGTGCCTGGCTGGGTGCCCGCAGTCCTGGGCAGCACTAGAGGCCTCTGGTCAGGATGTCATGAAACGTTCTTCCTCCCTCTGATAAGGAACATGTGTATATCGAGGGAGCCCGGTGAAGTGGTGGAGTCCTGTGCTCAGTCTGGGCTGTGAGGAGGGTGTCCCCAACCCGTGGCAAGCAGGGCTCACAGCACAGCATCCCACCATAACCAGCACAGCCTCTGCTTTGCAGTGGGTTCAGTGGAACAGATGGATGAGGTGACAGGGATGTGCCATAGCGTTTGGAATCCGAGGGTATGAAGTCAAGTAACTTGTAAATACAAATCCCAGGAGTGTGTCTGCAGACAAGGGCAGGGAAGATTTTAAATCATAGAATCACAGAATGGTAGGGATTGGAAGGGACCTCTGGAGATGATCAAGTCCAACCCCTCCCGCCAAAGCAGTTTCACCCAGAGCAGGTTGGACAGGAACGGGTTTGGAATATCTCCAGAGAAGGAGACTCCACAGCCTTTCTGGGCAGCCAGTTCCAGTGCTCTGCCACCCTCAAAGGAAACAAGTTTTTCCTCATGTTGAGATGGAATTTCCCGTGTTCCAGCTTGTGTCCGTTGCCCCTTGTCCTGTCACTGGGCACCACCGAAAAGAGTCTTGACACCTGCCCTTTAGATAATGATGAGCATTGATGAGATCCCCTCTCAGTCTTCTCCAGACTAAACAGACCCAGGTCTCTCAACCTTTCCTTGTGATAGAGATGCTCCAGGCCCCTCATCATCTTTGTAGCTTCCGTTGGACTCTGTCCAGTAGTTCCCTATCCTTCTTGAACTGGGGAGCCCAGAATTGGACACAGAACTCCAGATGCGGCCTCACCAGGGCAGAGCAGAGGCAGAGGATGACCTCCCTCTACCTGCTGGACACACTCTTTTTAATACACCCCAGGAGTCCATTGGCTGCCTTGGCAACAAGGGCACATTGCTGGCTCATGGCCATCCTGTTGTCCACCAGGACTCCCAGCCCTCTTTCCACAGAGCTGCTCTCCAGCAGGTCAGCCCCAACTGGTGCAGGGGGTTATTCCTCCCCAGGTGCAGGATCCTACACTTGCCCTTGTTGAACTCCATGGGACTCCTCTCTGCCCAGCTCTCCAGCCTGTCTAGGTCTGGCTGTATGGTACCATGCCTTCTGGTGTCAGTTTTGTGTCATCAGCAAACTTGCAGTGGATACACTCTGTCCCCTCCTCCAGGTGGTTGATGAATATGTTGAACAAGACCAGACCCAGTACTGACCCCTGGGGATCACCGCTAGTTACAGGCCTTCAACTGGACTCTGCGCCTCTGACCACAACCCTCTGAGCTCTGCCGTTCAGCCAGTTCTCCATCCACCTCACTGCCCACTCATCTAACCCCCACTTCTAAGCTAGAATGATATTCTGAATCATTCCTGATCTGCAGGATCTGTAACAGATACGTATTTTATTTTCTTTCTAGGGTGTGTTTATTTCACTTCAGATACGTGGGGAAGAGAAACATTGCCAGGTACTGTATTCTTCCGTTGGGGGCTGTGGTGGGGGCCATCCCCGTGCTCCCAGCGGCAGCCGTGGCAGGAAGGGACTGTGCACAGCCGCGCCAGGACAGCCCAGGCCGGCCGGGAGCCTGCAGGGCCAGGACTCTGCTCAGTGCCACGCCATGAGCAGAATCCCCTCATCTTAGCCCCCTGCCCCTTCCCTCCCCTCCAGCTCCTGCATGAGACCCCCAGGCCCAGGTGCTCCCGGCTGCCCACCCAGGTCGGCAATGTCCCCCACAGATGGCTGCAGGTGAGACACGACTGGCATCTCTGCTCCCTGAGCAGCAGCACTGCTCTTCCATTAGCTCTAGGGCCACCTGGTGCAGGCAAGACCAGGGTTGCCTGGCCAGTCCCACCGGGATTGCCAGGGATAAGCCGGATTCATGTGTTGGAGGGAGGCCAGGTCTCCGTCCTGGTGCCTCATGTAATCCTGTAGCGGTGTGGCCGCTGCTGCTTGTCCAAACCCATGCTCTCCCCTTCCCCTTACAGGGTACACGACACCTGGTTGTCCAAGCACACGGGAGCTGATAGGAAATCCCAGACGATGCCAGCGCTCCGCAGCAGAGCTGGAGGGATGCAGGTGCGGCTTCAGCATCTGGGCAGCTTGGAGACCTCCTTCACGCTCAACCACAGTATGTAGAGCTGAGCAAGATGGAACCACGGAGTATTAGCCTGTTGAAAACTGCATGTAGCCATTGTCCACTTGCTGCTTGTTGCTTCAGGGTATTCAAACTCTGCAGAATTACAGTGGTCACCGCTCCTCCCTACAATATTCCTAGATTGGTGGGGCTGACATTTAAGCCAGCCCCTTAAAAATCACCCCTGGGCTTAGGACTTGGGTGGCTTTTTCCCCTGGTCTGTCTTGGCTTGGCTCCTTGGTGGAGAGTGTGTGGTGAGCAGGGCAGGCAGGAAGGCTGCCCTGGGGGGACGGTTCAGCCCTATGCAGAGACGGAGGCTGGGAGCTGCTCTGAGCCTCTCCATGTGGGTGGATTTTGCCCCATTGAAGCATCTGTGGATGCACCTTGGACACCTCATTCTCTCTCTGTCTTTAAAGACAGTGACATTAAGCGGGAATACTCTCCGTCGGCATCGGGCTGAGGCACTTATCCAAATAGGGCTGGCAAACTCAGCATCTTGCTGTTCTTAACCTCATCTTCCAAAGCCAGTGAAGTGTAAGGGGAAACCTTATCTATATCAGCATTGCGATCTGGAGTGTTGAACACTGTTTCCTCCCGATTTGCTTTCTGTCCGCAGATGCAGGCACCTCAGAAGCAGATATTGTGCACCAGGCCTTACTGGAGGGCAATATTTCCACTGAAGTGTGCCTCACCATCCTGGACACCATCTCATTTTTCACTCAGAGTTTCAAGGTCAGCATTGAAATCAAAAGTATTGTAGAAAAGCGTGCTGTGTTTCTGTATGGGTCTTGATTTTGGTGATCCATTCTCCTAGAGTGGGAGAGTATGGAAGGCTTTACAAAAGCAAATCGTTTGCAGCTTGTTTATTTTCCGAAACGCTGTTTTCACGAGGTCTCAGAGTAATTGTGCAGTTATGCAATCTTGCAATTTCTTCAAAACTGCAAGACCAGAAAAAATTACGTGGATGTTATACCATGACTGTAGGCATTGCAAAAATAGAATAAGAGGAAATCTACATCATGTAGAAAGGAGGGACTAGAGGAAAGGGAAATGAAGGTCTAGCATTCTTAGAACAGTCACTGTTTTCTACCATAAATTGCCTTGAAGCGAGGCCTGGATTTCCTTGAATCGGTGTAACGTAAATGTCTCTGGGGCTGAGGCATTCCAGCTGTGGTTACCAGTTCAGATAGGACCAGTAACACTGGTAGAAGTCTTCTCCTGCATATACCGATTCACATTCCCAGTAGTCATCGCCATCCACAAGGATCAAAGCCCTTGTGGTGAAGAGAACTCCAGGCTGGCAGCAAAATACTGAAATACTGTTCAGAAAAGCTCTTCCTTGAAGTGTGGTTTCAGGAATCCTGCTCATAGCAATGTGTCTTGCATAATGTCACAAGCACAACTCTGGATTTCAGAGTAAGCATAATGAAGATTTCCTTTTTAGATGCACTGAACAACATGAAGAGAAAGTTATCGTGTTCTCTGCTTCACATCCTTTGCCCTTTTTTGTTAAGGAGCAAAAAAGCCAGCCTGGTGCATACAGTAAATTACTCCTTCATAGTTTGGCCACAGCATAAGGATTTAGATGCAAGAGTTAAAACTTGCTTGACTTTCTCAGTTGCCTCTTTTTGAATATGGCTGAACCACAAAACAATGTGATTTTCAAACCCCAGGATAGGCTGGATTCCCTTCCGCTTTAATGGGCTTCTGCTTTGCTTTTATGGTCACATGGTGTTACCGCACAGAAATGTGCTCTGTTCTGCAGTAAAAGTGCTGATGGTGTTCTCACTGACAGAGTTACATAAATTCAGTTAAAAAGCATAGAACCTAAACTTACCCTGCTACAAGATGTGTATAGAATGTCAGAAGACAAATCTTAGCTAGCCCAAGGATTGCTTGGACTGGCAATGAGATAGATAGGGACTATTGATCTCCCATCGATCTAGAAACATAGAATGTGTTGAGTTGGAAGGGACCTCTAAAGACCATCTAGTCCGACCCCCCTGCAGTGAGCAGGGACATCTTCAACTAGATCAGGTTGCTCAGAGCCTCATCAAGCCTGGCCTTGAACACCTCCAGGGATGGGGCCTCCACCACCTCTCTGGGCAACCTGTTCTGGGGGCTCACCACCCTCACAGCCAAGAATTTCTTCCTCAGATCTCATCTAAATCTCCCCTCTTTCAGCTTAAAACTGTCCCCGCTCGGTCCCATGGGTCCCCTCCCTGATCCAGAGTCCCTCCCCAGCTTTCCTGGAGCTCCTTTAGGGACTGGAAGGGGCTCTAAGGTCTCCCCGGAGCCTTCTCTTCTCCAGGCTGAACACCCCCAACTCTCTCAGCCTGTCCTCACAGCAGAGGGGCTCCAGCCCTCCCAGCGTCTCCCTGGCCTCCTCTGGACTCGCTCCAACATGGATATGGGGCATCCATGTCCTTGCTGGGTGGCCACCATGTCCTGTGCAGCAGCTGCAAGGATGACACAGGCATAGGCAAGATAACTCTGACACCAAACTATATTAATCCTCTCCAAGTAATTACATTCTATCACCTCTCTGCGGGGAAGGGGGAAAAGGGAGATAGGTTCCCAGGAGATGCAAACTGTCAAAACCTTGCAGAAGACAAGGGAAGTGTAGTGACTTAGTACAGCTATGAATCTGTGAAAAGATGTGATAGTCTTTTTCCCTCTCTCTCCCTCTCTTTTGGGCTGCAAATAAAACACTTGAGACAAATAAGAAATGGAAAAAACAGTGCAATAGTTATGTTGTAACAACCTGTTTTATTTAAAATAACTCTAAGCAACCAGTTAAAGTTGTACAGATTATTGAATTAGGTTTTGGAATTAGTGATGCAAAAGTGGTAAAATATTTTTGGTTTATTCTTTCCTGTTAAAATAGCTTCTGACCAACTACTGTAAGTTTGTACTGGTTGTCACAGTTATTGATTATATTTGTATCTTAAACCTATTTTTATCTTAAACCTTATCTGGTTTAGAATTGATGTGATTAATTATGCAGAATCACCTATGTCATTTCCAGCTTCAGGCACAACATCTCTGCAAAATAAAATCATTTGTTGCTTTCCAGACCCAGCTTTTAAGCAACGATGGCCACAATCCACTCATGAAGAAGGTTTTTGATATTCATCTTGCTTTTCTCAAAAACGGGCAGTCAGAAGCAGCTCTTAAGCATGTGTTCGCCTCTCTGAGAGGTTTCATTAGCAAGGTACGTAATACATGACTCCAGATTTATATAGGTGTGACAGAAGAGATCGGTACACTTCAACTCCTGTTAAACTGCTATTTTGTGCTGTTTGGAGATGGGTTTTAGAAAACAATTTCTGAACTGATTTAAAAAACAGCCCAGATTAAGTTATATCTATTTCAACAGTTATTTATTATTTGTTGGATATCAGGAAACAAAAGGAGCAATCGCTAGGAATTCCTTCGCTTGCCGTGGTCACAAAAATGCTGTTAAAGATTAGTATCTGTTCAATCAAAAGCTGGTGCTTCTTGAATCTTTGCCCCAAACCGTCAGTATTGCTGACGATCCTATTGCTTGAATAGTACTTGTGCTGACAAGCTGCTCCTCTCCCACTGCATTTGAAAGAGGGTAGTATTTGCTGAACCTCTCTTTACACTTTTCTGAGCCCTGGTATGGAGCGAGGCTGTTTGATCCCCTGAGCTCAAGCAGTGTCAAAGCCGCAGCTAACCACAGGAGAGCAGTGACTGATGCTATTGCTGACATTTCCCTTCATGCTTGTCAAAACCTGCCGCTTCTCATAAGTACATTCTGGAGACCAGATTTATGTCCATTCCTTCCAAGCTGCATGGTTATCAATGTCCTGGTTTGAGGTAAAACAGAACCAAACCACGACGATCATAAATTCAAAATGAATTAAAACCTCTCAAATCACTTGAATGCAACACTTCATTAATGAGGTAAATCCCCATGGCGTGAGATCACAGCCAGGCAGAACACAGTATGCCAATGGTAGGCAGCAAAGGGCTACTTCCAAAGAAGGTTTTGCAGCACTTGCCAAGCACAATTTGATTAAAGACCACTAAACTGCTTTTCAAAGCTGGGAAAAGTCTGTGATATGTACATTTTACTATAACCCCACAGCAAAGCTAAGAGCTAGTATGAGCATGTCTAGGGCTGAATTTTGAGTTGTCCTAACCAGACATGAGAAGCAGAAAATGCAGAAGTCTTGCTCGCTACCTGTCTGGCTCCAGACACCATGATCTCCCACGAGATGTTTTTCCATGGGGCTTCTGAAAGCCTGCTAGATTGGCAACTGGCAGGAATCACTCTGTTTTTCTACAGGGTCCAGTAAAAGTTTATTGCTCTACCTTCCTTTTGAGTTTTCTGCTTGAGTGGGATCTGCTTAGCCTTGGGATCCATCCTGCTGCAGTTCTGCACACACCCCACCCAGACACCGTATCTCTGCACGTCTCTTCCCCTTACTAGTCAAAAGTTTGTTTAGCCAGAAATATTTGTTTTGTGCCTACAGCAGATAAAAGGCCATCCTTGCCTCCCTGGCAAATTTTCTGTGGGTGTTCAAATGCTAAAGCCAAACCTGCACACCTGCTCCATTGGATCTCACCATCAGCCTTCAAAACCTGGAGCCCGTCAGGGCTTTCCGAAATGCTGATGACAGCAACGCAGGCTGCTGTTTTGGCTGCTGGAAGGAGGGGTGGTGGGGTCGTTTGCTTGGATTTATGCCAGCCTGAATCCACGCTGGATTTGGCATCATGGGTCTTCAAAGATACGAAATACTTAATTTCTCACATTTCCCCTATGACAGGACACAGTGTTGCTTCTGTAAACGCAAGGTATAAGCCCAGCAGATGGTATCTATAAGGAACTGTTTTCTTTGCCAACTCCGTAACCACATGAGTCCCAGCTTCCTTTTAAGTCCTCTGAAGGGCTTTTCTGAGGCCCAAAGTGACAATAAAATAGCGGAGAAGGTCACTGCATTTCATGAGACATGCAAGGATGGCATGTTTTCCTGCAAGTTTATTTTGAAATACAAAAGCTGCACTGCTTGGTTTTGGGTTGCATATCACTGTTAACTATAAATTAGTGTTAACTTGAAGTAAACCAAAAGTGAGTTATACTTTTGACACAGCTAGAATGGACAATTTGTCATTTTTATGGCCTTCTGTAGCTAATAATTACAATGAAAAGAATCCTCCTGTTATCTAGGGTCACAGAAAATGGTTGCTGGAAGGGAAAAAACTCCCAAGATTTATTCTGCATCCCAAAATCTGTTTTATATATAGCTTTCTTTCTGCATTAAATCTGGTTACTTGGTAGGCAAAAGATTAAAAAAAAAAAAAAAGAAATGTTGCAAGAAAGCAAAGAACAAACAAGTTCTATAATTGATTGCATGTTTGGTTTTTGTTTTAGAATGAATGCTGCTTGCAAGCATGTGTGCTGGGAATTTGGGAAGAAAACTCTTCTGTTTTACTGTCTGGGAAGAAGCAACAAAAGCTAGATTACTTTTATTTTATACTATAGATTTCCTTAACAACTAAATCCTTCTTTTCAGAGCATCGCTTACAGATAAATACATATACACATGCTTGGGAATGGTCTTGAAATTAAAGGTTATGAAGGAAAACATGCACAGAGGAGGGGGCTGAGATGACTTGCCCTGCATTAAAGAGCAGCTCAGGCTTGTGGATGTGGGGGTGATTGAAACCCCATGTAGCTGCCTGCTCCCTCAGTGCGTTGACACTAGCAGGGCACATTAGAGGCATCAGAAAGACCAGGGCAGAAGAGCCTTGCTCCTTCCCTGCAACAGCTGATTTGGGAAGCTTTTCCCTGTTAGCAGTGTCCCCTGACCATGTCAAGCTGTGCTTTCCCTCCCCATTAGTGTTCTCGGGATGCAACATTGTTACAGCCTCCCATACAGTGGTGAAGATCTCCAGCAGGCACACACCCTTGGGCCTGCTGCCCCGGACCCGGCGCTCCGAGCGGTTGCATCTTCCTGGACTTGGTCTCCAGAAGGCGGCTGCCTGGGGATGCAGGTTCCCCATGAACAGGGCACAGATTCTCCTCCAGAGCTGGTGCAGTGTGGAGGGGAGCAGACAGGGAGGGATCCTGGGCTGCTTCTTCAGCAGATTCCCAAAGTTTTTTTCCCTAGCATTGGGTTGGAAAGGTCTGAAAAACCTCTGCAGGCAAGCGGTGGTCCCTGCTGAGAGCAAGTGCCAGCTGTATCTTCTTGGGTGCCTGTGTGCTGCCTGTGGACACCCGATCACACACCACTGTGGCCAGCTCTGGGCTAATCCCAGTTCTGAGCCTCACCCCACCTGGCTGTGGGAGAAGAGTTGCATTGCAACAGGCAGCAATTATTTAATAGCTCCTTTCTCAAGTGCACACATGATCCTCTTGGCCCTGTGTTATGCTTATGCTTATTTGCTTCTTTTCTTTTTCCCATTTTTTTTTCGGAAAATACTTTTGGCCGGAGGCAGGGGACACCAAGTATTTCATCAGTGTCTTCATGCTGCCTTGTAACCTGTGTGGCTTGGTGTAATCACAACAGTAGTCTTGCTAGGCACAGCTCCTAGATTCCTGTTTTGAGACCCTTTCACCAGCACGCCATGTGTTGGCCACAGCAGTACCTACTTTTCTGAATCATATATACTTAACACAAGGAATAGAGGGCCACGGTAACAGCTGCAGGCTCTGACTTGGAGGGTGTGAGTGAATAGTCTGATGGTATTTACTGTCATCTCCCATGGGGAGAAGGTAGTGGGGCAGCTCGAAGTGGCTCATGGACCATGGCCCATGAGAATCATTGGGTCTTGAATTTACACGTTGAATGAGCACATCTTTCCTCTGAACAGCCAAAAAGCATGGTTGCCCCTGTTGCCTCTTTGTGCCAGGAAATTCCCTGTGGCTGGTCCCCATCTGTGGCAGAGGGAGCAGAGTGCCGCTGTGCGATGCTCGACCAGCCTCCGCTCCCTCGGGGAGATGCTGGCATCACCCCTC
The DNA here is from genome assembly GCA_947846985.1 of Fratercula arctica. Taxonomy (NCBI): domain Eukaryota; kingdom Metazoa; phylum Chordata; class Aves; order Charadriiformes; family Alcidae; genus Fratercula; species Fratercula arctica. The sequence goes on from CANTUZ010000007.1 coordinate 25,959,053, forward strand.
TCCAGCCAGGTCCCTGTGGTGGCTGCAGAGGTGGCTCCGTGCCAGCACAAAACCCTTCCTTTTTCTGCTTCCCTGCACCCAGCCCACTGCAGCCAGGGTGGAAGGAAGCCATGTGCGGTGCCCCCTGCCTGCCAGCCACCACTGGTGACTGCGGCCAGACGGCTGCGCACTGGCAGTCACAGAATCATAGAATTGTCTAGGTTGGAAGGGACCTTTAAGACCATTGAGTCCAACCATCAGCCTAATGCTGCCAAAACCACCACTAAACCATGTCCCTCAGCATCACGCCTGCCCGTCTTTTAAATACGCCAGAAATGGCAATTCCACCGCTTCCCTGGGCAGCCTGCTCCAATGTTTGATAACCCTTTTGGTGATAACCCTTTCCCCTCAGCCGTCTGCTTGTCAGGCATGGCTGAGCTTGCCCCTGCAGAGATGCTCAGCTGTCAGTGTTTGGTAAGGTGATAGATGTGCTACGAGCAGTAAGGATAGGCTTCCCCTTCTGCTTTTCTTTGCTCTGCTGCAAATCTCTGGGCCCCATTGCTAGCTGAGGTAGCTCACGCTGCGGTTTGGCTTGATCCTGCTGCTCCCTGGGGCTGGCTCCAACTGAGGGGCCAAGGCAGGTCACTGTGTCTTTTAGGCTCACTGGGATAGGCAAGTCTCTTGTTTGCATTCCTGAATGACGACAGTCATGATTTGAGGGTTTTTTTGGGGAACGTGTAGAAGTAGCTGTGAGAGCATCTCAGGTCATGCTTCCCAGCGGGGTTGGACTTCTGGATGGGCTCCAGAGTATCTTCTGATGTCCCAGATGGCAGCCTTTGGTGGGAATGTCTGTGGGACCTCTCCTCTCTGCCCTGCTGATGGTGTTTATGCTTTTGTAAGAACATAAAACTTATGTCTGTCCAATTTGGTGAGAATTTGCCAATGAACCCAAAAGCTGTTGGGGGAGGGGATAGATGGACATACACGAGCACATCCCCAAGAAGTGTGACTGCAAAGTTCACATTGCTCTAGGAAACATGTTTTAAAATAGACCTCGAATTCATTCCCACAAATACTTTCAGGCTCAGAACTCTGGCAGAAGTTTTATTGAGGCTGTCCAGGCTGGAACCCACTGTGTTGTCCCATGCCTCTGCCCATCTGAGCTATGTGGGTTTAATTTAATGGTATATTTTCTCATATTTGCGTGCCTCTGGTGAAGTTTCCCTCAGCGTTTTTCAAGGGAAGGGTGAACATGTGTGCTGCCCTCTGCTATGAGATCCTGAAGTGCTGCACTTCCAAGCTGTCCTCCACAAGGAACGAAGCCTCTGCTCTTCTGTATCTCCTGATGAGAAATAACTTTGAGTTCACCAAAAGGAGAACATTTCTGAGAACGCATCTTCAGGTCAGTGACTGGGGAAAAGGGAGAGAGCAGGTCGTCTCAGACTTAACAACCAGATATTTCAATATAACTATGTCACCTCATATCTGCAGAGGATCTTGCCGTCGTTATATGGACAAAAATCCTCTTGATTTCCAGGCTTTGCCTAATTCCTGTTTGCAGTGATTGGCCCAGGGCCCCTTGGGTAAAATACACTGTCATCGAGTACTCCAAGCTGTTGGGTTTTTGGAACCACACACGACACATCTCTGCCCTGGAGGCTGTCTGGGCTGGGGTGGAAGGGATGGCAAGAAGAGCTGCCTTTGAGGCAGGAGGAGGGATTTTTCTGGAGCTGCTTTTGCAGCATTGGGGTTTTTTAAGCAAATTTAGATACCTAAGGGCATAGAGGAATACTGTCTGTGTTATAATGAATCAAGAAAGAAGGTAACTGATGTGCAAACAGGGATTTGTATTATGATTGTCATATTGTTAATTCTGTGAACCTGCTGTTCAGCAGAGCAGTTTGATCCTCTGTAGAGTACTAGTCCTTGGGAGATATGACAGCAAAGCCACAACCACCACCGTGGCTTATGCTGTGGGAAAGGCCTGATGTTTTCCTATAGGCATTTTATGTAACTGTGACACTAAAACTCCTCTATCAGGGCTCGTTAAATAAAGCCCCTACCCTGTCCCAACAGATAATAATTGCAGTGAGCCAATTAATAGCAGATGTGGCACTCAGCGGTGGGACGAGGTTTCAGGACTCCTTGCTCATCATTAACAACTTTGCAAACAGCGACAGACCTATGAAGGTAAGTTGGAGACTTTAAATCACATCGTGTGCTATCAGACATTAATGCAAGACTGGGGACATGCTCAAGGAAACCATGTTTAAGGGTAAGGGTAATGATTGGAGCTATGACTTATAAACTCGTACTGGGCTGTGTTTGCTCATTAAACAAGTATTGTGCCACCAGCCATAGGGCCAGCTGCGCAGCAGGTCACGCTCCATCCGTGAGGCCTCACACCAAGAGGAGGGAGCTCTGCAGTTCAGGTTACGCTTTGCAAAGTGTGCTGCCTGCAAGGGTGTCCACAGAGCTTTCTACAAACTTCCAGCCTTGAGAGGAATGACAAGAGAGGGTCTGGTACTTCTGTTGCCTGAAGGTCATAATTAGCAAGAATTAATTTTAATTAATTGAGTGTCAGTAATATTAAGAAAGCACTCTTTCATGGAGATTAATGGTTGTATTTCTACCCAGCCCACTGAACAATATATCATCATTGCAGCTTACTTCATTGCACACAGTGTAGCTGCCAGGGTAGGATAGAGGAAAACGGGAAACGTTTTTACAGTGCTGTGATTATCCTGTGACTTAAAGGTGGAATGTGAGCCTCAGTTAGTTGTTGAATTGTGCTATAACAAAGTTGTAGTTGGGATATACCTGGCAAAAACCTCAGTTCTCCTCCATACACAGGTGTTTATAAGGGTTTCACTGAGCCATACTTTTCTGATCATATTTTACATCATTAGATACGGTTTATGTGCAAGAGTAAAAGGGGGATTTCAATACACTGGAGAGTCTGCCCTGCACAGCCACGGAGATGGCTAGGGAGCAGGAGCCCAAGGAGAGGGAACATGGGCCAGGTTCATCACGCAGGAGAGAAAGCTGAGGGGGACCTAACTGCTGAAAGGGAGATCCTAGAGATGAGGAGGTCGGGCTGCTCTCAGAGGTGCGGAGCAGCAGGACAAGAGGCAATGGGCACAGGTTGCTGCAAGGGAAATTCCAACTCGTCTTGTTGAAAAAATTATTTCCCAAGAACATGGCGCAGGCCTGGGCCAGGGCCCAGAAAGGAGGTGGGATTTCTGTCCGTGGGGATTATAAAACTTGGCTGGGCAAGCCTTGCTCTAACTCGATGATGGCCCTGCTCTGAGCAGGGGATCAGCCTGGAACCTGTGTTTCTTTCTCTACTTATGACATTCCTGTGGTGAGAAGCTCTACAAATGCCTTTGGTTCTTTTGGAATTAAAGAGTGACCACATCAGAGACCAACAAGCCGGATGTTGAATGACATGAAAAATACTTCGGGCATGGTTTATGGTCCCATCCTGGGACGTTCACATGCACGGAGCACTTCTCTCTCGCTCTCACACCAGCTTCTCAGCAGGTCAAAGGACCTGCCTGGCTGTAGCGCCAACCTGGCACCCTGCACATGGCCAGGAGAGGTTGGCCCTGTGCACGCCCAGATCGAAATGCCTCTCATGGCACATGAAATCCTGTACACTGTGTGCAGTGTGAGTTCAATAAGTAAAAGCTGCAGTTAGTCTTATCTCCTGTGTCCTCGGCGGTTTCAGATTGGCAGTAAGTGGAGTGTTGGCTGAAAGGGTAGCAATGTTTTTTCTTCGGCAAAGCATGGCACAGCTTTTATTTCTGTATTTGCTTCTAATTAGATTTGTTTTGTGTCAGGTAACTGCTTTTCCTTCCGAAGTCAAAGATTTGACAAAGAGAATCCGTACAGTGCTTATGGCTACTGCTCAAATGAAAGAACATGAAAAGGATCCAGAAATGCTGATAGATCTACAGTACAGTTTAGCCAAATCTTACGCAAGTACCCCAGAGCTCCGGAAAACGTGGCTGGACAGTATGGCAAAGATACATGTCAAAAACGGAGACTTTTCAGAGGTAATTCATGTAATTAAAAACATGATGCACAACAAGATAGCTGTACAGATGACATTTTAATTTTCCCTTTGTTCTTTGCAGGCAGCCATGTGTTATGTTCATGTAGCTGCCCTCGTTGCAGAGTTTCTGCACAGGAAAAGTAAGTGTGTGCTGTTTGGGAGGCACAGGGAAGACAATGCAGTGATGGTTTGGCAGGGATCAGAATATTTTTAAAGAGAAGTTTCTTTTGATTTGATAAATTATTATTTTGGAAACAAGCTAAAATGGAAAAAAAAAAAATCAATGCAGTGGATAAAGCTAGAAGAAGATGAGTATTTTTTAAGAAAGGAATCCAAGAGTTCAAACAGAGGGATTTACTAGGCTGGACAGGTCTGCTTAGACAGTTGTGTTGGCACTTTGCTGAGTAAAATAAGAACTGACACATCATGTCTCAGTTTAAATGTTCAGTTGTATTTTACATTAGGAAATGTGCTCACAGGGAAAGCCTGTGTTAAAACCTGGCTGTCAATATGTTCATCAGAAATATGACTATAGACGGTACAGAAACCTATAGAATAAATCAGTCAGAACTCAGTCAAAAAATGAGAGTACAGCCTAACAATACAAATATGTAAAGAACAATCAGAAACAACGCATCAAGAGTGTTGTGGTTTAATGCAAAACAGGAAGGAAGGAGAGACTTGTGTGTTCTCAAATAACACCGCTTTGCAGGTTTTCTTTTAAATGTCTGTTCCACACTTGGTATATTGACCCCATTTCTCATTTCCATGTAAGGGTCTAATTGTTGAAAAGGACAGTAAACATTTCAGAAAGTTAAGGCTGCATAAAAGCTGATTACATGCACTGCCTTGGCTGGAAGGGTCTTAAGTGCCTGGCTTGGATGTCGGAGTCCCTCCAAATTCTGTACTTTGTGTTGGCTAATTGGGAAAAATCAGGACTTGTTTTTCTGATACATATACACATTTTGCATGGCTGCAGAGGGAAGAGTATTAAAAGTTGGCAATTCTTTTTTTGTACCCTGGAGGCTTCTCACCACAACCAGTGGTAAAGGAGAACTTCTAAAAAAAGAAAAGGAACAAATCCAAAGGAGTATCAAGTAAATACATTGAGTTATCTCTGTCACTGGCACCTTTACATATACATAGGCTGGAAAGGGTTCAGTAAAGGCTGAACTACTCAAAGTTTTGGGGTACCTAAAGAACTGTGCTTTCTGCTAAGAGTGTACAGTCCTGTTCACCTGCTACCTAGTTCTCCAGCATCCAGCAATAGCTTACACCTTCACGGAATCACGGAATTTTTCAGAGTTGGAAGGGACCTCCAGAGATCATCTAGTCCAACTCCCCTGCTAAAGCAGGATTGCCTAGAGCACATTACTCAGGACTGCATCCAGGCGGGTCTTGAAAGTCTTCAGAGAAGGGGACTCCACAACCTCCCTGGGCAGCCTGTTCCAGTGCTCTGTCACCCTCACCATAAGGAAGTTTTTTCTCATATTTGTTCAGAACTTCCTATGTTCTGGCTTGTGCCCGTTACCCCTCGTCCTGCTACTGGGAACCGCTGAAAAGAGTCTGGCTCCATCCTCCTTAAACCCACCCTTTAGATACTTGTCAACATTAATAAGGTCTCCCCTCAGCCTTCTCTTCTCCAGGCTAAAGAGTCCCAGCTCCCTCAGCCTTTCCTCATAAGGGAGATGCTCCAGTCCCTCCATCATCTTTGTTGCCCTATGCTGGACTCTCTCCAGTAGCGCCCTGTCTCTCTTGAATTGGGGATCCCAGAACTGTACACAATATTCCAGTTGTGGCCTCACCAGTGCAGAGTAGAGGGGGAGAATGACCTCCCTTGACCTGCTGGCCACACTCTTCCCTATGCAGCCCAGAATTCCGTTGGCCTTCTTGGCAACAAGGGCACATTGCTGGCTCATGGATAATTTACTGTCTACCAAGATCCCCAGATCCTTTTCTTCAGAGCTGCTTTCCAGCAGTTCCACCCCTAACCTATACTGACATTCTTCCTCCCCACGTGCAGGACCCTACACTTGTCCTTGTTGAACCTCATTAGGTTCTTCTCTGCCCAGCTCTCCAGCCTGTCTAGGTCACGCTGGATGGCAGCACGGCCTTCTGGGGTGTCAGCCACCCCACCCAGTTTGGTATCCTCAGTGAACTTGCTGAGCATACACTCTCTCCCCTTGTCCAGGTCGTTGATGAATACATTAAACAATACTGGTCCAAGTATTGACCCCTGGGGGACACCATTGGCTACAGGCCTCCAACTCGACCCTGCTCTATTAATCACAACCCTCTGAGTCCTGTCACACAGCCAGCCCTCAATCCACCTCACTGTCCCCTCGTCTAGTCCACACTTCCTCAGTTTCCTAAGGAGGATGTTATGAGAGACAATGTCAAAAGCCTTGCTGAAGTCAAGGTAGATGACATCTGCTGCTCTGCCCTCATCTAGCCGACCAGTTAAAACATTATAGAAGGCTATGAGATCGGTCAAGCATGATTTACCCTTGGTAAATCCATGTTGACCACTTCCAATAACTTCCTGCTCTTGAACGTGCTTGGATATGGCATCCACCTTGCATCTTCTGTGCAAAAATATACAGTTGACCTTCTCTCCTGACTTTCAGTTTTTTGCAGACCATTGGGTTGGTCAAAGGTGACTTACAGATAGCACACTGGGAAATCTGTTGTGCTTGGTGTTGTTAGTTAGATAGTAGTACTAGGAATGACTCCCATGGCAAATGGCTGGGGAGGTTCTGATGTGTCTCATATAGCAAATCAGTAGCAAAAATGGGAGTCAAGTCCCCTGCTACTTTTAGGTCTTCGCTGTCAGCCAGACTGCTTCCCTGACCATTGAAGCGTGACGCATTTGAGATATGTTACTCCACTAATCCATTTGCTTTTGTGTAATACAGAACTCTTCCCCAGTGGATGCACTGCCTTCAGGAAAATCACTCCCAACATTGATGAAGAAGGTGCAATGAAAGAAGATGGTGGCATGATGGATGTACATTACAGTGAGGTGAGGTCCTGTAGTACAGACTACAGGATATTTGATCACTGATTAAGATTCAGTTTTAGACTTTGTTCACATGAGCTCTAACAAATTATAGTTGTGAACTGGCATCTGTAAGGAAGACTGTTGCACAGCAATTTCCAAGAGAAATCTGCATTGAAGGATTTTTCTGTGTGCAATTCAATAGGTAAAACTGGCGTTAAGTTCTTGGTTCCTTTGAAAGGCTTTTCTAGTGCTGAGACTGAAAAAGCTATACCTAAATCTTTGTTTGCCATGTTATGCAAATGCTAATTCTGCCAGCACAGGGCAGCGCAGCATGGTATTTCCCAGGAAGGACAGAATGCAAGTCGAGCTCTGCCAAGCGAGAGGTCAGCTTAGGCTCCCTTTGAGTTAGGGCTGTGCTGCAGGACACCACCTTAGCAGAACAATCCAGAAACCGTGGCAGGGCACTGGGGAAGTGGGTAGATCCTCCCATGAGTCATAAAGTCTCACCATTACTTCTGCAGCGTCCCTGTACAATTGTGTTGGGTGGGCCATGTGGCTGAGCGAGGTGGCCTTGCATCCCAGCTGCCCAATTGCCCATTCATCAAGACTAGGCTTGAGGAACCTTAGCATCACATCCCACTGCTGTTGCACATGTGTTCTGTGTATGTGTTTCATAGACGTGTGTCTCTGACTTTCAGTGCTGTCATCTCCATACCCTCCAAGAATTTTGGCATTCTCCTGGGGAGGTAGCTAAATAACCAAGACATACTTGCTGTCTATTGTGCTATAGATATATTAAGAATGAATGAACTTTTAAAAAATAACTTGTCCTTTCCCACCTCCACCCTCCAAAATTTATAATACCTTTGGAAAGGCCAGGAACACACAGAGCGTGGCTGCTTATACTGGAACCTGTTAAAGTATCTGAAGTTCAAATGTTTTTCTCTTCTGACTTGGACTGTTATTAACAACACCCATTTGGTTGCTCTCGTAGGAGGTCCTGGTGGAGCTGCTAGAGCAATGTGTAGATGGCCTGTGGAAAGCAGAGCGTTATGAAACAATTTCTGAAGTTTCCAAACTGATCATTCCTATTTATGAAAAGCGTCGTGAATTTGAGGTAGGCATTTTGAACTACTTTGCATCCATCGGGTAATTTCCTAGGTCACTAAGAAACAAACAGGAGGCTTTTTTATTTTTGAAGTTATGAGTTAATGAATTGGTGACAGCAAAGAACACACTGCTTCATTGCTGGTGATTAGAGAAATTAGTGAAAGCAATGGCCTGGAGGCTAATTATTAAAGCTGAAGACACGGAAGACTTCTATTTAGTGAATAGTTCTCACCTTCCTTCCCCTAAAATAAAGCTTTCATCATCCCATATACTTATCAAAGCCAGATTCTTTTTGAGACTTGAGTGTTTTAAGGGTTAAAACCAGAGTGAGAACTGTTCAGAGAAAGGACTAGATCTGCAGCTAATTCAGTGGCAAGTGGAGAGGAAGGCAGGCAGCTGTTACCAGCCCTCACCTCCCTCCTTGCCCACACCTGCTTTGGGAGGCTGCTGCTCACTGCTTCCCCCTCCCGTGACCCCCTCCACATCAGGACAGCATCCTATAACTGAAGCTGGGGGAAGCCTTGACCTATTTTTTAATCATAAAGCTGTTTTTAATCAAAAAGAGAATTTCTGGGTAAAATGCTGCAAGCTGCTCTACCCTTAAAGGCTCAGTCAGGGACCATGCTGAGAGAGCAGGCTCAGCCTTCTCTCTAAGGACAGGGATATTACTGCCGGCTGCGGTACCTTTCAGACCTGAAGCTAAGCGTGTGCTTCAGACTGAGGTTTTTCAAAGAAAACTGCATAAGTTTAAGCTCTTTAGAAATTCAAGTTTGAATTCTCCCAAAGGATTGTGTTCAGATATCTCAGTAGCTTCCAGTGTTAGCTAGCATTTCCTGCTTGCAAAATCCTGCTTTTAGTGATGTCAAGATTTGGTTTCCAGAAACTTACGCAGCTGTACAGAACACTTCATGGAGCATATGCTAAGATATTGGAAGTAATGCACACAAGGAAGAGGCTTCTTGGAACCTTTTTCAGAGTGGCCTTTTATGGACAAGTAAGTATATACACCATCTCTCCAGGCGTCCTGTCCCCTAAAGCTGCTGCTCCGTCAGACCTGAAGCTGGAAACCCTGCTGGCTCCTCTCCGTGAGCGGTTCGGTGTTGCACCCTGGAGCTGAGAGTTTCTGTCTCTCCCCAGGACCACTTGATTTATTATAAAGTTTATGATTCTGCTGGTGGGATTTTCGTAAAACACCTCAGCAGTAAGGAAATGGCTTAGTGGGTTCAGAAAACACCAGAGGTTTTTTTTTGTAATTATAGTTACACAAACACAATTTAGTGTGTATAGTATATAACCAGTAGCAGTATATAACCATAGCATATAACCAGTAGTAGTAACAGACATTTTCTTCTACATACAATTGCTGCTCCATTCTGGATTTTAGAAGGTGGAGGCAAATTATGTATTAGTGTTGGTTACGTGCTTGTAGAGGTAGATGGTATTTTTTGGAAAATGGACAAGATCTAGAGCTCAGAGTCCCAAAAAGGAGCTTGATCTTATCATATCTCATGAAGTCTTCTGAGCCTGAAAGCAGTTGCATTTTTATTTTTATTTTCTAATAAAGCATGTTACCACTCATCTCCCTTGTGCCTCTGAACTACCTGCTTCTGTCTGTGGACCCATAACCATGGGGGAGATGCAGGACCCCTCTTTAGAAATTGCTGTGTAGATGATATTAGCCCTGCCTTTCCTGGTTCCTTCTTTCAGAGGAGATGATGAGTACCACTGAAACCATCCTGGGTTTGTACCTTTGAAGACCGCAGTCATTACACACACAGAACATATCTAAGCATTGGCTTTTGCTGCGGCAAACATACATTTTATTTTTGTCCTCATCTTATCTTCAGCTTTGCATATGTAAAAAGTATATAAGGTTATCAGTAGATAAAAGGAAACAACTGCTAGCTTGGTTTTCTAGAAGCTGTAGAAATAACTGAATCAGCTCCTAAATTAAGCTATGTAACGTATCATCCTGGCAACCAATAGTTGTTGGCTGTAACAATCCAGTTACGTACTTTAAAGCTTTGCCAGCTTTATATGCCAGCTAGAGAGAGATAATTCTAACACTCTGTCACAACCTCTGACTGGAACAGCCTGCCAAAGCATGAAGCTTTCATGCTGCTTTCATTACAGGGAGGACTAGTGATGCAGGCACGACCTTTAATGCAAGTTTTTCTCAATTTACAGCAGATACACCAAGTTCCACTCCCCTGAATACAAGAGGAATGGAAGCAGAGGAAACACATTTCTTTCTTGCTTGCTTGAAGTCCCTCTCAGCCTACACAAAATCCCTCTCTTTATGCTTTTCTTGTGGCTCTGCTGTCAGGGCTTCTTCAATATATGTGTCTTTTTGCTCCTTCTCTGTGCCTTGTTTTTGTGTGTTTTCTCCTGCTTTCCAGCCTTCCTAAAAGTCAACCATTGTCCAGACCCCTCTTCCACATTGTTTAGATTTCTCACTGATCATACTCAAGCCTTTGTGCTCAGCAAATGACGTGTTTGTGTTGGTTGAGGAATGTTATAATTTTTTTACACAATTTTTGAAGGAACCTATTAAACAGGACAAGTTCAGACTTTATGCAAGCCATAGCTTTCTAAACCTTCTTGATGTTCTGAAATGTTAGGAGAAAGTTGCTTTCAAAGTAGCAAATCTAAAATAAAGTTTTCCAAGCAAAGAAACCCAGCTATTCCTCACTACTTGTTTGTGATTAATGCTAGACGTTCTTTGAAGAAGAAGATGGAAAGGAATACATCTATAAGGAACCCAAGCTGACAGGCCTCTCAGAGATCTCCTTCAGACTTCTTAAACTTTATGGAGAAAAATTTGGGTCAGAGACTGTAAAGATTATCCAGGATTCTAACAAGGTAGGGTTAAACTGCATGAACAAGGTAACGAAATGCACCAGGGCCACATACTCGAGAGAGCACTGATGAATGTGAGAAAAATATCGAATGTATTGGAATACTGTTCAGGGCCTGGGACTGCGCTGCTCTGAGCACTGTGCCAGCAGAGCACAGAAGTGAGCTTTGCTCTGTGGAGCTGAAGACGGAAGTGACAGAGCATCCCTTCCTTCTGCCAGTCGGAACGGTGGACTGAGCCCTGTCTTCTGCCCTCTTACTGCTTCCATGCATCCTCGTGCTCCTGTGTGGACATGTTGCGCGGCTTGACACGTTTTGGTGCCTGTCTCCCAGGTGGAAATAAATGAATTGGGAGTTATGGATGGGCAATTGCAATCCACATCTCACTGAGCCCTGTTTGTTGGGAGGCATTAGGAGCCAGCACAGAGGAGCAGATGATTGGAAGCAGAGTTACTTCTTCGTGTTGCTTTGACGCTGCAAGTCTAAAAGAAAATCTTTTGTGGCCTTGCAGCCATAGCTTCTTCCTTTCCCTATGGAATATCCATTTATGCACCCTGCAAGGGCTGTTCACACCCTGGGGATGCAACCATGGATATGTCTGGGTTGCTAAAGATAATGCTGGCAATCCCAAAGCTTGCTTTGTGCATGCCACAGCACAGTACTGCACGAGCGCCAGCTCACGGCCTGTAAGCAACATGGTCATATGAGAAGGCCTAAGTAGCTCAGGCATGTGCTGCATGGGTGGGTAGGGTGATATGGCTGCCTGTTGCAGATGCAGCTTGTTTGGCTGCAGATGAGGTATTTGTTATGCCACCCATCATGGTCCTGTGTGGCTGGTAGGGAACAGTCTAGACATCACAGCCGAGGTCAAAAGGAGTGGTTTTGTGTCATTCACCTGCATGTGATGGGGCTAGGTCAGCAGGGAATCAGTTTAAATCCAATCCCAGTAGATAAATTCACCAATTAGAAGTGAAGTTGTTAACCTTTGTTCTAGTGACTAACCCTCTTACTTCACAGGTCAACATTAAAGATCTTGATCCTAAGTATGCCCATATTCAAGTGACTTATGTGAAGCCCTATTTTGAAGACAAAGAAATCTCTGAAAGAAAGACTGAATTTGAAAGAAATCATAACATCAACAGATTTGTATTTGAAACGCCTTACACTTTATCTGGAAAAAAGCATGGCAGTGTGGAAGAACAGTGTAAAAAAAGGACCATTCTAACTAGTAAGTACAAGCACCTGAGCATGAGACTCTATGTATCAGCAACTATTTTTAGACTATTTTAGCTCATAAAAATATCCCAAAAGAGTAAGAAATTCTCTCAGCTATTTAATCAGAATTTTGGTAATAATATTCTGTTTGGTACAGGGAAGTTACCATATATTTCTTTCTGCAAATTTTTACAGATTAATAAATTGTGCTGGTAAATTATAGCCTTTTTTGGGATTTCACACATACCGAGTAAAACCCCAAGGGCAAGGGTCTGCCTGTGTGTGTTCTATGAAGACTCCTCCTATTTGCTGCATGACTTTTCAATCTATAAACTTCCTTTGCTCTTTCTGCTAGCTTTGAACTCCTTTCCATATGTAAAGAAGAGAATTCCAGTCAGCTATGAACATCAGGTTAATTTAAAACCAATTGATGTTGCTACTGATGAAATAAAAGACAAGACAGCAGAGCTGCAAAAACTCTGCTCCGCTGGTGATGTTGACATGATCCAGCTGCAGCTCAAATTGCAGGGCTGTGTCTCTGTGCAGGTAAGGTTTGGTGTCCGTTCAGAATTGAGTTATATACACATTTCAGAGTGAGTCACATTTTCACATTTACTTTCCAGAAATGATTAACTGCCTTGTTGGCAGCGCTGCAGCCATCGACCTGCCAGCACAGCTTGCCCTGCCACGTACAGGGTTGCATTAGCTGATTAGTATTTTGTCCAGTGATGTTTGCGGTGTCAAGTCCAGGTGTAATTGCATGTTGGCTGGCCATGGGTGAATGGTGGAATAGACTTAATTCTTGAAGCTTGTACAGTAAATACCAGGCACCAATAGCCTTTTGGTTGAGCCTGACTTCTTAAGCTGGATAAATGACCTTAAGACTCAGACCATACTGCTTTTCCAAACAGAAATAAGAGGAAAGTATGAGGAAACAGTTTGCATCTCTCTTTTTTATCTCCGTTTATCTTTTGGTCTTAAAAAAACTAGATGGAAAAACTAATACTCAAGTTTTGAAACTTCAGGTGCCTCCGGTGACACTAGTAATGCAGAATTGCTGCCATTCAAATAATATGCTAATGGGTTTTGTAAGAAAAAAGTTATTTTCTTTATAACTGCCTTTACAACGCAACAGAATTTCTAGCATAAGTGATTTCTTCCTTCTTTGGTCCTAGGTTAATGCTGGTCCCTTGACCTATGCCAGAGCTTTCCTAAGTGACAGCCAGTCCAGCAAATATCCTACTAAGAAGGTGAATGAGTTAAAAGAAATGTTCAGGTAGGATTTCTGATGTAATCAAAACTAGCCAGCTGTCTGAACATGGTACTTGCTTTTCTTATTTTTGTCTGTCTCCAAAATCAGCAGATGCTGAATGCTCAGATGTACCTTATAAAGATACAGGTCTCACAGGGTTGTGGGTGCTCAGACATATGAAAAAAGCCAATGTAATGATGCATGTCAAGAGTTCCTAAACTCAAGGCTGTGATCTCCCTGGGGAGATGTACCTGGACACCCGTGTCAGCGGTTTGTGTGGGTATTGGGTGTTACAGCGTGAAGAAAGTATGTTTGAAAACCAGAGGTTTGACAGTCTTCTGCTCAGGGATCTTTGATATTGTGCATTGTTTCCCAATCTTTCCAAATGGATTTTTTTACTACGTAATGACAAACATGAAATATTTTAAAGCAAATCCCTTTCCAGTTTATGGGGGACTGTCATTCTTGTTTCTGTTGCTAATTATTGAAACAATATGACTCACACAGGCATTTTTCTAACTCCTGTCCCTTAGGGTAGGTTTTACCTCCCACTTGAAAGTGGCCCCCAAGATATAATCAGGCAGCTCCTGCTTCACCACAGGATGATGTGCCTTTCCCACACTATTTTCTGGACGTCTTGGGAGCAACCAGTTGCCCACCAGCTCCTGCAATCATTTCTGGATGCTGGTGGCTCCCATTTTGCCCATCCATTACTGTATGGAGAAGGCAGCATTTGGGCCAATCCTATTTTCCTTCAGTGTATTGGGTAATGTAGCAAACCATGTAACAAGTAAGGGAACAATCCCTGCAAACCTGCCACCCGTGGATGCAGAACAGAGGGAAGGCGATTTTACTTTCCAGCCGTGCAGTGCAGCCAGAAGGACAGACACAATCTCTACTTCATGCAAAACATCCCGAAAATCCCAGTTGTGCTTCTGTTTTCATTACAGTCAATAAAAAAGGAGAAATATGTGTGTGAAATGAAGCAAAGAAAATGAGTAATAGTAACCAAGAAACAGTATTACAGCTCCCTGTGACCTCAGTTTCTCTCTGGAGGGTGTGCCTGCTGTTAGCAACTTGACCTCAAGCACACGTGCTCCATCACATCCATCCAGATCTGTTGGTCCTGGTGCCTGACTGGGGCTCCCTCTGCTCTGTGACCCTACACGCAGCTGGTTGGGTTTAGCTGGAGTCTGCAACCTGTGGGTGGTCCTACAGGTCGGGGTGAAGGTGCTGCAAGACCACCACCTATTGAGGACCCAGCTCGAAGGAGCTCCAGCTGAAAGCCTAGTACCTGTGTTGCAAGCCCTCCCCATTCCCTCATCCACTGTACCAGGGATGCTCCTAGACAAATATGGGGAAAAAGGCAGGGGGGAAAATGAGATTTGCCTGTCTGTTTGGTTGTTTGCTTTGGAAGAAGACTGGGCTATTGGAACACCCAAAGTTCATTCCTTTCCTCCCCAGGAAGTTTATACAAGCCTGTGGAATTGCTCTGGAGCTCAATGAGCGACTCATTAAGGAGGATCAAGCGGAGTACCATGAGGGGCTGAAATCAAACTTTCGGGATATGGTGAAAGAGCTTTCTGACGTCATCCATGAACAGGCATGTACTGCGTGGCAGGAGCCCACAGAGGTGGTTCTCTGGGCTTGAAACTAGATAATGCCGAAAACTAATTGAAAACTTGATCACTCTTCATGTTATTTAGCTAAATACAAAAAGGCGAGTAACTGAACGTGAAAAGTAAACAATACACTTGGTGGATTCCTAAAACCGGTTTCCGTTGGTAGAAGGTCGCAGCCTGGTGTTGGTGTACAGTGTGCTTCAGGGTGGAGTCTTCGCTGACGCATACCATCAGTTTCCTGGCTGCTGGGCTCATCAGAAATCCTGTGCCAGGTTTTGCCTCATGTTTTCTACATCATAAGAATCCTGTGATAAGTCACAGGTTGAAATTCTCTGGCAAAATTTCCATTTCCTCAGTTATATCCAGCTTAAGTTCTTTTTTTTTATTTCAAGGATTAAAGGATGTTTTCTTTTAACTTTGGCCTAGTGCCAACACACCATTTGTATGCACTGATATAATATGAAATATAAAGTAATAATTTATCTGACTTATGTTTTAATGTTTTCTTGGATCTTTCTGGGAAAATACATTTGAATAGTAGCATCAGAGAGGTGAGAGACTGAAAGAACAGTTGCACATTTACGTGGTATCGTGCTGTGAAATTAGATGAAATTAGTCTTTCTGAAGGAATCTGCATACTTTTGCTCTTTAAAAAGAAAGCTCATTGTAGATTTGTATTATCAAGCACATAAGATGAACAGTACAGACTGCATTGTGATTGATGGTTCTTGACATTTAGAAGAATGTTTTCAAAATCTCCCTGTTACTCCACATACAGTCCCTGTGTGACTTAATTAAAACTGCAACGTTTTAAGTTGATAAAAAATATATAGGCAAATCCCACAATAAGTTGAGCAGCTGCTCAAACTAATGCAAAAATGGGCAAAATAATACAACTGCACCAGGCTGCTATTTGTAAGTTAAGTTTATTTACAATAAAATAATGCTTGTAGGAATCAAACAGAGTCTTGTTACGAAGAGTACAATTCCATTTCAGGGAAACAGTCTCATGATGGGGCTGAACATTGTTGTAGGAATGTAAGGGAGGATCTGTTTGAGAATAAGTGACTGCTGCATCCCCCTTGCTTTTGCTGGATTTCCCTGCTGTTCTGCTCCTGACCATCATTTTCTTCATGTGCAAACTACTAATTTTGCACATTCAGCATGCTCATTTTTTTTTCTTGTACATTACCTACCATGTATACTCGACTGGTGAATTTTGGTCAGAGATATTCATTCACAGGAGCTGCCACCTGCTTATTCGAAGCTGTTTGCAAGTAAACCTTTCCAAGACATTTAATTTGCATGCAGCTGCTGGAACTGTTGTCGTTTCTGAATTCTGCAATAGTCAAATCAAAACCAAATCACTCATTTCAGCACCATCGCAGTACAATAGTTGGGATTATCTTAGAACAAAGAAGCATTGTTAAAGCACTCCCTATTATCTTGATAGATTTACAAACCCACTGTCATGTTGCCTTTGGTTAATGGGCAAAATATTAGAGCAACTGAAATGTTGCAGTAAAGGGCTTGCTGGGAAGGATATACTTTTCACTTTCTTCTTGTATTAGATCAAAAGGCAGATTAAAAGATCATGTTTACGAGCACTGTTCTTTATGGTTGTACAACATTACGTAGATAACTGCTGGCTTGAACTTTGTATTGCCATCAAATTACCTAAGTATCTAACAAATTAAACTTGATGGAATGCGTTTTCTTCTGCAAAACTAAGCAGTTAAGCATAAAAAGTATATTACATTAATTTAGGGCTGTCATTGCAAATAACATACGCTTTTCTAAATATTGTCAGCGCCCCAGAACAAGACAGGCAGTGCACTTGGTTGGAGATGGCAGGGCAGATGGGTAACTCACTGGGTCAGCCTGTGGCCTGTCTACAAATCCTTTAGGTTAGGGAAATGTAAACACAAAAAATTGATAAACTGCAGCTGAACAGGTACAGGAAGCCTCAGAGAGTGGCAGAAAACTAGATGTCCAGAAACTGTTTCTGATGGCCAGTGATCTCAGTTTCACTCATGTAAATCCAGGCTTAACTGACTTGTGACTGGTGAGCCACAGGGTGAAAAAAATTACAGCTTCAGCTTGAGAGCAGCTCCACCAGTCCAGGCAGATCCTGGGCTGTGAGACGATCCTTCAGGTGATACACAGAATCTTGCCACCTGGCAGGGATGTAGTGAGCGTTTGCTGTATTTAGCTGCAGGAACTCCCTGCGCTTCCCCAAAAAAAGCTATTATAATTCTTCTACCGCTAAGATATAATAAACAATTGTCTGTATAGCAATTTTTTCTTTCCTAGACTGGATAGTTGTAACTAAAAATAATCCAGCAATACACAGAACAATGTATATACGAATGCTACACAAATCGCTAAATTACTCTTCTTTCTCATTTCTTTGTTATGCTGCCTTTGCGAAACAGCTTTGAACACAAGGTTGGATATCTCTTTTGCATACCTTTTTTAAACAGCTTGATTATAACAATGAACTGAAACTTTTACTGAATCTGTGATTACTTTGTTTCATCTAGATCTACCATGAAGATACGATGCATTCACCGTGGATGCATGACTCCCTACATGTCTTCTGTGCCATCAGCGGAACATCTGGTGATGGAAGTTACTGTTCGCTCAGACCCACTGCTGAAATTTAAACATATCAGTCATATTTTACAGAGCTTTCTCAGGAATACTTGGAACTGTACAAAGGGTGTTTAAGGAAATCCATGATGAGCAAAGATTCAAATTTCCCGCCCCCCCAAAAAAAGTTGCCATGCTTTCAAACAGGGTGCTTGCTTATTTTGCTGGCCAACATTGAAAGTGCCTGGACATTGCACCACTGTGCTTGTTTTCTACTATTATTTTTTTTTCAAGCCAACTGTGTAACAGGACATGGAAAGGCAGTTATCTAAATACGTATTGAATCGCTGAACTATGAACTATGAATTGAAATGGTAACGGTACTATGTAAAGTGGTACAATGGAATATAATAAAATGTAAAAGTACTTTGTAAATAGAAGGAGTATAGAGTCTGTAGAAATTAGCATTATATCGTATTTGCTGCTAAAAGCTTTGTTGAAGGAGAAATTGTAGTCACTAGTAAGGGACCTTCCTCTTTTAAAAAGTATCTTGGGGTCCAGGTGCCCCCGCTCCACTCAGACAATGAGAGTAACCTTGCCATAGTCTGGAATAACTAAAACCTAAATCAGAAACGGTATTTTTTGTACATCCTCTGAGTAGATAATTCTAAAGTAACCTCCACGAGAGCCGAGCTTGATGTAGCGGATTTCAATTTTGGCTCCCCTTTCACCACTTCAGGAGGATGGATTCTACTCGCTGAGGACAACGTAAGAGATTTGTCATTTGACACAAGTTTTTCTATTTACCACTCGTGGTCTCACACAAATACAAACTCTGAGGACACCTTAAATTGAGTTGGGAATTATAAAGTGTTTTAACACCTTGCAGAAAAAAATCTAATAATCTGTGAGATGTGCTTTAAAAAAAATAAATGCAGCACATCTAAATAACTCATATAAAACTGAGGGGTTTTTTTAACATCATATGACATGCATGTTCCCTCCTGTTAAACAGATCTGTTTTCTGAAAGCCTGTTATTTTTGTCTTGGTGGTTGAAGAAAATGTATTTTCCAGAGTTCTTTTATTCCTTCTTCCCCTCCCCAAAGCAGGAAGAAGAAGAAAACAAATCAGTAATTCTTTTATCCAGCAACATTTATAACATAATTGTAAATATGGTTCCAGTAGGATGGGGTTTTTTAAGGATACGTAATAAAATGCCATAATAAAAGGGCTCCAGCTGGGTATTTAGCTTGTCTATAGTGGCTATAAAATATTAAGCTCCTAATTTCTGTAACAAAAATTACCTTCAAATAGTAACTGGACCACATTTCAAAATGTTTATTATGCATTATTCTAAATAGCTAAAATCGTCCTCTCAGAAAATAATATGTGATCCGTAAATTCACCCATTCACTGTTGCTAGCGAAATACAGATGTGCCTATGTAACAAAGAGACCACGTTTCTGCTTGTGTGTGCTTTTGTGGCAGGCAGGCTCTAAATTTAGCTTAACAGAAAGAGGAAGAGAGACTAGTACGTTTGAATACGGTTACTACCTTATTGCTTTTCATCTTTCAACAAATAATATTTAAAGGCAGATAGTGAGAGTTTTCCAAATCACTTTACTAAGAGGTGATGAAGGTTTTTAATAGTGGATACATTACGAGATTGTTTTGGAGGCAGTTAAACTCTCCACAACAGGACTAACAGCGTATCTTGGATACAGTCAGCAGTGACAAGGTGTGGACATCCCAAAGCTCTTGCACTATAGCCTTTTTAAATGCTACAGCTAGCCTAATAGTTTTCCTGGAATCGCAGTGAAATTCTTATTCATGTTTTTTGATGTCTTTAATGTTCTGAAATAAGAACATTAAATAGGCTGGTTTTTCAATGGCTATTCCTTGTTTTTACTGGAATTCTACTGAAAATTCTTATTCATATCTTCGCATGTCTTTAATGGTTCAGGATGAATTTTTGTCTGAACTTCTCAATTTATTGTTGGTATTGGAGTTGTCCTGTCATTTCAGTTTAATGTACTGGAAAGCTGTCTCTGTAATTCAGCCAAAAAAAGTATTTAACACACATCCAATTAGAATGTATATAGTCAGTACAGTTCAGAGTACACGCTTTTACGCAGTTTTGATGAATAACAAAAATGACCATGCCCTAAGGATTTGCCTTCTGTCCTGCAGGTAAATAATTCCACTGGATTTTTAACGGAAAAATCTCAAAGGGAAATTTTTCCTTTTTAGATGGGTTATAAAAAGACTGGTAACAAACCAGCTTGTTTTTTCTTTACATTTTCACCAATCTAAAAATTAGTGGTCATTAGGGAGTGGTCATTAGATATTTTACAACTGTATCTGGACGACGGTACCAAGAAGTTATTTACATTTTCTCTTCCTGTCCTTTTCCTACACGATTGTCCCAGTTCAAAGAAGTCCTTCAGATTTTTTCTTATTTCTGGCTGAAATAGCTTAATCCATAGATATATCTGAGGAGAGTGCTATATATGTGCCTGTTTTATGTAGCTGGTGCTCACATTGGGTACTTCCTATTTGCTGCCTTTTTTGGAAGAATATAAATGTTTATTGTTCTTTAACACTTTTGTTTTTCTTATACCGCCTAAGGAATGGCAGGAGTTTTTTGGTCTGTAAAAATTAGTAGACATATTTCAAATTATAATTCTTTCTATGTATCAGTATAGCTACACATACCTATTTTATATGTGCACCTCTGATTACTTTTGCTGCAAAACTGCAGTATGGCACATCAAGTCTCCAGAAGGCATACACTGGAAATTTTGCATAGAAGGAGAAATAGGATAAAGCATCTGTCCGTGAGGATTAAGAGCACTTGGCTGCTCTCAGTATCAGGACTCTTTTGGATAATGGTATGTGTTGGAGCCAAATTGTTTGCAAATAGGACATATAAAGCAACACAGGGTCTGCCAGCAGTTTATGTGCCTGAACATGCTTTTAGAGATTTATATACCTAGACAGAGTAAGCAAAGTGTAAACATTTACTTTCTTCTTTGGCTTACTCCTTTTCTTTAGAAAGTAGTATCTTAAGACAAATAATTTCAGATTTACATTTCTTTCCCCCAAAAAATCTGGAACGCAGAATTTACTGCAGCCAAGGATATATTTCTACATACTAGTCGATGTTCTAAATTTCCTCTGATAACAGAAATTGTCATGAGATAGGACAACAAATAGAAAATCATGGATGTGAGAATACCTGTGTTGTGCCACATGTTTGTTTTGTTCTGGAAGCCTTTTGAACATATGCCATGTGGTATTTTGGCATAGAATAAGAATTTACATAAACATACCACCTTCTGTCTCAAAGTAGATAAAATATGTGTTTTCCTTTCCCGTCCCATGGACTTCACAACAGGCTTCAGAATAACCCTACAATTTGATGTAACAGCCAAAAAAAATTGGAGGAAAACATAAGTCTCCTTCAAATTAAACCACATCTTACTCAAATTTACCCCCTTGAGGAGAGCAGCATGTGTTCATTTGATGGTCACCAAGCTGAGTTCTTCTAGTTAAGGGGTTCTTACTGGATTGAGGAATACTGTGTACAGCTAATTGTCGTGCAACCAGAGACTGTAGTACTTTACATAATATGCTTGTGTCAAGCAATGGTGAACCAGTTATGATATACACGTAGTATTTCAGCTATTCTGGATGTAATTTACTCTCTTTTCATGTAAATTTAACAACCTGCTACTACATATTCATAACAGAAGTGCTTTTATTGTGCATGTTGTATATACGTGTGTTGTACAAGGCCTGTTTAACCTTCTGTGTGTGATGACAGAACAGGACATGGCATTTGCCTCGGCTGCTAACGATGTACCTGTGACACCCACTAATACACAGCGCTGCTCCAGAGCTTTCTGAGACCAGCAATCCTATATTGCTGTTTTTATTCTCTTTCTTGAAGAATCAATAATTTTTACAAGAAGCCAGGGAAAAATCACATTTCAGTTGATCCAGATAAAAGAGAGTTTATTCCAGGTCAAAAAAAAAAAAAAAAAAAAAAAAGACTACAAAACCAGGAAAAATAAGTGTTGCGATAAACATGTTTTGCTTAGGGGCTTTTTCCTCATCACAGAACATGATGAGTGATCTGAAGTTCATACCAGTGTAAGATTCATGGGACTAAAACCTAGTCAAATGAGCTGTCGCATGTGCTGCCTCTAAAGAAGATTATGTTAATAAATCTTCAAACACCTAAGTACACCAAATGAAACCATTAGCACTAAATTATTCAGTGGCAAATAGAAGGCGTTGATTCAGAAATCCTGAAGGAGCACAAATGCCACACATCCAGCTCGGAGGATCCAAAAAAATTCATCAGGAAACCTGAGACAGGCATAAAAACACTTACAAATTTATAAATAGAAATAAGAAGTGAATCAGTAGTGAGGAAATGGGCCAGCAAATCAGCCTACTTTCCTAAAGAATATTCAGTAAGTTTGCGGTCAGGTTTTGGGTCTGTTTTGTAGTTCCAATTTGCAGACCCAGACTTCTGCTCTTCGGGAATGTATTTATTGCTGCTCTTCTCCAGCTAATTCAAATGGCCAGCATACCCGTATATGTGCCAAGCTCAGGCAGCTGTACTGGCTGTTACATATTGCAACGTAAGTCAGGTATAACTATTGCTATTTACCTCACCAGCAGATAAAGGACAAACTGCTTTTTCTACTGTCTTCTACCGCCGAGGCTGCCTGTACGAGGCTCTTGCACACCTTGGCCAAGCAGCTGTAGAACCAGGTTCGTGCCCTGCCTCTGGTGATGGGTAAAGGAGTTACTCCCTTGCTGGATAAACAGATGAATTAGACCTTGGTATTTAGGGAACTGTGAGCAGAAAAGTTGATGCGTGGACTTGCAAGAGCAGTTTATTGGAGAGGGAAACAATATTTGCTCAAGCACGCTTAGTTCCACTTCTACCCAGAAGTGCTCTCCAAAGGACGTAGTTTCTATTCGGCGTAATTTCTGATTTCTGGTGATGCTTGGACAGCAGCTCGGAGAGAACTTGCAAAGTTCATGGCCGTTTTGAACATACGTATCACAAATCTCTAGATGTTCCCTGTGAGGCCCCATGAGTCAGACCGGGTTTTTTCAGCTCACAATTTTGGATTTTTGTGCCTCAAATCCAGCTGTATTCTAATTGAGTTACCCCTTTTTGAAATGACCCCAGCCATCTTCTGAAGAGCTTACATTTATGTCCGTTGAGACCTAAAGTCTTCACAGAAGCTGCTGCAAAATCAGAAATGATACAGGAGGAATCTCACCATCAGCAGGGGCAACTAAGGACTCTTCTGCTCCCAAAAGGGACAATTCCCCACAGTCCCATGACGCTAATTACTGCTGCCTCTTGTTGGACCTGGTAATCGTGCAGCCACGCCATGCATGTGTCATTTGTTAATATGATTTAGAGAACAGGTACTGAAAAGAAACATTTATTTTTTTTTTTAATGCATCGGAAAACTTGCTGCACGGCCCCCCAGCCACTGGCTTTGGTGGCGTGGGTGGAAACAGCAGGAATGCACGGCCAAGGGCAGATCCCCAATACAATCCTCAATCAGTTTACACCAAGCATGAAGCCATACCCCAAGTGCTTATTTAACAGATCATTTTAAAGATACCCCAGGTGTGTCTACACGAGTTCCAATCACTACAGCGCAGGCATATTTTCTAAGAAGAACATGAGCCAGCAAGAGATTTGCACCTGAAAGATGCGGGACAGGACTCAATGGGGTTCAGAAACCGGGAAGTCTCGGGTAGGTGGCAGAGATCACAGGCTTTGGCAGGAATTACGACTGCTGCGCACTGGGACAAGCTGGGGCTCAGGGAGGAGGGAGACCGTCAGGGAAAAACATCTCCAGCTGGGCAGGCGGCCAAAAGCATGCAAACGCATGGACATGTGCTTGGCACTGGCACTCCCGGGAGGAAGAGTGGTCAAAACAGAAAGACACAAAGAAGGAAGGAAAGGAAACAGCAGGGAAAGCGAAAGCAAGAGAGAGGTCGCTGTATCTCGGGTCAACTTCACCCTAGAAAGGCCAACACCAGCAGGCGTAGTCCACGCCGGCTATAGGTAGTCACACAGCCTGAGCACAGTCACATGGCTTAAATGCTCCACAGCCTGGAACTTTAAGCCACAATTTTTATTTGATTATAATTGCAGGTCCCTGGGCACTTTGTAATAGCAACTAGGAAACTTGCTAAATCCTCTTCTTTTCACAGAAATATAAAAACAAACAGGCAGAAAAGCAAGGAAAAAAATCAACATTAACACAGGATATTCCCCGCCCTATCATAAAAAGATCTGCTTCCCTTTTTCTGAAATGAGTATCTAAAAAGCAGATAAACTCTTGCAAAACTCCTTGAAGACTCTTGCAAAACTCCTTGAAGAGCTGAGTAAATATTGAAATGTTCTGTTGGTCGAGGAATAAGTAATTTTCACTAATGAATTTTGTCTTGAAACTTAGCCAAAATTTCCTCTCTGCTGGATCGGGATTATTTTTATAACACCTGTTTTTGCGTGGCAACTAGGAGGAAGCTTGCTAGCTACCACAAAAATCTGTTTCTAGATTGTTGTCTTATCCTGAAATGTATCGAAGTATCACTTGCGGGATATTCCCACTTCGGTGAAAATTTAGGAAAACTACTTGCTGCATCACACCCACAACAGTGAGAGCAAAACTGCAAGTGAGCGTGTTGTGTTCGGAAGGGGCTGAAGCAGAGGAGCAGAGGGTGTTTTGGGAAGTTTGTAGAAAGAAGAATCTGTAGTAAGCGGATCAGGGAAAGAATCAGCATGGCTGGGGTGGGAAGGGACCTCTGGAGATCATCTAGTCCAACCCCCTGCCAGAGCAGGGTCACCCACAGCAGGTGGCACAGGAATGCGTCCAGGAGGGTTTGGAATGTCTCCAGAGATGGAGACTCCACCACCTCTCTGGGCAGCCTGTTCCAAGAACAATGTGTTTTTAGTACAGATGAGAACTATAGAAATGACCTGAAATTGCAGGAGGGATTTTGAAAAGACAAGTTCTGCTGGGGGGCCTGGATAACTAGGTTTAACATGAAGAGAACAAGCCAGGGGTGGGCTTTGCTCGTGAGAGGACATAGAGGGTCTCGGGCACGTCTCAACAGTAGTAGGAGCTGAGCGTGCGTCCGGCTGCGACGGGGAGGCGAGTTTGACCCCCCCAGAGGCGACGTCTCGGAGCTGCTGGCCGTGCCCTGCGGGGGTGGCGGGAGGCGGCGCTGGGGCACCGGACGGTCCCGGCCGGGGGGCGCTGGGGCACCGGACGGTCCCGGCCGAGGGGCGCGGGCAGCGGCGCGGTGCTGGGGCCGGTCTGCTCCTGCGGGGCGGCCCGGCGAGGAGAGAAGCCTCTCTGTGGGGCGGTGCGGGCGGCAGCGGCGGCCAGCAGAGACGGGCGAGCGGGAAGCGGGTGACGCCCGGGGTGACACGGGGTGAGGAGGGAGCGGGGGTGGCAGGGGCCGGGAGCCCGGCCCCAGGGCGGTGCCGACCAGGTAGGAGCGACCGGGGAGCCGGCGCTACCTGGGCGGGCCGCGGCCGGGCCCTTCCTGTCTGGCCCGGCCCCCGCCGCGGGAAGTGGGAGCCGGGAGGCGCGCCGGGACGGCCGGAGGGAGACATGGGTCCGCCCGCAGCGCTGCAGGCCCGCCGGCTCCTCCTGGCCGTCTGCTGGCTGGTGGTCGCCGCGGGGAGGGCGGCAGGTAGGAGCGGGACGGGCCGCGGGGGCCTCCCCGGGGCGGGCGCGGGGCGCGTTCGGCCGCGAATTTCAGCGTAAACGCTTTCGTTTTGCGGTAGAAACGGGCCGAAGGGCGTCAGCTGCGTGCGGGAGCCCGGCTTCCCACCGGGCCGCGACCGGGAATTGCCTGAAAAAATCTGCTTTTCCCTCCCCGAAAGGCAGTGTTCGACAGGGCCACGGAAAGCGTTTAGCGGCTCCCGGGACCGCCCGTGCCCCCGACGCCGCGGGAGAAGCCGGGGGTCCCCGGAGCGGGGGCGGCTCCCCGTGAGCCTCCTTCGTCGCCTTCGCCTTTCCGTTCCCCGCTTTTGGGAGCGCGAACGTTTATGGCAGGAAAGCTGCCCGTGTGCCGAAGGGTTTCGTAAGAACCGGGGCTCGAAGCTGTGTGTGTTCTGTCTGTGCAAAAATACAGTTGCTAATACAGTTAGAGAATTGCTATTTTTCAACTGGCTACAATTCGTTTTCTAACTATGAAATCGAGCTTAAGAAAATACAGTAGGACAAAGCACAGTTTTTTATGGTGTAACGCTTTTGTGATGCTTGATGCAAAGCATTTGTTGGTGTTTGCGCATGACGGCTGTTAGAAATCCAGCGTTTTCTGGGCAGGATGGCCTCGACTCAGCCACGCTCAGCACTGCTGCGCTTGGCTTCCTCAGACGCATCGTCGTGGTTTGGTTTTGTAAGCGTGAAATAGTGTCTTGCCTGTGTTTCGCAGATGGTCTTTGAGTTGTTCCGCTAAATTTCTGTAGCGATGAGATTTTAAAAACAAAAGTATTAGACTGTCTGTTTTATACAACAAAACTATGAGACTGGCCAAGACTATGAATAAAAGCAAATCTTCAGCTGAATCTAACATTAAAGCACAAGCTTCAGAATTGTATAGATCAGTCTAAAACCTACTAGATTTTCCACTTTTTATGCTAATACAATTTGTTGATTTATTGATAAACCTTGAATATTCCCACTTCTTACTTCGTGCAGTTAGAAATCTGTGAGCTTAAGCACAATTACTTCTAATCAAGCTTAATAAAAGAAAATGTGTAGAACTTCAGAGCAGCAGCCAGGGATGCCACTGTAATTTTTTTAATGCTTTGTTGCTTTTGTAGGTAATAAAAAGTTTGATCGGGAAAAGACAGAATGCTTGGAGCCGTGTAGTCTTGTTAAAATAAATTACTTTTTTTTTTTTTTTTTTGTGATGTAAGGGACTCAGTATTTGCAAACTTAAGGCCCCGATGCTGTTCCCAAAACCCATTATAAGGTTTTGTTAGTGGAACGGGTAGGAGGCAGAGGTGTTCTGTCTAGGTTCAGTTTTCTCAGAGGAGACTGTGTTTTTGTAAGAACAAAAATTTCTCTTGCCTGCTCTTGAGGTCAGCTGTAAAATTGAACAAGCAAATAAAAATTACAGAAGTTTCAAATATTCAAAAAAGCTAAGCATATTCAAACTACAAATGTAAATCCTAGTAATTATTCTCATTTTCTGTGTGAGCATACATTACGTGCACATACACGCCGATGGTAATAATGCCTGATATGTAACACTGCCTGTCCTTTAACTGTGCAAAGGTCTGATAGGGCTTGATGAATTTTCTTCAAGCTTTGGCATCTCTGGCTCTCAGGAACTGCAAGATAATGGTGTCGTGGACACTTTGAGCAGAATTCTTGCTGAAATAAGCTGGTGTGCCTTTCCATCTGCCCTCTTCCTTGTGCCAGCAGAAGGAACCGGGGCTGCACCGTGACCTGGATGGGAAAACGGGTGGGATTATTCTGCCCTTTCCCTCTGCGCTCCCCCAGATGTTAGGGCGGCTCGAGCTTCGTGTCCTGGGACGAGCAAGACCTGCAGCGCTGGTTGATGTCACTTTGAAGCGCTTGTGAAACTACTGCGTAAGAAGGGCACTTCCTTTCCACAGCCAAATAGGTGGCAGTGCCTCAGTGATGATACCTGTAGATACCCTTGAGAAGCAGTCACGTCTTCTCATAGTACACGCTAGAGCAGCCCTTTAAAAAAACAAAATTCATTTTCTTAGGGAATTACCAGTTGGTAATTTTTTTCTAGAATTGTAGTCTTGACACATACTTTCATTTTTCCTGGCATTTTTCTAGTTTCTGCCATATTTCCCTGCTTTGTTTTCTCATACGACGTTCAAGCTGTGTCACTGGGCATGGAAGAGGCTGTGACTCAGTGCACAAGAGTAAGGAAGGGTCAATGCACAAATGGATTTATCCCAGCAACTGAGTCATGGCCCTTCCTTGGCTTCTATCTTGCTTTTGGGGAGGTGAAAAAATGTACCGCTGAATTGCGCCAGCAGCAAATTACCATTTGTCCCACACTGGTTTTTGCTCACTGTGCCAGAGCATAGCATTAAAAGTTTAATAGATGAGTAATTGAAAAAGCATTGTGGTTTCTTTGTTGTTTTTTAGCACTCTCAGTTTGGCTTGGATTGGGCTAAATTGTGGTTCTTACATGCAGCTGTTGCTTGCAACATGTAATCGCTTGGCTCTTTAAAGTTTTCTCTCTGAAACTGCACTGATGGATATTTTTTGGGTAGAATAAAGTATTAATTGCTCCACAAAATGTATATACTGTTTTTGCTAAAGATTCAGCATGTGTGATGCAAACTTGCAGCAGAAAAGACCTGGAAAATGAGACTTGTCTTCCCTCCATGAGCATAAGTTTCATTACCACAGCCACTACATGGTTGCAAGCTGTGATTTCTCAAAAATTACTTTTCAATGATTTTTTTGTGTGTGTGTGCGTTTCTTATAATTATTTAAATGATTGATGGACCAAGATAACAGGAACAGTAGAAACAATTTAGTGGGCAATACCTTATCTGATATGGCAAATGCGAGCTGATGAAGTTGAGGAGTCATTTGTGTTCTTTTCTGTTGGAGAGTTAAAAATCTGTCAGTTCTACTAATGGTGAAATGTGGACCAACAGGGTTGTTACACCAATAACTTTTCTTGTAGGAGCAAAAGTTCTTCCACCTCCATCCAACCTGGACTACTCGTTTATCCAAATCTGCACCCTGAACTGGACGTGGAACCCCCCAGAGAACGTCAGCAGTGGCTGTGACCTGGAGTATTCCAGCGACATCGTGATTGATGAGGTCCCTCAGGACAAAAGAGTGAGTGCATCGTCTCTTCAAACTCTGCTGTGCTCCAGTAAATGTCTTATTGCGATAAAACTGTCTGTGTGTAAGCATATATAC
The DNA here is from genome assembly GCA_947846985.1 of Fratercula arctica. NCBI lineage: Eukaryota > Metazoa > Chordata > Aves > Charadriiformes > Alcidae > Fratercula > Fratercula arctica. The sequence goes on from CANTUZ010000007.1 coordinate 25,987,729, forward strand.
ATATAGAAACATATATAAATACTGTTCTAGTATAGCCTTTGATTCTTGTCATGGGATCAAAACCTTAAAAATGAGTCATACCAGCGTGTAGGATATTCAGATCAGAAAAATCTGTCTGTCGCTCTCTGATAATGGAGCTGCTACTGGTAACACAGAAGTGCCGTAATAATAACCATGTGGAAAAGTCTTGTTTCAGTCTTTGCTTATGCAGCTTTCTAGGAAAAAAAAAAAATACATAAAGGGCAGTGTGCATCCCTAAGACTTAAATGGGAATTTGCAAAGGCTGATCGCTTTCACTTTGAACTCAATTCAGGAAAGCAGCATGCAAATTGGCCTTGGTGTAGCTGTGATTTGACAGCATAGCGTCTTTTGGAGGTGATGCCAGGTCTTAACATATTCACACATGTACCCTGTCCCAGAGCTTACAGTTATTTTTGGGGGGGGGGGTGGGGTGGTGTGAAAACAATGTGGAATGCATTTGTTCCCCAGAACAGAAATTGTAAAACTTCTTTGTTTTGGACTTTTGTTTTTATTCCTGTGTTGGATGGTTGTCATGGTTTGGCCTCAGATGGCAACAAAGAACCACGTGTCGCTCGCTCAGCGCTTCCCAGTACGGGAAGGATCAGAAGAAAAAGGCAAAACTCTTGGGTTGAGACAAAGGCAGTTTAACAGAACAGCAAAGGGAACAAGAAAACAATAACACCGACAGAGAAATATACAAACGCGATTACGGAACCACCACTCCCCGCTGGTCCGGACCCGGGACGCGCCAGCCCGCTCCAAACCCGACTGCCTGCCCCCTCCCTCCTTTTAATCTCAGGGTGGGCGTGGCTCACATGGCACGGAATACTTAACCCTGTCCCTGCCGGAGCCAGGACAATGGTTTGCAGCCCAGTGTCCGTTGCTGTTTGGTCAGGACTGAGTGCAGCGCCACTGTGGCACTGAAGGGACTGCAGGACAAACATTTTTACAGTTTATTGCCAGGAAGATAATATGCTATCAGTCCATAATTCCAAACTGTCAGAATTTGAAGCCTTGAAAACACACCAGCTGTGGGCTCGGCTGCTATTTTGGGTATGGTTACAACTGATCCGATACCTCTCGAAGCACCTTTTTGCTGTTAAGCCCCATTATTTTTATGGCCTGATGTTTTCAATGGCCTCCTCACAGTGGCTGCCGTGGTCTTTCTGGCAGCTTGAGGATATCCTGGACTTGAGGTAAGGCTGCAGTTTCCAAACAGCTGAGCTGATTTAGTGGTTTAACACTGCTAAAAGGGTGATGTTTCATTTTTTAGATGAGCAGGTCAAATTTGCTAACTCAGCAGAAACCTATTTACCTCTTCTGATGGGTTCATTAACAAATTAATAAGTTGAAAGTCAGCTTAACGAGCTGAATGAGTTTGTGGAAGGATGTAACAGATGCGATGGTCAGCAGCAGTGAAAGAGCGACAGGACGAACCAGACTGCATAGCATCTTGCTGCATCTTTTTGTGGTACAGCTGTAGCACCTAGTCTGTTCATTGCTGTTTGATTTCCATGCCCTCTCATTAGTGCTAATGTTTATTATTATTTTTTATACGTGAATGGTTACACCATTCTTTGGTCATAACAAAGTTTTTTTTTTTTTTTTTTTGCTTCTGTTTCCAGTTAAGTAAAAGGCATCCCCCTAGCCCAATAAAAGATGCTCAAGAAAGCATGTGAGAAAAGCCTTTTTCTCCCACAAACACATCCTCTCTTCTGAAAATGGAAGCTCATGGACTGCTCGGACCTGATGTGATGGATTTTGGGGTGGATTTATTTTGGGTTGTTTGGTTTTGGTTTTTTTTTTTTCTCTTTAAATTCTTTAAATCCATTCAAACTCTTCTCATTGCTTTTTGGTTACGTCTTCAAATGTTCTTTCTTCTGTTTGTCACACGCTTGTGTGCAAACACAGAGAAAGGTGAGGATTAGATCTGTAAACTCCTGTTTATATAGCTGAAGACTTACCGTAGAAACGTTCTCCCCCACGTTGTAGTTGTTCCTTGATCTCTGTACAGCCATTGCTCATGTCTGCAGTCACTGGAGTAGAAGCAGTTTTTCTTTGGTGAGTTCTGAGTGTGCCTGGTGAGGAAAAAGAAAAGCGAAGCGATGCTGAGGCTTCCCGTGTTTTGCCAGACACTCATTTTGTTTGGCTTTGAGCCGCAGTGTTTTTTAGGGGCTCTAATGTATTCTTGCATTAATAGTAATTCCCACGTGTTTGGTATGGTATGCCAAATGTTCTGGTTATTTTTCCCCCTCCATCTAACCCCAGGAATGGAGTAAGAGTCGCTTCCGTGTGACGGATACGTTCTTGAATGAGGAAATGCGTTTCAAAGTGAGAAGCGAATGCAGGCACGGTAAGGGCAGTGAGCCCAGCCGATGGGTGGAGACCTCCCTTCTGCCAACAGGTAACAATAACGCGCGGAGCCGCCGGCCCCAGCACAGCTCCCTCCAGCCTGAGGGGACACGGCCTTGCTTTCTGTCCTGCTCTAACAAAACATCATACACATATATCATAGAGAAATACAGAGAGATGCCAGAGGCGAGGGCTAGTTCAATTGATAGAGTTTGAACAGAACGATTGTACTACATTTAAACAGAACTGGAGTCTTTTGACACTTAGAACCTTATGGGCAAGCTTGTAAAATTTAAGTGCTCTTCCAAGACAACAGAGTGATTCCTGTTATTCTTCTTGTCCCTGCCATGCTGTGGTGGTGAGAGAAGAGATAACTTGGGTTGTATTAGGCCTGCTGACTTCACGACTAACGTCTAAGTCAGTTTATTTTGTATGATTTTTCTGTATGAGCATGGGTCCGTAAAAAAACCCTACACTTGTAAATTTACAGGGATGAATCTATTTAACGATTTGTTGAATAAGTAAGTGACTTAATTAAATAATTATAATAGGGCGCTCTCTTTTTCGGAAGAGGTGACTGGGGTATACAAAGCTGTGCATAGCAAAATGAATAGAGGAAAAAATACTTTTTGTTTCTTGACATCCAGAAATAAGGGGTCCATAGCAAAATTATTAGGAAGGAGACTTTAAGGAATAATGTGTTCTGCTGGATGCTGGGAGCTAGCAGGTACAGCAAGGAAATAGAGCCTCTTCCCTTGAGTAGTAAAAGTCTGTCTAACCCAGTAGTGTGACTTCATGTGGATGAAAACAGCGTGTGGAGGGGAGAATCCAAGACCTTATCAGGCTTGTCTGCGTGTCTGTCAAAAGGGTATTCTGGAAAATCAGGGAAGGAGATCATTAGGACAGCATGTACTAAAAAGGCTGGGGCTCCTAAAAATCTGCTTGCAGGTACAGTATTTTTAAATACTTCTTGGAATAGGAAAAGTGGTTTCATTTTCCTGTAGTCTTAGACAGTTGCTACTTCAGGGAGAATGCAAGCTCGGAAGGAGAAGGTAGTTTGGGGTTTGCTATCAATAAAAAGTCTGGACTGTTGGTAAAATTAACATGCATTTTATTTTTAGTTTGTGGAGATGTTGCTGCTTGTTACAAGGAAAAAATATCTAATATGCTGTAATATGATAATACAGTATAAAGAACTTGTACCATACAGAAGTGCAAGACTGAATACGAAAGGCTTTATTCCTGGGAGGTACATTGACATCTCTATTCACAATTGCTATGTACTCATTTACAGAACTATGAGTGCTACGTACTCATTTACAGAACTCATTATGGTCTGTAATTTAGGTTTTCAATATGTTGAAGAAGTTGAATGTCTAGGGTATATGAGTCTCAATTAAAAATTCAACCAGTGTTGCTTTTGTCCATATTTAAGATCTACAGGTATTTCCATAATCAGAATGTTGAGAAACTAATATTGTATCTGCAGAAGATAAAAAATGCTGACTATTTTTAACATTGATGGCTGTAATAATTATAACAAAGCCAAGTGCTATGCATGTAATTGCTAGTTACTTTAAATCCTTTTTAAAGTATCTGTAGTTTAGTAGAACAAGATATTTTCCTGACTCAACACCTGGTCCTTAGCATCAGGTAACTCTAAGTAGTAATTCAGAGGTGGTGGAAACTGAGATTCACTGTTGAGATTAGCTTGCATTTAGAAGTTACTCTGGGACTTCAGCCGCTGCAAGCGATAAACAACTGGAATTCGTCATTTGCTATGCTGAGACAGGCAGTGCAGGCTGAGGTAGCCCATCTTTGCCTTCCAGACAGTTTCAGTTATGTAAAAAGGGATGTTTTGCTTCAGGAATTCGGGGAGAATACTTTGCTGGCGAAATAAATCTGAAGAGACCTTTCCAACTTGCCTTGCAGGTATTCCAGGTACTGCTGCTGTTGGGTTGAGCTGTGTTTGGCACAATTTGGAGTACATGGATTGTTCGTGGCGTCCTGGGGAGAATGCAAGCAGCAATACCAATTACACATTGTTCTACTGGTTCGTACGAACTTTTTATTCCCAGCTCTGAAGTGCTTTAGCACTAATCTTTAGTTTTACGTGACACATTTTAGTTGTCTGCTTTCTGTTGCTTTGAATGTCTCAGGGCATTGTGTACAAGTTAGCGCTGGGTCCTGTCCCGCAGAGAACTTCGCTGCTGAAGGGTCAAGAGGTTGCTGCTGCTGAGTCTTTTTTGGGAAGTTGATAGAACCATTATGTGAAGCTTGGCTGCTTCTGTAGCCCATTTTAAAACAACTGCTATTGCTTTCTAATTTTTTTCTAATTGTGGATTCAAAGAAGGAAGAGCTAAGAACTGAGCTAGACCGATATATTAATTGCTTTCTTTAGAGCCCAACAAACATGGGCTGTTTAAGTTGGAATCACTCATTAATGTATGTGTCAGCGCTTAAATCATTGTGAAATGGTATGAAAGCATTAATAACATTTAGCAGTAGTTTTGTTTGTATCTTCAATGTAATAAATAACCGATTCACCTTGAAAGTTATGGAGAACATCTTTTTATCATCATCCCCACTTGCCAGCTGACTGCCGTAAATAGACTCTTGTTCCAAAGGAACAGACTTGTGGTGTGAGCAAAAACTTGGCAGCAAGGTCTGTGCACACTAATCTATGCATAGCTCTGCGTGTCAGTGGGGCTTGTGAAATGCCCAATTGCATTAGCTTCTGTAGAAATATTGAAGTTTTCTCTCTGAAAGCCCCTTGTTGTAGTTTTAAATCAGCTTTCTGATTATCTGAACTGACTAAATAAATGTTTTCCTCTTCCTCTCTAGTGGCAGTCTTGCAGGCTAACTGTTCGATTTAAGGCATTTGGACAGCAAACAGCAGAAAATGTGCTGCCTTAGTTAAACGCAGGGAGGACTGTTCTCTCTCTATATTGCTGCTCAAATACATTTTTTTCTTTATTACAAGAATGGTAACAATGAGATGGTGGAGATCTGAATTTCTGTGTATGTGGATACTTAGTGGAATAATGCTTTAGATTAGAGCTATATATTTTCAATTTACCCCTTAATTTTACTGAAAGATGTAGCTGCGGTGACAGCAAAGTGTTTTGATTCGTGCTGCTTAGAAAGAAAGACACTGTTGGATTTTTTTAGTTGTAAAGCTGAAAACTAAGGAAACACTTGATTTTTGGACTGAAAGATACGTTTTCCATAGTGCAGGTGAGGTGGAGTTTTTGTTTTGTTTTTGTTTTTCAGAAATGAGTGAACGATTACCTGAAAAATGATGGTTCCTTTTTATATTCTTCTTCATTGATATTTTCCTCTAAAAACCTCTCTTTTCATCCAAAGCGAACATGAATATGACATTAGGTTAGAACAAGCGCATCCCATCAGTGCCCAGTAATACTTGCTGAACCACGGGTGCACGAGAGCGGGTCGGTGCGTGGTGCTGCTGTTGCTCTGGATGCCCACGTCTTCCTCAGCCCGGGGAGGGGAGAAGGGAGGGGTAAAAAGGGGGTTTGGGCGTGAAAATGGGAGAGATGGTTTTGTCTTCTCCAGCCCCCTGTCCAGGGAGGTGTGAAGTAGGGGAGTGCCACTCTTATTGTGCTCCTAAACAAAGCTCTGATTTGCTCCATATCATTTAAAAAAAAAATAAAAATCTATTTCCCAATTTTTTATGGAGGAAAAGCTGCTGGCATATTCTCATTGGAATTTGGGGAGCAAAGAGAAGCAAGGAAGAAGGCTGTCATAGCTTCTGTGTTATTGGAAGTGAGCACTGACATTTTGCAAAGCAGCTGCAGGCAGTAGGTGAAACTGGACCGTCTCAAGCGAGAGCTGTGGTGCTCGAGGCGTCGCTGAAGGAGACCGATCCACTTGTTCTAGCACAGATGTGAAATTCTGCTGACAGGAAGTGATACAAATTAGTTTGCTTTCTAAATACTTTTTTTTTTTTCCTTGAAATTGTTTTCCTATGTGGAAAATGTGAACCAAAGCTGAAAGCAGCTGTTGTCTTTGATGCCTGGGTATAAAGCAAACCTGCCTCTTATTCTGCTACTTGGCACTCCTTACAAAAACAATGTTCTTTCTAAAGCTTGAGATAAATGAGAAGGTTCTTACTTTGCTTAGCTTAACTTTTATATATGCTATAGCACAGCTTTAATGCAAGATCACTCTTTAGAATTCACAGCACAGGTTTCAAAACCAGCTTGCCTCTTGCTGTCCTATTCTTTTGAAGTTTAAAAAAACATATTTAATTCCTATAGGTTTGATGGTTTGAAAAACCCTAAGAAGTGCAACAACTATTCTATGGACCATGGAAGATGCATTTTCAATCTTAGCTTCCCCACGGTCACAAATACTTACCCAGCTATAAGTCTTTTGATTAGAGATGATTCTGAAGACATTAGGCCTGTGTGTGCAAGTAAAAATCCTACCACCCTTGGTAAGTTTAACACCATATTACAAAAAATATAAAGAAAGAAATTTTCTAGTGTATCACAGTGTTTGAGAAGCTTGCAACTCATAAGCTGTGGGTGAGACAACATGATTCGATGCTCTTTTCTTCTGTTGATCTTTGATTTAGGAATTATACAGACAGGTTGTGGTTTTAAGGGGTGGGTGTTTGGGTTTTGTTTGGTTGGTTTTTATTTATTTATTTTCCACTCAATTTTACTCTTACTCTTTTGTTGTTTTTATTCTTTCTTAACTTTTTGGTGCTAACTTTTTCATCTTTCTGTTCCTAAACTAGTATAAGTGTAAAATTATGCAATACAGGACTTCTAACTTCTTCTGTAACCAGTGAAATACAATTTGTAACTAATTCTTCTGTTTTGCATTTCAGTAAGACCTGCTACGCCAAGAAGACTTACGCTGTCAAAGATTAATGATGAAATATATGTAGAATGGAGTGAATCAGACACCTTCCCAAAAAATTGTTTATTTTATGAAGTTGAATATCATAATGGTGATTCGGACACTGCTCAGATAATTAAAGTAACTTTTCATTACTTACAGTTAACTGATTTATTTTTTTACTATGTATCTTTTATAATTTATGTTGCTATTCACAGTAACTCAAATATTTGCTGTTTAAAAATGAAAAATTATATATGCTGCATGTGAACGGGTCTGGTGCAGTAGCTGGTCTTCTGAATCCTTGCCATCATTTGTTACGGCAAAGGAGTAATGTGTAAGAACACTCTGGTAAAGAAGTATTTACTAAACTAAACAACACCTATCTGGAAATACACTGCAGAGCATGTACCTGTTTGCTTCTCTGTGATATGGGACTTTGGTCTGTTGGTGTTGGGTTTTCCTGCTGTTGGCCTGCGCTCGGTCAGATGATTGCCTGGTTCTTGGATGACGGGACTTGATTACCGTAAAGCAAAATTAGTTGCTGGTGCACACAACAACACAGAATGTTGTACAGAAGAGCAAGGGGATAAAAAGACTGAGGATGCGAGGGAAGAAAAAGGTGTGCACTCTTAGACTGATTTTAATGTACCTATAGAAGTAATGACTTCGGTGTCTGGATGTACTCATGCCTGGATCTGCACAGCCAGACTGACTGTACTGTTTGATCAGAATGGTAAACAGTGTGATAAATTTAAAAGTAAGGTGGCAGTCTTCTCCTGTGGAGCATATTTAGCTGTTTGTCCTACCCCAAATTTTAGCAAACTCAAGTAATACCAACGTACCTCAGAAAACCAGCATTTTGGATCAATTATAAGTGGAGTTTGATCCCAGCTAGTGCGTTTGAGTGCCTCTGTAGAGGCATCACAGAAGACTTTTGCATGGTCAAAGTTGGATCAGCGTTGCTGCCCTGACAGAGAGAGGAAGGCAGCGTAAATCACAGATGTTTCTCAAACAGAAAAAAAAAAAAGGGCACTGTTCCAGACACCAAGTCTGAGTTTAATTGTTGATGCCAAATGCTGCATGATAGATGTAGCAGTGAATAAGATTAAATCTTAGCTTTGGAATCTCTGTTTAGGCAGTCTTGGCTGGTTAAATGCTACTATGTCCTTTTTTATGAAGCTTAGTATTCACAAAAAGATCTTCTGTCCAAACATTCAGAATACATTAACTGCACAATGAAAACGGGCTTGTAAGTGACTGAGAATACACTGGTAATTGAACAAAGCAAATTACCTTTTCTTTTTACTTTAGGTTGAAATTAATTATACATCAATTCCTAGCATTGATCCTAACAGCAAGTACACCTTCAAAGTGAGAGCAAAACCAAAGCCTGAGTGTTACAGCAGCAAGCTCTTCAGTGACTGGAGTGAAGAGAAGAGTATTGGTGAGAACAGTTGTGCCTACGATTTGTTGCACTTATTCTTCATCTGTAAGGTTTCTAATACCTTCTGTCTGCTAAGCAAACAGGAGCTGAGGATTATCCTCCTATGTATCTATGTAATTTTAGGTGAAAAGAGGGCAAGGGAGCTCTAATCCTTCAGCAGTGCCATCAGTTACTACCTGTACCACTGTATTCACTGCTGGGGTCGCTGCTGGTGCAATCGCCCCTTCTCGGGGCCGTCGGTTTTTCAGCCCTGAGTCTTGCTGGTGTTCATTTTTTTGCCAAATGTATCTACATTATAGTATCATGCTTTGAAAAATGAGTCCTTGCCTACAAAAGTGCTAGTGTATTTGGAAAACATTGTCTATGAACAAATTGGAGAATTAATTAATTTGTTATCCTTATTGCTAAAAAGCCTCTCAGACATCCCTAAGTTTCTACAATTTTTCTTTTCCAGGTGAGAAGACAGACTCTACATTCTATTTTGTTTTAATAATCACCATTCCATTAATAGTAGTGGTATCTATGATAATTCTACTAGTTTATCTGAAAAGGTAAATAATGACCTCCCTTTACTTACAGTCCACTAATTCTGATTGATCTTTGACTCGTGTTATAAGTCATGCCTCTTCCAGGCAGCCATCTGTGATGTGGCGTGTTTCAGTAGCGGCTGTTTTATCCATAAGACACATTGCGTAACAAAAGTGGCAGCATCATTGTGCCTCAGTCACTAGAATTAGGTCTAGAGACCATACACACACTCTGGGCACACTTGGGTAACTCTGCTTCTGTATGCTTGCAGCTTCTTGTTGCACAGCTATTGCATCCCCTTTCTTTAGACAATGAAGTCCAAATTCAAAATTAAGTTTACATAGCATATTTTATCAGATTTTTTTGAAAAGTCTTCTTTTGCTCCTGTCTTTGTCAACAGCGGATGTTATTAGAAACTGTTGGTGTGAATATTCCCATTTCCTTTTGGTTTGGGGAGTAAAAATGAGAATTGGGCTACAGTTGCAGAGAATGAAAACTGGCCAGTGATGTCGAAGCTGACTCCACAAATTTTCTTGACTGCACCCAAGTATGACATTGAAATGGTGATTTTTAAATTAATACATCTTTCATCTAAAGCTTTTCTTTTTAATTTTCTAAAGGCTGAAGATACTAATTCTTCCACCAATTCCGGACCCTAGAGAAATTCTGAAGCGCATGTTTGGAGAGCAGAATGAGGATTCCCAGGTTAGTAAGAAGCTGTTGGGCCAATGAATCTACTGAACTGGAATCAATAGGCTTACAATTTTCTTTTTCCTAATACCGATGTCTATCTTAAAACCAATTGTATGTATGTATGTCATATGAAGATTAAGTATTTACAATAGTAAGAGTTGTTCAGAAACAATTACCTAAAGCTGAGAGGGATTTTTTTCCCCCTCAAATCGCATATACTTTTCTAGACACATTAGTAGAATTGCACTATTCTGTTATTTCATAGACTGCTAGTCTTTTAAATGTGTTTTGGGTTGGTTTGGGGGTTGGGTTTTTTGGGTGGAGGTTTCTGGTTGTTGGGTTTTATTGGGTGGTTTTTTGGTTTTTGTTTTATTTTCAGCTTCATTAAACTCTTTCTCCTGAACATTTACGTCTTTCTCTGCTGGTTGCTCATATTTATGACGCTGAATAAAGCTATTCATATTTGACTTCCAGAAGCTCATATTTTTAGCACTTTCACGTTTATCACAGTCAGTTAGCTATGAAGTAAATCAGGACACTTAGCTTCTCATTGGCAAAAGAACAAAACTAACTAGAGCTGCTTCATGCTTTGGTTGACGAAAGACGTGCTATTGGCCCTCATTTCAGGAAAAATAAACGTAATGCTGATTATGGGAACTGTTATTTCTAAACAAATCTAACTCAGTAGCTGTTTATAAAAGTCCAAAGGGAAGTACACTGACGAGCCCTAATTCAGACCTAGACCTGAGGTGGTGTATGTTGTTATCTGAACACAGTCCTTGTACGGAAGGGACCTTCTGACTCACTGTGGCATCTCAAAATTGATGCCACCCATGAAACATTTGTGGAGGATAATGACTATCTGGGTATCTGGTGCTGCATGTGCGTTGGATGTTCTCAGTTGAACAGGAGTTGCAGGAATTGCTGACTTCTTGAAAGGAAGTCTCCTTCTGTGGCCTCCCAATTGCAAAAGGAGTCAGAGTCCAAAATCCAGTATTCCCTTTTTCTGTAGGGGTATTCTGAGTTCATCTAATGATAAACCAGAACTATGTGGAAAGCATGGATCTGGCCTCCTAGTTTACTACCTTATGGATACATATTTCAGCATGGATCGGTCGTTATAGGACTAAGATGGGACTCTTGGCCGTGAGGATCATAAGTATGGTAGCTGTTACACTTTGTCGTGCTTTGACCTGTGCTTTGTTACTGCCCCAAGTAACGCTGCTATGGTCTTGCCTCCGAGTATTATCTTGGTCTTCTCTACATGCTCAGGGTCCCAGTGAAAACTCCACTAAGTGTATATATCCTCACTTCTCCATCCTCTTGCTTGAGCTTCACCCAGAGTTGGAAGCACTCTTAACTTGGGGGCCAATCTTCAATTCTTCCTTGTCTCCAGAGAGGATAACTCTTCTGTCAACCAGGCCTAACCCTGGCCCTAATAAGCACAATTTGTGGCCCAGCTACCTTGGCTTTTTCACCATAATATAGGCTATACATTGTGAAACGGGTCTATCCTGTTGGGCTGAAAAAGCAGCGCTCGCCATGAAGAAACACTGTTAAAAATGTTGTTGTTCTCTTTCAGAGCTGTGCAAAGGATGATTCTGTGAATGCTTACGACAGGTTAAATAAGGAAGAAGAAATTCATTCTTTAATTTTAACAGAAACTCCAGTGTCTGCTAATTCTGAAAAAGAAAACCGATAAACTCTGCTTTACCAGTGAAAGATGAGGAAACTTTCATTCCTGCTCCCGTACAATGTAGATGTGAAGAGGCCTGCAAGACAGTCACCAACTTTCACCTTACTGAGTCCCTTCTGAGCCTTACTTCTGTGATGCTCAGAAAATACATCCCTAACAGTAGCCATTCCTCCATCTCTGCTAGAAATACTCATCTTGGATCATTGGAGAGTAGCGTGTACATACCTTTCCTCTGGCTGTATCGCAGCATCTCTTCGGCCCTGCTCTGCCCTATTACTTGTCATTTGCACTTGTGTTTGTGCCTCATGTTAGACTGCAAATGGATTTTTTGGAGCAAGCACTGTGACTTCTCTGAAGCATTTGGCTCAGTTTTGCAGCAGGTGAGATGGGGCTTGTTTACAGTAGATGGCCCATTATTGCCACTGTGTGGAACTGCTGCCAGAGCATGGACTGTTTGAGGATGGCTGGTTCCGTGTGCTCCAGGGCAGGGCGCTTTCCAGAGGGCATTGATGGACTGACCTTCTTTCACTTCTGGTTGATGAACGTCAGCTGTGGCCTGGTCAAACCCCATAAAAGAAGGTTGTTTTGTTCTTTTAAAATGTGTATGAAAAGCCTCTCCACTTCCCAGCTGGTATTCAGACTATTCATAGAAAACGCTTAGTTTTTTATCCTTTCAAGTGACTGTTCTCAGATGCCTTGCTTTCATGAACTTCTTGCATTAATTGTACTTTGTTTAAAATGATAAATAGATTTATTTTTTTTTACCTCTGTTGTGCAGTGGCAGATAAACATATTGAGTCTCACCAGACTGTGATTCTACTTTGGCCATATTGGCCTGAAAACACCTTGATTTTTGGAAGCTAAGTCATCCTGAGTCTGTCCAGCAAAATTACTGGGATGGATGCATGAGTCTAAGGAGCTGTGGTCAAATTGATTAGCAAGTGCTAAGCCACTGAAACCGAATTAATTCAAAGACTTCATGACATGTCCTTATTGAGCTGATGCGTTTGGGGGAAGAAGGGATGACAACCTTGGCCTGCTTTATAAGGGATAAACTTCATTCTTTCTATAGTGGTGGGGCTGTGATTTGAGCCTCCCTTCTAGGAGCTTAGCAACTTAAAGCAAGGTGCTGATTTGAGTTTTGGGTTTTTTTAAATAATTGATTTGTTCGGTTTTTGATTATTTTGTTTTCAGGTTGCTTTGCCCAGCAAAGCTTAATAGACGTTTTCTGGCACAACTGTAACATTGCTCTGAATTCTGAGGGTAGTTTCTACCCTATGCGCAAGGGTGTAAACAGCAGTACCTTGAATGTGCTGGAGGCAGAAAGTAATGCAATAGGGAGAAAGGGATCCGTGCAGGCTGTTTATGGTTAGTGCTCAGGAAATTCTTGCTTCTCCCAGCTGAGCGCAGACATGTTAATCATTGATATAGTCAGTCTTAGCAGACTGGGAAAAGATCTCCTCAGAAGTTTGCTAGGAGCAAACTCTACAGCCACTAACTTTTTAAAGTTCAGCCCTGTCCTCAAACTCCATTCAGTCAAAAATCTGAAAAGAAACGCTACATTTTTAGAACGTACTGTTCTGCAAGGAGTAGAACTAGGAGCTTGCTTTTTAGCTACAAATTTACATCCTTTACCCTCTTACGTATCCCCTCCCTCTCAATAAATCCAGTTCTTTCCCCACTCCCCACTGAGCCTCTCAAATACGCAGTTTCCTCCACATCTCTTCTCTGCCTCTCGTTACTGGTGGTAGAAAGGGAAGGAGGAATGTAGCAGAACTAGCAGACTCCATATTAATGTAAATCTTTCACTTACAATCAGGTAAAAAAAAAAAAAGACATTATAAAAATTGGCTAATGAGACAAAAGAAGAATAAAGCCTCAGGGATTTCAGTGAGATAAAACAGAACTCAGGTTATACCAAGTCAGCTGGCAGCACCACCTGATATTACCAAGGTAAAGGAATAGTGAGGGGGAAAGGGTAATTAAATTCCTGTGCCAACTTCATTCCCTCTCCCCTGCAACATTTATACTAATATAGTGATAGAAATATTTCTCAAATCTACCTCATCTAGAATGTTGCTCATCATAGACCACTAGACAAACAGAAATATATGATTTCAACATATGTAAGCATAACAGTGTAATATCAAGTATTGTGGCTTTCAGTATATTGATCTAGGAAGCTGATCCTTGATACTTTACCCTAAATTCTTTTGACTTTTGTTTTGGTGTTTGTGGTAAAACCAAAGTTCATTTGTTTGAAAAACAAAACAAAAATTCATAAAACCAAAGGAGTGGGGAAAAAAAGACGGAAGGTGTTAGGCAAAAAGGAGGACTTAAATGCAGAGGATGGTTTACATCGCTATATAGAAATGTTTTGGGGTAATTCTTTGTTTCCTGAATAATAGTGATTGACACACTTCCTAATGGATGGATTTGTTGAGTCAGTGTTTTGACATGTAAAGTAAGCGTCTGAGTATATTTTCATCTACGAGTGTCTTGTTTATGGTTAGGGTTTTTATCTTGAAATTTTCCAAGTTTTGCTATCATTTATTTGTTCTTCATTGCAGTTACTTGATCTGTGAGTTTGTTTAAAGAACGAATAAATATGAGTATTGAAAAATATGATTGGCTGGCATTTCATTCTTTGGTTGAGAAGATAAACTGAGACAGAAGAGATGGCAGTGGTTTAATGAGAAACCGTGTTTGAGGTGTGCAGAACCCAGAGAAGAAAACCTGAGTGTTGCTTTGCCCTCCTCCCTTTCAAAAGTGAACTTGGCCCACACAGTCCCTGGGCATGCTACGACTGCCGGTTTTTGGCTGGGGTAACGAAGCGGAGATGGAGCTGTGCCCAAGACTTGTCCTCTCCCTCTCTGTGTGCTCAGTGCCACACTACTGTCTGACATTGGCATGTTTTTTCGTAATGCTGTAGAGAATGAGTTAGTTCTCAAACTGGAGTGTGACTGAGGTTGCTGCAGCCTTATCATACATAGCTCCAATAGTTTATATCTTTGTTAGCTGCTGAGGTCATTGAAAATGCCACGTCGCTAAACTGATGAAAACCATTACCTAGTTGCTTAAGACCCAAATGTGTTCAAGTGCCAAATAAACACATTAGCAGTGGCTTCTTTGAAAGATTCAGAGAAAGCATGCTTTGTTCCCTTCAGGTCAGTGAGCAGATCATTCAAAATTAAGGAATAAAGAGTGAAGTTAAAAAGCAAGTCTATATGGATTTTTCTTTTCCAATTCTACAGTTTTTGTGGCAGTAATGATTTTAATCACTCCCAATAAGTGACCTTAAACTATTTTAATACATTATGTTAAATAATTTTTTTTTCTAGCATTCAGCATGCTAGAAAAACTAAACATTTTATTTCTTTTTTTTTGTGAATTCTAATTTATTTCAATTAAGGAATGCCATTACATAGTTGGATAACTTTAAGGGAGTGAATAGATGAACACACCGAATTGTAAGCCACGGTGTTTCAATGCTCACTAGGTAGAGCTATTCGGGTTGGGTATTTCCATTCACTGGGAAGTATGTAATAAGCTTAGTTCTGAATTGGAACCTTAATTATTCAGAATTTCCCCTGGAAGGGAAAGGTTGATTTCTTTTTTTCATTTAAAAAAAAAAAAAAAGTTCAGTTTTGGAGGTTTTTCCCCTCACCCAAGCTAGAGTGGAGGTGGGTGAGTGGAAACCCAGGTGGGTCAGGGTGCTGCGGGGACCTCGCTCCCTTCGCCTCAGCCCAGTGCTGTGGTCAGGCAGCGACTCAGCTCTTCAGGTCCAGGAGTGGGCACAGTGGGGCTGCGAGGAGCAGATCTGCCAGAGTTATTGGAGGTTCATCTAGATGATTCCCAAATACTGCAGTTTTACTCGATATTTGCAAAAAAACATTTTATGGTAGCAAGCCCCATGGGTTGCGTTGCCAGCTGTAGAAACGTGGCTTCTAATAGTACTTAAAATCCAAATGCAAAACCAGATTAAAATCTCTCTGTTTGGATGAGCTTCCTGCTTTCTATGTTGAATCATGGTAAAAGTAGGAGTCTTGCAATCACCATGATGTAACCAAATCCACGCTGTCACCACAGCAAAGCGACATGGGTACGGGTGGGAGGCACCGGGCAGAGACAAACTTTCTTTCAGGTCCAGAAACTCTGCCTCAGGCTGGTAGCGCATAAGAGCCTGAAAGCTTGGTGATGACTTTGGGGGTTTTTTGGTTTTTTTGCTCTCTTTTCTCCAACTATGTTGGTTAGGTTAATGAAATCCTTTCTTTTTGCTTGTAAACCTTGTGTTGTTTATCACTAAAGTATCCCTTCTATGGTTGTACTCTGTTACTGCCAAGCAGACTTCTGAAGGTAATAACTCATCAGGGAAAGACAATTGCTGCTGTCACCGCAGAGCTGTAAAACAGCCAGTGTATTCTAGTAAAACTCTGCTCCTTGTTTTGCTTTTGCCAAAGTACTGCAATTATTTTGATGACACTTGCACAAAGCATCTAAAAAGAGATGCTTTCCAGTTAACCAGTACTTCCAGTAATCATACTCTTAGCTTATTACATTGAAAATTTCCACTATTTCATTTGGCTCAAACTGCTAAAATGGACTTGGCTAAGAGCACAATGAGATTGAAAGCTTAGTGAGAAGGAGGTTTGGTTAAGCTCAGACGCTGTCACTTTTTGGTACCTGGACAAAATTTACTTAGCTCGATCAAAAGTTAGGAGCAGCTTGAACCAGGAGTTAAACTAATGTCTTGCTTTAAAAGTACAGCTGGCCCTACATCGTCTGTGCTAAAAAAAAACCAACCCCAAACAACTGAATATGTGCTTCATGCTTGGAACAAATTGGTGTGTGCAATGGGCATCCTTTCCTAGTGATCTAATGAAAGATCAGTTAGTTCCCATGCGATCAGTAATTGCTGTCTCAGAACTCTCTGCACATGTACAGTGTAATTCTGTAAAGTCTGAACTACCAGAAATGGGGCATTTTTAAGGCGCTTAACTATGTCATTGCCACATCTCTTGAACCTGTTTTAATGTAGCAAGTTGAAACAGAATCCACTGGTTTTTTTGAGGATGGTGGTGAGAGCACTAAAATTAGCTCGTGTCTGTTCTGCCTCTTGGAGCCTTTTTCCCTCCTGCACTTCAAAGCCTCTTAGCATCACTAGTTTTCTTTCTTCACACAAAACGTCAGTGTAGAAACTTCAGAAATGCCAGCTAGGTACTCTTTAAAAGGTATGAAACTGCTCAGTCCTTCAAATGTCAAAGTCAGCTACAGGGGAAGTTACTCAGGGTATGGCTGTTCAGTTTTTACTTCACATCCTATCATGTTCCGGGAGAACGTTCAGCTGTGGATAACCCTGACCAGATCGGCGGGTACTAAGGCAGAGACATTAGTCGACATTTTTCCACAGCTGGTTTTCATAGTGCTTTTTTTGCATACAAGACTTCGTGACTTGTTTTCCTAGGAGGAATAAAAGGCAGAAAAGCTGACAAGATGCCAGTCAGAGAGAAGGGAATCTGCCTTTCTGTATGCAGGTCTTCAGGGCTGTGTTTGAGCTTGGATTGCAGCAAAAATCCCGCAGCCATGGGAACACTGGGCCATTTTTATTAGGTGTGTAACGTGATTATTTTTTTTTTTGTTTCTGGGATGTATGTAAAATGGTATTGATCATCTGTTTATTAGTCCTTAGGCAGGGCTGGAGGAGTTGTAAGGGCATGGCAGGCCCCGTGCTCTGCTGAGCAGTGCCAGGACAGAGTGTGCTCAGTGGAGGTTTGTCCAACTGCTGAAAAAACTCTTGTGAAAGAGTCTCCCAAATGTTCTGACCCACTGCTGTATTCTGCTTAATTAGAACACTCCCCCAGTAACTGACCTAAATTGATTTTGCTGCAAATTAAGTTGCCTTCTCCTCCTTCCTCCCCTCGTCACAGACTGTGGTGGTTTAGCATCTGGTCTGCGCCCTGATCTCGCCGCCATCAGTTCCATCTCTGCTCTTTTCTGCTTTGAAGAAGAAAAAAAAAAAAAAAAAAGCCCAAGTCTTTCAATTTCATCTCCTAAGTTATGTTTTCTAAATCATTCATTGTTCTTGTTGGTCTTATCTAGGGCTGTGTTGCCCTCTCAGACAGACTGCATTGTCCCCAAGCCAGCAGAACAATTACCTTATTTGTCCCTCAGCCCTCTTTGCCCACGTTCATCCAGAACAAGCCATTGCTGCTTTCTGTGGCAACGGATTGTTGTATGGCTGCGGCTCAGTCAGTGGCTTTCTATGATTTCTGAGCTTTTTAGCAATGCTGCTGCCCTGTCAGTCACTCCTTACTGCAAAATTGATTTCTCCTGCCTGAGAGGAATGCTTTTAACAATTTTATTGAATTGCATTTTTGTCGCTTGTGTTGCTGTGCCATTTGGAAAATGGCTGCAATTTTTTTTTTTTTTATATACTCTAATTGTGTCCTTGGACATCTTTCTAACTATTCCTCCTTTGATATAATCCATGGAATGCCTTCTTTGACACGATCAAATTGTTCAGGATGCTGAACAAAGCTGCTAACCTGACAAATTCCTGCAAAACAGCAGCATTCGCTGTCCTGCTGGGTGGTCTAGTGCTCCTTTAAGAGGGTTTTTTTTCATCTGCGTATCCATCTCAGTGATTAACTGTCGCGTTTCCTCACGCTGATTAGAAGGATGTTGCCTCATACATTAGGCCTATCAAAAAGGGAAACTGGATTGCTTTGGCACAAACTGTTCTTGGTGGCTGGTAAACAACGCAAAGAAGGGATAAAAAAATTGTTTCTTTCAGAATTACTCTAGGGGCAAAAGTTGGACAAAGGGACCAATAATTTCTTGGATGCTTCCTTTCTGAAGACAAACATGATGTTGGTCCTTCAGTTTTTAAAGACTTCTGTTTGCTACAGGCCTCAAAGAGAGCTGCCCGTGGTTCAGGTTGTGTTGGTGTTCAGATCGTTACGTGCTCCAGGATTAATAAGGCCCTACCCACCTGAAGACATCCACTTTATCTGAATGTTCTCAAGCCTCTTTGTCTGGATGTAAGTTTATTTGCTTGTTAAAGTTCATTTGCTCTGGTTAGAGATAATTCTTTATGGAAAGACTAAAACAAAAGAAGCAGTGACTGCACCAAGCGTCACTGCAGCGGGATCGTTCGGGTCTTTCCTCAGGTCATAAGCCTGCACTTTCATCTTCCTTGAGCTCGTAGGGTATCCAAAGTCTCTTTTCCTGGCTGTTTTGTCCCCTGTCAATCAGGACTCCGTTTAACCTGTTGGCATCAGGCCCTCGGTCACGCTGGAAGCGGCGTTCAGCACCCCGGCCCCGCAGGGTGAGGGCTGGAGGGCAGAGGAAAGGAGTGTTCAGAGCAAAAGAAGGCATTGGCGCTCGCCGAGCCAGCCACCACAAATTATAGCATGTACAAAACAGGTTTCGTTCTCAACTGCCTGCCAAGCCAGGCTTTTCCTTCTGGTCTTCCATCCTCGTTACTCGACCACACTCCTGGTGCCCAGCAGGAGGCAGGGCCTGGCAGTGCTCCGGCCTGCGGCTCGCCCCGCGCTGGCTGCTCTCAAAGGTTCTGCCATGTCACCCCAAAAGAGTTCACTGGCTTCTTTTCTTCACACACCATGTATTCTTGCACATCGCCAACCGTAATTTTAAAAAAAAAAAAGTTTAAAAAGAATATTCGAAAGTGCACGTAATGGAGATTTTTGCTCTGTTGCTGTGCTCTTGAAGTAGAACAAAAATGGGAAGTTTACTCTAAAGAACAGCAGAGTTCAGGGCTCTGTGGTGCTCATATAAGATGCACCGTAAGTAGTAAGAGATTTTCAACTTGCTAGGGGCCAGCTTCATCATACTGGTCTTTAAATGGTCTTATTTCTACCTGCAACCTTTTATTTTATATGTAAGCAGGGAAGCTGTATAGCATCTTCTTAATGCACATGGTGTTTGTGGTGTTTATTTTATCCGCGCAAAGACTTCCAGAGCTGCAAATTTGCCGTAACAATAGGGTGGTCCATGCAGATTTGTGGATGTTTGTAACCCTGGGATTAGCGTGAACATCTCTTCCTTGGTGATGGAGGTGTAGTTTATACAATCTGGAGCTGATTCAGCTGTTGTACAACTTCACTTCATCTTGAGGAAATGTTAACACCCTGTGCCTGGGATTGGGAGATGCAATTTTTTAATATATTTTTTTAAGTAGCTAGGAAGAGGAAGCAGTTGAGAGCTTTGTGGCTGGTGCAGAGCAGACCTTTCGCCAGGCTACAGGTCCAGGTGGAAAGCCCAGAAGGGGGTGCGATGGCAGCTGGTTCAGAGCAGGAGGAGTTCAGCATTCCCAGCCCGGCCAGCTGGGAAGCAGCCCCAGGGCCAGCACAGGCCCAGCCCCGTGGGCCAGCCCAGGCAGGCACTGGGGGCAGCTGGTCTCTGCTGTGGGTCCCCCCGGTCACCCTCCTGGGGACTCCCCATCCCCTCCTGCCTGCGCTGACCTCGCTGTGAGCACCGCAGCACAGGGAGAAGCTTCCCCTGGGATGGGACTGAAGCGTCTTTCCAAATGGTCTGGACAGGCATGTTATTTAAATAACAGAGACATATTTAAATAACAGAGTGAAGAAGGGTTTTCTGAGTGATTTTATAAATGTGCTTCTGCTTGTATTGTCCTTCTATGTTTATTTCCTGGCTTGTCATTGTGTTTCCACTTTCATTCCTCGCTAGGTCAGATAAGCAGAATAAGCTTGCAAAAGAAGCGTTTTTTTCAGCATGCATAGCTCATGCCACAGTGGCAGACTTGTTAGCAGATCCTCCTACTATGGGCCCTGCTGCTGTTATAAATGAGTTGTGTGCGGCCTCTACAGGAATTGGTACGCAATTAATGCTTTCATTATACTGCCTAAGTGTTATGAGATGCCACTGAGTGATAAAGAGACAATTAAGGCAGCCCGCTGTTGTGTATAAGCTAAAATGGTAGATTTTATTTTGTAGTCCTGTTTTGAGTCCCAAGTAGCATGAGTAAAACATTCCGCTTTGTGAAGAGAGGAGGAAAAAAACAAAAAAAAAGGAAAAAAAAGCCTCAGCTTTTAAGGCTAAATCCAGATAAAACTGGAAGCAGCATGGAATCCAAACTGACTGATCAGGATTGATGCAACACAGATACAAATGGGTCACATTATATTGATTTTTCAATTTTAGCTTTTTCCTGGTTTCTTTGCCTTTCTAGTGTAACCCGGTCAGTTCCTGGCTCTCCCTTAATAATAAGGAAAATAAAATCTTTGCTTTCTAGGGTAACTGTAGCCATCTGTCTCCAGGATGTGGAGTTCTGGGAAAACGTCAAACACTGCGAGATCCATGGCAGGCCCTGGCGTTACTTGCACCTCGTTCACGGACACTCTGAGGCAAGGCTGCCGCCATCTCCAACTTGGACACCTCTGTCTGCCATTATTGATGCTGGAAGGCAACTGGCTCCTCAGGAAAACCTGGGCTCCTGTTACATTTTATTTTCTTCGCCGGGAGGTTGGACAGGGAGGCAGGTGTCATGCTTTCCATGCCAAAGAAAAAGGCTGTGAGCACTGAGACAAGTGAAGCCTTGATTCCCAGGGGCTGGTGCTGTGGGCCCTGGCAGCCCCTTGGCGGTGGGTGTGCTGACTTCCCTTGCTGGGGACCCAGCCACAGGGCTCATCCTGCTCCTGACTTCACAGCCTCACAGGAGCAGATCCACGGACGAGCCCCTTCGAACCTTTAACAGAGTCAGTTGAAAGTGGCCAGAAGGTCCAAAAGTTACTCTGGAGAGGAAGGGGAGCACCCAGCGCCCCCACTTCCCACCCCCCCACCCCCCCCCCGCACATCTGAAAAGTCAGGTTTACACAAAGAGAGGCAACGTAAAATTTGAGTGCAAACTGGCATAACACTGCGAGGTGACTAAAACCAAAGAATGGCAGGACAGCCCTGGGGGTGCTGCCATCACCAGCCATGAGACCAGTGGGCATGGCCAGGACGGGGCACAGATCCGGTGGCACCCACGGGGAGTTTGTCCCTGCCACGCACCTGGTTGGGACACTTCTGTGGTTGGTTTGGGTTATTTGATGTTGTTGTTATGGTGTGGGGAGGGGGTTGTTTGGGTTTCCTTTTGGGCTTTTCGGTATTTTGGGGAGGTGGGTTTTTTTTGTTGGGGTTGTGTGTGATTTTTTTGTTAAACCGATGTTTAAACATGTTTGGCTGCAGACCCTGCTGCCGCCCCAGCACCAGCCCCCGCCGGGCCGGGCTGGCCCCGGACCGCAGCGCTGCCGGCAGCCGGCACTGGGGGGCAGGAGTCCCCCGCCAACGGGCCCTCCGGGAGCCACCCTCTCCCTTCCCGGCCTGGCGCCTCCGGCGCGGGCGGCACCGTGCACCCCCTGTGCGCCCGGCCACCCCCGGGCGGGCAGCGGCCACCCGCCATGCATGCCCAGGACCCCCTCATACATGCCCGGCCATCCCTGCCCACACCCTGGCACCCCCGTGCAGGCCTGCCTCCCCACCCCATGCACACCCAGGCACCCGGCACCCTCGCAGCCATTGCACCCCCAAGGCTGGGCATGCAGGGGTTCTCATGGGTGTGCAGGGGTGCTCGGGGTGGGTGGTGCAGGTGTTCTCACGGACGTGCAGGGGTGCTCCAAGGCACACATGCATGCTCCAAGGCACACATGCATACTCCAAGGCCCAGCCCACGTGCTGGGCCCATGGCTTGTTGGGTGAGCAGAGGGAGTGCGTCCCTCCAGCTGTTTGATAAACTGAGGGACGGCTGGCTGCGAGGCTGTAACGGCTCCAAGAACTTCCCCAGAGCACAGGGACCTTCTGCCCAGGCATGTCCGTGGTCTGCAGCCTCCTGCCAACCTTGGGCTCCTGGTGTGAGAGTCCTACTGCTCTTCCTGCTTCTCCACTCACCCTCAGCCCTCGTCCAGGCACTGAGCAGCACCCGGAGAGACCAGAAGAGGCTTTTATTGAGGTGCAAAATGCAGCCAAAGAGTAAGAGGGGAGCAGAGGGATGGATGGGGTCCTTGAGGTGTACACCTGCCAGGAGCCGCCTACAGATCCATCTCCTGAAATTTAAATTTTTTTAAAGTGAGTACAGTGGGTGAGAGCCACCCATGGCTGCATTACCCAAGAGTTAACCAGTGTCGGGAGTGAGTCTCACATTCCCCTTTGCAGAGAGGGTTCTTGCAGACACCTTCAACCCTCATCCCGGGCAGTAACCAGTCTCTGATACTTCAACAAAATCTGTTTTCCTTGTTTTATCTGAATCTGTGTTTTCTAACAAGCAGGACCCAGCAGCCTGTAACTTCTGGCAGCCACTCTCGGAGGTCTGACAATATGCTATGCTCTGCTTTAGGGCTCCCAGTATCAGAAGATGGGCACTGTAGTTGCCCAGCATGTAGCCCCAATAAAGCCTCCTGTTCCACTACACATCTCTCTGCAGTTAGCAGGTTACCTCTGCACCATGGGCTTCCCATGGGATAATGGGCATCCAGCTCTGGTACCCAAAGGAGCACCCGTCAATGCAGCACAAATATCATGTCTGCTCCTGCCAGATCAAGAGAAATTGGTGCAATAGGACAAATAAATAGGAAAGGACCCCAGTCTGCTCCCCCAGGACAGCCCAGATTAGTAAAGGTAAAGTACACCCGGGAAATCCCTTAGGGGCAGAGGGCAGAGCAGGGTGCCCAGGCCCTGTTAGAAAGCCTGAGATGACAGGGAAGGGTGACACTTTATTAATATGCCACTAATGACCATCTCTTTGGTGTTTCCTGAAAACTTTGTGTGTTGGCTTTGCCTTGTCTGCTCAGGGAGGCTCTGATGTCAGCAGCCAGAAATCCTGCTCAACCAGCCAGACTTGCAAATGAATGAAAGTCAGCTAATCTGCTGTCTTATCTCCCCTCCGTCCCCAAATCACCATCCACTTCAGGCATCAGAGGGAAGCTAATTGACTATTGAGCTTCCTTTTCGTGCCCAGACACCTAGGGTGACTTGGTTATTTTCTCTCATTTTTGTTTCCTAAACAAATCAGCTTCAAAGGCAGTGCTGGTGCAGGTGTCTGTGCTATGTGATAAATATCTACCAAATAAGTAGGGGAGAGGCCTTGCTTCGCCCAGTGCTTGCTGCCTCTCTGAGAGATCTGGTTGCAGTTTTGCTGCCCCTCCCAGCTAAACAGGGCGAGAGGTAGCGTTGGAGAAGGACATTGGTTGCTGCTCACCTTCACTCTTTTCCCTTATCCCCCAAAGCAGAGGAAAGTGTGGACTTTTGCGTGAAAAGGGCTGCTGTGGAGTGGCTTTCCAGGGAATGGGCCCTTTGAAGGGACAAGGTACTGTTCCTCCGGGTGGCTTTTGTAATGAGAAGGGCAGATGTCTGTGAGAATGGTCCCCTGTGTGTAGCAGGAGGCTCGCATCCCCACCTTATCTGACCCACTATGGTCTGACTCTGACCCTCGTTCTCCTCCACCCTGCAGCATGCTAGGCCGGGCATGCTACCAGCCTGTGTTTTCCTTCCCAGGCTGGAGACGCAGTAGAACCTTGGAGGGAGATGGGAGATGCTGAGCTCTTGCCCTGGCATCAACTGGGGCAAACTACTCCCCCAACCCTGCCATCTTGCTGGAGTGAGAAAATAGGAGCAGGTTGCAGAGAGCTCCTCACAACGGCTACCCTCTCCTTAATGTTTCAGGGAGCCCTGCGGGGAAGGAAGCCGTAGCCCTCCCCGTTGGCATGTGCCAGGGGCACGCAGTGAGCCAAGGGCCGGCTGGCCATCACCGCTGTCCCCAGCAGGGAGAGGTGCACCTGGGTCTGCACCAGCCACCTGTGGAGGCAGGTCTCAAAAACCATCCCAGCGCAAAGCGTCACCTATGTTGGACCCCAGGGAACCACAGGGGGTCTTTCTGTGCCATGGCCTGCCCGCCAGGTCCCTCCCTGGGAACAAAGCCCAGGCTGGGGGAATATCTGGGACACAACCAAAAGGCTGAGGAAGCTGTGCTGTAGGATATGTCAGGGGGTTTACTGTGGTGACAGAAAGCAGAGGCTGCAGGCCATGATACAAACATTTGCATACGTTTTGGTGTTTTGTTTGGATAGAGTATCAACAATGATATCCAGATGGCCTGAACTGCTCCAAAATTCAGGCACTTGCATGCCACAGGAGTACCATTATGGGCACACCAGGGATGGAGGGAGGTGACAGCAGAAGCATGTTAATCAAAGTGGGTTAAATGGGATCCACCTATACAGACACCTCTAGAGCATGGCAAAGCACCTACAGAAACCACTGTGCAGAGCACTGGGGAAATCCAGGGACAGGTGAGGTTCAGCGCGGTCCCTGCCGCAGCGTGGCAGCACAGGATGCTCAGGGATGTGCAGAGTGGGTGGGAAGCAGGGTATGCTGCCAGGAGAACCTTCAATCTACCCCAGCTATAATTACCTGGGAGGTGAATGCAACCATGCAGACAAGGCTGCAGGAGCGCCATGTCTGTCCAGGCTGGACATGACATGTTCCTGGTGATAACTGCCTGCGCCAGGAGCAGGAGGGGTGGGAGGGATCCGGGCACAGGGGCCACCAGGACTTGGCATGAGGAATCCCAGCATCCTGGTGAGTGCAAACCCACAGCTCCTGCAGTACCATGTCGTAGTGTGCAGCTCTGCCAGGGGTGATCCATTGCTGCTGGCCACGTCCCTGCTCCCTCTACAGCCCTGCACCAGAGAAAAGGAGGTTTCCACCCTCTTTGCCCACCATAGCAGGGAGAAGTGAAAGAACAGCACTACAGATCAAAACATAGCCACAGCTGCCAACCGCAGGCAGTTCAAAATCTGCTCCTTAGGTTGGCATTTTCACAGGGACAAGCCATCAAGCCATCCATGAGAACAGCCACTAAACTGCAGCATGGGAAGAAGTGCCAGAGAAGACATTTAGGAGAATAAACTGGCCAGGTGGGACCTACCTAATCCATGGAGGCATCAGACCAAATCTGTGATGGCTGGGCCTGTTTCTCAGGGCTTGGTGCTACCCTGAGCAGCTCACGAGCTGAGGACAGTCTGTGGGAAGCAGCTGAAGCACAAACCTTGGTGGTGGTCTGGCACCATGTTGGGCCAGTCTGGGTACGTTACTTGTCCTTTCCGAGCTTACACTTGCAGATCGGTGACCCGTCTTGCGCCAGGAGCTGGCAGGGGAGGGAGGGCACTTTGCAGGGTTTCCCCTCCTCGGCAGCGGGGTGTGGGACAGAGAGGACATTGGAAGGCGTCTGCTTACCCTGCCCGGCAGCACCTGCACCCGTCCCTCATCCCCACGTCCATGGCTCATGCGCGGACAGCAGTGACAGAGCTGAGACACCACATCCACCTCATCCCGCTCACTGGATCCCACGACCTGCCAATGCAACATTTTTCCTGTTACTTTGCCTGCTTCTGAAATATAACTTCATTTATTTGTTTGATTGTTCTTGTTAGACATGCCTCTATGGCCTAGGCCAAACAGTGCATCCTTTTGGCTTGTGCAAACCCTTTCAGGAGGCTGGCTTGTTCCTCTTATCTGTGAGTTGATATTTAACCAAGTCAAGCATTATTTTGTTACAATATTTCTGCATTGTCACTGTTGCCCTTGAGCCTTCCCTCTTCTCTTCCCATGATTTTTTCAGTCTGTCAGCATCTTCCTCGACTTGCCCTGCCATAGCACAGACTTTTCACGGTGACGCTGTGCTTTGCACCCATCCTGTTCAGCTTGCACAAACTCTCAGATCGTCTCTGGTCTTCTGTCCACATTGTGGTATGGGCAGAAAGTTCTGGTGGAGAAAGCTCCTGTGCAATCCTATATATTTCCCATGTGGTCCATAGGTTGCCATCGAAACTATAGAAGGGTATAGTCTCGCTTTCCTTTGAGAGCAAAGAGGAGAGGACAGGTGCGGGAGAGGGGGAATGGAAAGAGAAGAGATGCCCTGTTGTGCTGCACGGTAGCAATCAGACCAGCACAACACAAAACTACAGCCCGTCGAGTTTTCTTTCTTTACATTGCAAAAAGAACAGTTATTTTTGCAAGAACACACATCTCTGCTGGGTTCATTTCCTCCCTGGGTTACAAAATCTGCTCCCAGGCCCCCGCGCGACAGTCTCAGCTGCAAAGGCAAAGCCTTGCTCTGGTCAGCCACCCTCAGGGCAGGAGAGCTTTCAGGGAATTCAACATAACCTTACAAAGGAAGGGTGAGCCCACCTAGTCACAGCTTTCTTCTGCATTTTGTCCTGTGTGCCACAAATACAATTTTGGTCCACAAAATCGGTATGTGAAATAAGGTTACTCACAGGACTTCCTGGCAAAGCAGCTCATAAACAAGCTTTCCTCACTTCCCTCTTATGAAAGTTCAGCTCCCCTCTGCTGCACTGACTGCTTTGTTTCCCTCTTCTCCCACTTATCCCCTGACTCCCATTAGTATCTGAGTCAGTCTAGTAAACATTTTGCCCCGTGGCAGCCTCTCCAAACACAGCAGGAAGATCAGGCTCTGGAGTGCACTCTTGACACATCTCCCGGGGTTCCTTTCGCACTCCTGGTAGGTTATTTTGCTGTTGTTCCTCATTCACACATTGAGAAGGAGGGAACCAATGGCCCATGTATTCAGCAGCTCGTTAGTAGTGAATGGCAATAGGGTCTGTGATGCTTCTTCCTCCCTTGCCTTTCTCACTGATATCCTCCCTGTGCTTTAACCTTTGTAGTGGCACTTTCCTGGCCTGAGTGTGCTGTTCAACATCCGCTGGTAGAAGGTGGTACTTATCTAAGTCTCACCATCATTTATGTTTCACTGAAAATTACGCCCACTTTCCTGGATGCCAAGGTGGTCAAGCACCAGCACACATGAAGGATGCACCAACCGCTGTGTGTTTATAGAGGCACACAGGCCACACTATCACCATCGTGGCATTTACAGTCTCACCAGTAGCCTTGCTGGCCTTGATCCACATATTTATGTCTGACTTCCTCGTCAGCACAAGGGATAAGTGTACGTAGCAGTTGGACCAGATAGAGGAGAGCTCCCAAAGCAGCCAGGAGAGATGTGTACTTATGAGTCATCTGCTCTTTGGTTGCTCCTAGTCGGCTGCAAAATGACTTTGTACGTACAGGGTTGTACTGGAAATTTCCCCTCCTTGCTGCAGCCTCTGTCACTGAACTTGCTTAGATCGACGCTGGTGGCCTGGCCTCACCCCTTCACCCAGAGAGACCCTGGCCATCACACAGCACTATGTTTTACCTACAATGCTGTGCCCATACCAGTTTGGTTGCAGAGCTGTGACTGAGAGTTGTCAGCCCTGTCGTCACCCTGTTTGCCCCCCAGCTAGTCGCAGCCATGCTGGCAGCTGGACTGGTTTGCAGCATTGCTTGAGGGTTCATTTCCTGGAAACAGGAATTGTGAAGGTAGGAAATTCTCCAGATCACCCTACTTACATATTCAAATGGAGATGAAAACCTAGCAGGATTTTCTGGTAGCCCTGTGTTTCTGTTATCTTTTACTCTGTCTTGCTGTAAAACTGGCAAAACTATGAACTGTCCTCACCTCAGCTTCTCAGTGCCCTCCCTTTCCCTCTTACTGTCCTTTCTGAAGTCTTGAGCAGCTCCTGATTTTCTCTATGCAGGAGCCACCATCTGTGATGTCTAGCAGCGCACCCAAAGCTGAGCGCTTGCTGTTCTTGTCAAGTGACAGCCCAACTGAGACACAGATGTTGAGCCTCATTTCCCACACCCCGGTGGCTTTTTGTACATTTTTCCAAAAGATTTGTTCCATTCTCTCCTCTTGCTTAAGTTCCCTTTTAACAACCAACTCAGCTTCGCATATCTTTTATGCAAACAGCAATTTCCTTTTGAAGCTCTCAGTGAAGGCCGTGTTTGTCGCTTAGTGCTCTGGGAGGATTTTGGGTAAATTGGACTGGAGACAAAAATCTTTCTGTTCCCTCTCCCAGGAAGGTATCAGATTCCTGCATTTCATGGGCATTTCTGCTCTGTGAAGGAGCTCAGTAACAGTGGTGTTATCAGGCTGTCCCTTTCACATGGATTCCTAGTTCAGCCACATCCAATTCACCTGTTAAAAAGACTCGTTGCCATTGTTACTAAGTTCCAGCTGGAGGCTCAGGTGGGTCTTCATGTGGTCCTGCCCCTACTAAGGCATTGTCATTAATAGCAAAAGGTATACATGACAAATACAGCACTTGGGTCCACTGCCTGTGACAGTAATACTCTCCTGATAGTTAGAGCTCACTGTCCTGTTTGGACTTGTCTTGCCATTGTGTCACAGTGCTGCCACTGCAGGGACATGGGAATGCAAAGCTAGAAAGAGGGAGCAGAGCGGTTTGCATTTAGTGTCCCAGTTTGGCCTCGCAGAAGCTGTAGGGAGAGGCAAAGACAACAGGTCTCTGCCTACCCTGACCACTCCTCAGGGAATTGCATGTTAACTGAGAGCCACCAAACACATGCATGGGCTCCAGGGGCAAGTGATTTTCCGCAGCTGCATCCCACTGCTTTCTTCCTCTGCCTGCACTGGGGCAACTGGGAAGAAATTGTCCATGGGCTGGGGTGATGAGTGCACACCCCAGACCCGTAGAAGGAACCACAGTGCTGCCGTCTCTTCCTATCTGCCAGCATAGCTGCAGGGGCAGCGGATTTCTAAGCTGTATTCCTCCAAGGGAACTATGAAGTTATTTCTGGCTTTGACCAAAGTTTTCTCTTCCGAGCGTCCCCGTCTGTGCTCCCCACCACGCCGTGACTGCTCTGCCAGCCTGTTTTCAGCAGGTACTGATAGCTGTGATGTGCCAGGAGCCCTTGGAGGGTTGCCAACGCATTTTGTGAACCCTGTTGCCACGATACTGAACACAGAGCAGATATTTATTTCAACAGAGATGGCTTTGATTGCTTTTCAACTTTTGTCTCGAGCTGCCATTGTGTGTGAATACTTCTTCCCAGGAGCCAAGTGCTGTTAGGGCCCAACAGGCAGGCGTTGTTGCTGCAGCCAGCGCGGAGGCAAAGGGGGTTGAGAGGCACGTGGCAGAGTGACACAAAGCAAGCTGGTGGCCCTGGCTGCTCGGGAGGGATGGCTGAGGCTCTGAGAAGGCTGTCTGAAAATGGCTGTGCGTGTATGTGTCTGTGCACATGCATGTGTTCATGTGCATATACCTGTGTTTGTGTGGCTCCATTTTGGTGCCAAAAGCCTGGCGAGGCCAGGGAAGAGCAGTCTCCTGCTCACAGGCTGTGGTCCCTGCACTTTGTTTCTCTGTTTCCTCCCAGTTGCCTTCATCAAACCATCGATGCCCCACTGCAGACTTGGACCGGTGTGCCTGGGGGCTGAGCTGATGAGACCATCCTCTTCTTCAGAGCATGAGAAAGCCAGGCACCAAAAAATATTGAAGATGTGGTAGAAAAGGTAAGGAGACGCCTTTCTTTAGGACAGTAATTCCAGGTGAGAACTACTGAGAAGGGATACTACTTCTTCCTGAATTTTTTTTTTTGCCTTTTCCTTTCCCCTTTCATTTCCTCCCTAGTTTTCCTGTTGGAATGTTTTAAAAATTGCCTCTTTCTTATTTGTTTTCTCTCTCTCCTTTAACCCACCTTGTCTCTTTCTTTCTCCCCACCCCTCTCTTAGTGCTGGCGGAGGCGGGTGCTGAGAGCAGCCCACCCCACATGCAGCCTGCCCAGGGCTCCTTTGGAGCAGGTGCTTTGTTAGTATAGGAGTTCCACCAGAATCAGCTTCTTGTAGCTGTTCCCTTATATAGAAATGTTTTCAATTCTATAAATACTGTATGCATTTCACTAAAAAAAAAAAAATTAAAAAAAAATTGTTGTACCAGCTATGCAAAGATGCTGTGCTGGTGCGGGTGGTGTTTTGTTTGCCCACTGGCAGGGCCTCTCACTCACTTCCTTCACCCTTCGACTGTTGTGGCCAAACTATTCTTGGTATTCCAAGAGCGCAAGCTTTGCTGAAATTTTGGTTTCCTGCTAAGGGGGAAATTAGAGCAGGGAAGAGTTATTTAAAAGAATAAAATATATTTTCAAGCCAGAAGGAGCCTATATGAGAACACTAATTTGAGAAGATCAATGTTCTGTGATGTTTACTGAATTGGATATAATTACCTATAAATATATGTGTGTGTGTGTATGGTTTATTTTACAGCTGGAAGTGTAAGTAGAGTATATTTGTAATAAAGAGGTCAGAAACAACACTAACCCCATCTCACTTATGTTGCAATATTGGAAGCATAGGACCATGCCACAGAAGACTGGCTTCTTTAAGCCAAATACTATATTGAAATGAAAAGTTCAATATCAAGGATCTTTCTGTGACAAAGGGGGAATGTTTGCCCTTGAATTTGTGAACAGTCCATTCAATTTATCATAATCCTTAGTCACACAGTGTCTCGCCATTTGCCACACTGGTACAATACACATTCTCTCTTAGCTTAATACCTGCCTAATGACAACTTACTGATTTTTTTTTTTTTCCTGTTATGCAAAATTAAAGATAATGTTGATGAAGAACTCCCAGGAAAGAAATGAAACTGTGCTACAGACTTATCTAGTACCATGGGTACAAAGTCCACTTGACCTGCTAGCAAGTAGCCTTGCCTACCATTGCAGGACAGTTCTTCCCATCTCCGCTGGGTACTGCTTGCCCCGATGTTAACCCTCCGGGTGGAAGCTTCAACATGGGCACAGCCCGACCATGCCAGAACAAAGCCCGTCCGCCACGGCAGCTTGTCTCTGGCTGGAGCCAGTGGCAGGGGCTAAGGGAAGCGCCTGAGAACAGGGTGAACAAGGGCAATGCTTGCACTTGCCTGCGGGGATTTGCAGCTCACATACTTCCTCAACCAGAGGTGCTAGTTTTATAAACAGTATTTCCCAATGTTGGTTTTTTTTTCTTCCATTAGATTGTCCAGTCACTTTTGGCCTGTAGCAAGGAGTTCGCCAGCTTAACTATACCCTGTGTGAAGAAGTGCCTACTTTTGTTTGTTTTGAACTTGGCACCTGCTTGTTTGATTTAATGATCCTTGGTCCTTGCATTGAAGGAGATGGTGAACCAGCATCCCTCACCCACCTCTTCCATCCTAGGCATTTACCTCAGTCTGATTATTTTCCTTAAAAGAGCAGGAAGTGTCAATTAAAAAATAGTTCAGCCATTTCTAAGAAGATTGCAGGAAGATGTATCATTTTGCTCTGCTCAAAACCATCATTTTGCCCCCTTGCTTTTGAATGAGGACATGGAATGTGATAAAGCCATCATCCTTGTGTCAAGGATGTGCCATTGTTGTCTCCTGGAGAAAACAGGGTTGGCCACGTTATGTGAAAATCTCCATTTGTGAACACTTAGTTGACACTGGCAGACTTTGGCAGCTGAATTCTCTAAATAATCTGTTTGTGCTGAAGGAGGTCCTTGCACCCCCTGTCCCGCAGAGTAACTCAGCTGTCCCCTCTGGCGGAACCCAGAGCTGGAGAAGGCTTTTGCCAGACAGTTGTCCTGGTGGCGTGGGGCTGCTGTCACCATGCTGGGAACAAGGGGAACCTCTGCTTTACGTCCTGGCACTTGGCTGCATGCACGCAGGCCATGGGAGGCTGGAAGCGGCCACGCCAGGTCGCGGAGGCAACAGGGAAGGTCGGGTGTTGCAGGAGCTGAAGAATGAGAGGAGGCAAAGAGGATGGATACCGGGCATGGAAAGGAAAGTGCTGGGCAGAAGTCGATGTACAGTGGTACTGTTTCTAGTCCAGCTGCAAGGCTTTATGATTTTAAGTGATTAACTGGATACAGAAATATCAAATTTGTAATATGGGATTGACAAGAGCCACAGCTATCTCCCATGGCAGTGAGTATCAGCAGTTTCTAGGGGCAGTGCTGGAAATTCTGCAGCTGCTAAGTCGCCTCTAAGACAAAGAGATTTCCCTAATGCCTGTGAATCAGAGATTGATTTATGTCGAAGAATGGAGAAATTATAGCCTTGCAAAAACATTTTCATTCTTCCTTTTACATCTATGGTGTTCTCATTCATAAAATAAATATGCAACTCTTTTTTCCCAATCCCAGTCAACTTTTAACCCCCACAACATCTTTGTCAAGGTGTTTCAAATGTAAAAACTTGAAAGGCATTGGATTTTACCAGTTTGGGATGCTCTGTCTTCCACTTTTATGTGATGTCCCATTAGCTGTTCTGCTTGTATTGATAGAAAGGTGCAAGGAGGAGAATTGTGGATCATCACCACGAGCCTGAGCCAGCACTGCACCGGCCGGCTGAACTTTGCAAAGGCGCTAGAGGGTTTAAAATACCCAGATCCACCCTGATACATGGAAACTGAGCATCACATTTTCTAGACAGATGTGTGAGTCTGGTGGGGTCTTTCCTCATGGTGAGTTTGCATCAGCTCTGCTGGAACCAGATCAGACACCCGCTCCCTCCCTCAGCCTAGCAAATCACTGTGAGGAGCCCCTGGAGCCCACAGCTGTAAGATGCAGTATTTTTCTGTTTAGCAGTGCAAGTAATTACATTTTATTCATTTATGTTTGGAAGTTTGAGAGAAATTTCTACCACTTTTTGTGGTAGGTCTAAACCAGCTAACGTGGTGTAGGCACTCTCAAAAGAGCCCAGTGTTTTTATTAGCTCCCTGCAGTCTTCTGATGTAAAAATAATTATATTTTCACACCAGTAACACAAAAATAGTAGTTAAACACACGAAACAGTAGAAGGTCTGACTTGGGTCACATTGCTACTGCGAGGCCCTGTGAGCTGTCCTAAATGAATTATAGACCCACTTTAAGTCTTGGAAAACAGCTACAACTGGTATTTACAGGACAGGCTGGGAGGGGGCGGGGAAGGTCTTTCATATAGCAATATCAGCAACTGACCATCTGACTTTCTTAATGCACAAATTAGAACTTGCTAATTACAGAGTGGCATACAATATTACAAGTCTTTTCTGAGGTGTTATGGTGCCAGCCTACCTCACTTCACAGCCTGGCTCGATGATTCAGTCATTACGTGACCGGCTGATTACTTAAGATTCCCTCACAGATTTTCCTCCCTGGCGTTGCTTACCATATCATCCCGGGACTTTCTGAGTGAGGGAGGATGGTGTAAACAAGTCTTGCCTTTTTGCTGAACATTTTGCTTAGCGCTGTCCCTGCAGTTCTCTTCGCCAATCTGCCATGGGTGGGAGATAACTACAGGAGATAACTACCAGGGAGAATACCTTATCACATGCATAGCAATTGTCCTGCTCTTACTATTTAAATAAATCTCTTACAGTCCATGCTACATGCAAGTCAGAAATGCATAAAAGGCCAAAAATCTCAGTATATGGCCCCAAAACAGGGAGTGTGGATTGGCAATTAGTACTCTCTCTGGTACGAAGTAAACAAGAGGAAATATGTGAAGGAGAGTATAAAATCCAGACAAAGCTGTTAGCAGGATTCTGGGGAGAAAATTCAAGGTAACAAATGGATAGAAAAAAAAAGCAGAGCCTCAGAGCCAGAAGAGGAATGGAGGGATGGTACTGCATTAGCAGCGCAAAACAAAAATCCTCTGATTTCATTTGTCAGGATTTTTTCAGGGGTCATGTTCTAAGATCATTAAAAGGTAAGAGGAGAAGCAATTTAACTATGTTTGAGCAGAACAAACCAGGCAGGATTTGGAAGTTCCATGAGTCGATGTTCATTCATTTATTTGCTGAACCACTCTACACAATTAAGAAAGCTTTTTGTCAGTAGAAATCCCCCTTTCTTCCCAAACGTTTATTAATAAAAAATATTTTTTAATTTAAGTATATAGTATAAACTTTCAGAAAATACTTACCTTAAATATTCCACCCATTAAAATTATCTCCTTATAGGCTCGTAGGTAACTTAGGTGTATAAATATCACATAGAAGTCTTTTAAAGACATGTTATTTTTTAAAAGGTGCAGAAGAAAGTAAATATTTTAATAACAGGAAAGGCTTAACAAACTGGCAAGTTGGAAAAAAAAAAAATATTCCACCATGAGCCATGAGTCTGTCCTTAACTAACATCACTGTGAGTTTGTTTTTTGGTTCAAACCACAGTGGGTTAAGGATGGAAAGGCTGCCTAACTTTGAAATTCTTGGCTTTTGCCTGCTTTAGCACAACCTTACCTTAAACAGAGGTGTTTTGTGTTCCTTGCCATAATGCAGTATTTCTCCGAGTCCCCAGGGAGGGAGACTGCCTTCCGTCACATCCTTTCCGAAGGGACCCACCCTCTGAACAGGGTAGCTCCGATACGGACAACAATCCAACATCTCCACCTTACCTTAATGTTTTCTTGGCTTTTAGACCCATAAACCTGTGAATTTGAGACAAGTCCCTGCAATACCCATGAGGATATTTGTGGCGGGCTCATGTGATTTCTACACTCTTGCTCAGAAGGGTGAGGGGAAGACCAGTGTGATAAAAGATGTCATTTTTAGATTTAGCTGGCAAAACTTTCATGTATAGGAATATGAATCACACACATGAATAGGTGACTCATGTCTGAATGGGAAAAATGTCACCCAAACCCACTGTTATTTTCTCCTCCCCAGGCCCTGGCAGAAGGTGAGGGGCTGCCTGCTGGAGAGGAAGGTGGCGTTGGGGTACAGCAGCATGGGTCAGGGGTCCCATGGTGGCTGGGGCAGGGCTGGCAGGGAAATCCTCCAACCACCTCAAACTGGGAGCTGAACCCCCATGGCTGCATCAGGTTTGCCCACACGGCTGGCTGCCAGGAGTGCCCCAAGATGAGCAGGCACCCCCTCTTTGTGTCGCAAAAACAAGTAAAACCCATCAAATATCCACTTGATTATCTGCAACTATGTGCATCTGAGGTGCAGGAGCCCGGGGTGTGGTGGTTGCTACGTGTTTGGGGGTACGAGGAGCTGAGGCTGCGTGTCTGCCCTGCAACAGCCGCTCTGAGGGTGACAGGGCCCTGTGACAGCCCTATTGACAGGGACAGGGCCCTGTGACAGTCCCTCTGAGGGGGACAGACCGGTGCGACACCGTATTCAGGGGCCCTGGCCGGTGTGATAAGAGCCCGAGAAGGCCCAGGCGCCGCGAAACGTCGCGAGCGGCCTCGTCCCCGACCCCAGTCCGGCGCTGAGGGGCCGCCGGCGCTGCCCCCCCTCCCTCCGTGCCGGTGCCTGCCCGCCCGGCGCGGGCGGCCCGAGGAGGCGGGGGCAGCTGACGCGGCTGAGACGGAAGAAGCCGCCGACGCACAGCAGCCGCCCGCCTCCTGCCGGAGCCCGACATGGTGCTCTGAGCTCAGCCCCGGCCGTGCCCAGAGCCGCCACCCCACGGGGAGCCCCGAGCAGCCGCCCCCGCGCCGGGACCAGGACCGGGAGGGGGGGCATGGGCAGGGCCGCTGCTAGGAGCCTGGCGGGCATGGCAGAACGGCGCTAGGGACCCCCTTCTCGCCTGCGTCGCGCAGCTCGGCCCTAGCCCCGCGGCCGCGAGGTGAGCCGGCGGCGGGCGGGGGCTGCCGGGCCGGGCAGGGCGGGCCGCGGGGAGGGAAGGAGGGAGTGCGGCCTGTGCTAAAGCCGCCTCCCCGCCGCTTTGTCCTTCCAGGCCCCGCCGCCGCCGCCTAGGAGTAGGGAGGCCGAGAGAGGGGAGCAGCGGGCGGCGCCCGGCCGCCGCAGCCCGCCATGGCCCACTCGCCCGTGGCGGTGCAAGTGCCCGGCATGCAGGTGAGCTCCGCGCCGCGCTGGCCCCAAAATGGAGGCGACAGGCCCGGGCTGGGCCCCGGGGCCCGGCTCCGGAAGCGGCGCTTGCGGCCCCACCGGGCGGAGGCCGCCGCTGGGGTGCGGGGTGGGCGAAGCGTCGCGGGCGGCGCGGCCTGGCCGTCGGGCGGGGGGGCGGGAAGGCCTCGCTCGGCCTACGGAGCCGGGGAGCCCTCGCCCAGCGAGGCGGGGCCTGGGGTCGGAGGTAACGGGAGGCCCTGGAGGGACCCCCGCTCCCTCGGCGTGCCCCGGGGGCCCGTGTACCTGCAGCCAGCCCCTCGCAGGCCAGGGGTTTCCCTCCCTTCCCCCTTTGTTTAGGGTTGGCCGCGCTGCATCTAGGAGCGCGTAAGAGCTTCTAAAACCGCTTAAAGGCGATATGAAGTTAATCGCAGGGTGTGTGGGTGTGCTGTAAATGACATATCGGGCTCGCTGGCAAGCATACCCCTGCAGGACCTCTCCACCGACCCGTGACTGGCGCGGGGCCTGCGGTGCAGCTTCTCCCAGGACCTTGCGATTAATGGAAAGGTGGTAAAGGTGAGCTCCGGTGGTGACGGAGGGCGCCGTCACCCGTCAGAAACCTCTCTTCAGCTAGGGATGAGACCTGCTGTCATTTCTCCGTGTTGAGGATTGTATCTCCTTGGAAAAAAACAAGCTTATATGGTACTGATTTTCATCGGAAAGGTGGAATACCGCTGACTTCTCATTCTGCTGGACAGTCCAATGAAAGTTTGGTCAGAGGCCTTTATCAAATGTAAAGGATCTGAGGATCAAACTCATTTCAGTGTTGTTTGTTGCTTGTCAGGCAATGGCAGCTCAGTTGGTGTTTTGAGCTTTCTCTTAACTTCTGGGATAGGCATGCCTGTATAATGTTGGAGGTTTTTTCAGTTCAAATAACGTAGAAGCCTTATGGTATATCCCTATGTATGCAAGGTATACAGTAAAGAGTTCAGGAGGTTTCAGAACAGGAGGTTAAAATTTGTCTTGGTCAGATGTCTTCATCACTTCTAGAAAGTGAAGAATTGATGTATAAACAGCATTTATATATTAATTTAGGCCAGTTACAATACCGAGGTTTGGTTTACCTTTCTGATTTTGAATAATTTGCAGGCTTTCTGCTATCAGTCAAATTTTGGTCTTCCACTGACTTTTTGTTGATGTAAGAGGACATAAATGACGTTTTCTCAGCCTCCTTGTTCAGTTAATATGTCAGAGTTACTGTTGTCTTGGTACATCCTGAAGAAATTTTGTGATAAAAGATTTAGAGGCTTTAGCCTGAGCTGCTCTGTCTTTTTTTTTTTTTTTTAGTATGTTTGTATTGGGAGCCTTCTGTTTCAAAACCCAAGTCTGTCGATTTCTTATTTTTATGTCTGCTTAGTGTATTGCTGTCCTATTTTTCAATAGCTGCCCTGCCATCACTAAAGGACCTTGAAATTATTTACAGTCCTGTTTTCCATTGTTAAACCAATAAACTTTATGTAGTAGCATACTTAATTCCACTAGTATTGTTGTTAGTTTAACCCAGACCCTTTAACATGTATCTGTAGGTTTAAAGGATTTTTTTAACTGTTAGATATGTACAGCTCCATAGAATTAAAAGATATTTTTCCCTTGGTGACTTTTCTTTTGGTGAAGACTATTGCACAAGTCCTGAAAGTCTTAGAATACAAAGAAATAGAACTTGGTGCAAAATTATTCTGCTCACTCTTCTTTTAGAAGGGTCATAATCCAGGTTTTTTTTAATTTAAAAAAAAAAAAAAACAACCCACAAAAAACCAAAAACCAAACTACCACACCTGTTTGCTAAAACAGGTAGAGTGTGGTAGTCTGAGGTATAAGGGTTGCTTCTTTTGTGTTTTTTAACTTATCTGAACTACTCAGTCAGGATCATCCAAGTGATGATAAAAGCGTCACTCCTTCTGCTCAGTGTTAAAGTAAATGCATGGTGATCGACTGAAGAAGGAAGAAATAGGTTCTTCTGTGATGGAAGAAGATCTGATAGTTAAGTTAAAACTGTCACTGTGGGAAAGTGCCTGTAATGTCAAAGCCTTTGTTTTGTAATCTGTGTTGAAGAAAGCATTTTATTGAATATAACAGTTGGAAACTGAATTTGCCAGAGAATGTATTACAGGTTTGAAGTCTTCAGTTTCATTGTAATCTTGTACTTTCCCTCCTATTTCATTATACAAAAAAGTATCAACAAAAATCCAGAAATAATGTATTGTATAATTCCCATACTCCAAAAAGACAACTTTGACAGTTTATCACCAAAGTATAACTTTTTTGACTGTTTTAAAATCTTTCATCCTATGAAGAGTGAGGTTCCCTTTAAAAAAAAATCCAAACATGGAAAATTACAGAAAGTCACAAAGAGTTATTTCGATGAACTTGGAGTCTGACTTTTAGTACCCTGGCAACAATGGAGGACCCAGAGGTAGTATTACCTGTTGCCCTTATGAGTAGTTAGGGAACCATTTGTTTATGTAGTGGTTGTGTTCTGTTTAACCTGTCCTGTGTCTCTAACAAAACCAAATTTTATACCTAACAATTCTTGCCTGTGCAAGCAACTTCCTAAACACATTCATTTCCCTCAATCCTTTGGAAAGGCTGTACTTGATCCAATTGTATGATGTTAACTTACCCAGCTGCCGAACTTCTAAGCCTGTACAATAAAATCAAAGTACTTGCTGAATGTATAAAATGATTGCTGTGAAGTTGAGCATAATACACCAAATTATGGCTCTTCGTACGGAATCCGAGACTAGAATGAAAGGTTGGTGTAGCTATGTGAGCACAATTAAGGTATCCAGTTTGTAATGAGTTTGAATGTCAAGTTGGAATTTTTATTCAGTAATGTCACTGTAAATTTGTTCTTTTTTCTAATGGGATAGAAATAGTCACACTAGTTCTTAGTCTGGAATGCTTTGAGGTATCATGGTGAGAAACTTGTCTGCTGGGATGGACCATCTTCAAGGAATCCAGTTGAGCTCATACAGAGCATTTCTGGATGTGGCTTGCAAGAGAGGTGTTAGAGCCTAGCTGCGTCTTTTACCAACACAGTACCTGTACTGAAAATAAAGTACTGAAAACAGCTGGAGTGAGGGTTTTGGAGCCCTTATTAGTAGTCCTACACTACTGCTTTTCTCCTGCCCAGCAGGCAGGATGCATAGTTCAGAGGGTTATGTTTGTTTTAGGTGATCAGAGAGTTTAAAGTACGTCAGTCATTTCAGATTGATGGATTTCTTATTAACTTATGGTATTGTCAGCATCTCATATAGTACTCCAAAACTGCTTTACAAATGGAAGATGCTGGAAACTGTTAACTTACAAGTGAGTAACAATTAACCTTTCTGAGGTGGACAGTGAGGAAATCTTTTTGTCAGCATGCTAAATTTCCAAACTAGTCTGTAAACTTCAGCAATGGAGCATCACTCAAGTAATAAATACCTTTTTTAGCTGGTAGTTTTTATGTATAAACTTTTCCTATTCTAATTTGTTGTGCAAAATCTTAAGTTGGTGAAATATTCATTCATTAACTGATGGAAATGCTGTTTCTTCTCATTTGCTTTCTTCTTGTCTGCGTGTGTGTCTTTGGAACCTGGTTTGGGCCTTTATGTCTCTTTATCTCTGCTGTCCTACTCATCACTTTTTGTTTCCTTTCTCATGTCTTTGTTGATATCTCCTGATCCTGTATGGCAGCAGTCTTGAGTGTGGCCAGAAAGGTTGTTTAGACCTGATCTCCATCTGTTTTTATTGGTATTCAGACTATCTTGCAATAAAGAGTGTAACTTCCTCTAAAAGCAGAGCAGCTAGCAGCATGTGACCTGTCAGCTGGTGTGCTCTGGTTCACAATTGGAGGATTGCATTGATTAAATACATACTGGGATGTAAAGGTAAGCTTTGCTCTCTGTGCTGCCAGTTACCAGACTGGCTGTAGGGCACTGCTTACCAAACAACCTGAGCCTGGCCGCTGGAGAGCCTCTCCCTGCAGGATGCTCAGAGGCAGATCAGTTAGACTCTAGTTATTGGTTGATGTATATAGAAAGGTTAAAGAAAAAGTAGCATTTCATTTTCGAAGTAGTCTTTTTCATAGGCCAAGAAAAAATACGTTTTCTCTTAAATCAGTGCACCTGTAGAAATGGGCTCTGTGTGGTGCCTAAAGCTAGTCTGGAAGTGTGTCAGATTTTGAGTAAACCTTAAGCATTGTGGTTGGAAGAATACGGTTTCTGTTAAGAGAAAGCAGTCTGTTACTGTCAAATGTTGCAATGTTTTGAGGATGGGCATTAGAGGAACTTAAATCTTTGAAGAAAGATCCATTCAAGGATCTGGTACCTCATTCCTCTCCTAGGAACTGCATACAGATGGTTCCACAGCAAGTTCGAAAAGGCTTTAAACTTTTATTATTTACAGACAAGACTTACTTAAAGGAAACTGGGAAGTGTAGCGCTTGCAGGGCACCAGGAGACTTCCACAGTGGAACTGTGGAACACAGGCCCCTCTGCTACTTGAAGCAGATACGCATTAAAATATTTGTGGAATTCAACACTGCGGTTGTTCCTTTCCTCGTCATGCTTGATGTACAAGCTGTATCATACCTAATAGTCTACTAGCTCAGCTCAGCCTTTATTAGCTGAACTTGGCTCTTCCATCTTGTGCATTGTGATGTTACTCTGATGACAAAGAAAAGTAGGGCTCAGTCATACTTGTACTGTCTTACCAAAGGAGGAGGGCAGAGCGAACTCTGGAAAGTGTTTGATACATGGGAGCTGTGTAGGTATAATCAGCTGGAATTCAGCAGATGCTTTTATCAGGCTTAGAAGAAAAAATCCACAGCAGTCTTTTACTAGTACTTTTTGTGCAGATTTTACAGCTTTATACACGTGTTAAGTGCACTGACCTGGAATTCGGGGGCAAAGCTGCTGAAGCTGCAGAGAGCACATAAGGCAAACTCAACTTGTCTCACCTTAATATCTCTGCTGTTCTGTATTCTCAGTTCTGGGCAGAGGATAATTTCCCCCAAAAGGTAAAAACACTACATCTGAAACGAGACTTTTAGCTTTTAGAAATATATAATTGTTACTTTATTTTGTATTGGCTTTTTTCTGTGGAATTTAACATTGAAAAGATTGACACTGGCTGGTTTTGAACTCCAGCATCTTACTGTCATGCTTTACAAGTCCTAGTGAAAGTTTTCTTTTTATTTTCTCCTTTTCCTCAAAAAGTGGAAGCTCAGTAATATATTGCAATTTGTTATCTAAAAAAATGAAACAAAATTCTTTAGGTGCTTATTTTGAGGGGAGGATTGGGGTTTTTTTTTTAATATATATTAACTTTGTGGCATACCATGAAGAGCATACGTGACGGAACGTGTCTCTACAGCAGTATTTGTCATATGAGACCTATGAAACATCTTAGTAAACATAGGCAAGTGAATTATCCTCAGTTTTCATTGTTTGTCTCCAAAAGTGAGAGATTGAATTTTAGATCTGTTAGTAAAAGTACCACTCATTTGCTCTTTGGCGATTCCCTTCAGATTCAAGAAAGGGTCACCGATTCTGAAAAGTGGTAAGATACTATTATTTTGTCTTCCATTTATTCTTAGGAACTGAGTTTAATAACTGACAGACACTTGAAGAGTTCAGGGATGGGGTTGGGGATAAACAGTATGAAGTTGACTTTTGAAATCATTCTGTGACAGATGATTTTCTGGCATGCTGTAATTAGTGTCTACATGTATGTTGTCTTTGCAGAAACAGAGTTGGTGAGGTATCTGTCATGTCAGGAACCACTGTTCCAAATCCTGCTATTTCATTCTAACTTATAATAATTGAAAATCAAATTTCTTCCTAATACTGCCTCACCAGTTTTTACCCTGTTTCAAGAACTGTCATTTGTTCTTTAAATTTAAACTTCTAGCAGTTCTTCTAGAACAAGTCTGTTCTGCTGATTAGATGAGGATCACTGAGCACACTCCTTAGCTCTGAAGGAGAGACTTAAATCTCATGGGAAGGATGCCCATCTAGTGATATTCACTGAAATCCCTTCTGCCAGAGGGATTGCTAGCCAAATAAATCTGGCAAAAAGAACAGGAACTATTACTATCAGAGGAACTATTAACAAAGGGACTGACAAGGTAACAGTAGCTTGCTGGTGTCAGTCTTGTTCTTCCTCATATCTTGTGCATGTGATTTTGCAGAATTAAGCTATATTGATTAGATCCATAGCTTGGGAAAGAGCATGGTTTCAGCTTAGATCTTTCATTGTAAAGAAAGCTTTGCAGAACTGCGTAGTTGACTCTTAAAAGCGTGAAGCCAAGTTTGTCGTGCCAAAATCTGTAGTTGAGTGGTCCTGATTGAGGCAGCATTTCTGAAAAAACTTTGTGGCATGATCTGTCTTGGATCTGTGCGAATTCTCTATGCATTGGTGAAGGAGAGCGAGGAATGAGAAATGTTAGTTACCTGCAGGTTTCGCAGTTGAACTGTAGAAGGGTAAGCCTAAGAGCCCAGGGTGGCTTCACTGTTTCCATGAACCAGAAGTCAAGCCATCTGTTTGGTCCTGAAGAACGTGGGTGGTTTTTCTGTTTCCCCCCTGCTCCTTGATCTTCTGCAGGGTTTCCTTTCAACTGGGTACTGTTTTATGTTCTGAGTATTTGCATAATGTTGAATGGGGGGCAATCAGAGGGTGTCTATACTTTGCTAGATGTCAAGTTGTGTTTCAGTACTGGCTTCTGTCTTGGGAGCTGAACGCAGAATAATAAAAACAGTGTACAGAGTGGAATGACTATGAGTGTTGTAAAGTGCCTAAATGTAAAACACTGAATGAAAAAGATCGAATTTCTACTGGTGCAAATCAATTAAAAACATACAGAGAATTATGAGGGGAGCAAGATCATCTTGCTGTTGATCTCTCACCTAGGAGGGTGTCATCTGGCAACCGGTCGTAGCAAGAACATTTTTACATTCCTGCACAGCTTTATTCCAGCCTAGTTGGCAAGAAGAATCTGAACTTTTTTTCAGGGTGTTTCTCTTCCTTTCCCCCCCCCACCTTCCCTTCGCCTTTTATGTAATGAGATGCTTTGCCATGCTTTGAATGAGCTGCAAAGTAATTGAAAAAGGTTTAAAAGGTTTGGTTGGTTTTTTTTTGTTGTTTTTGTTTTTTTTTTTTTTTTTGAAACGGACAGGTTGGTTCTGGCAGGGTGGTTTTGGCAGGTTTCTTGCTTCCTTTGTAGCTCATTTTGAAGTTGCGTTTCTGGTTTTTCATTGTGTGCTTCGTGTAGCTTCAGGTCCAGTATGATTGATATGATCAAGGGCCAGGCTTCCAGAGGAGAGTACATCTTTCAGGCTTGTGGTCGTCTAGCCTTGGGAAGAGGACAGAAATCTAGGATTCTAGTAGACTGGTGTGTTTGCCTTCCTTTCTCAAAATAGTCCTTACTAAAGCTAAAGAAATGGTGTGATACCCTCTAACCGTGGGTTCCCGCTTGGGCTTCATTGCAGGCAGTGATGATGCCTGGAGAGTTATCTGTGGTAAATAAACTTGTGGCTTGCTCTTTAGCCCACATTGTGTTTTGGAGCCATTCTTTTTCAACTGGTGTTTTTCTGCCTTGCTTTAATTTTGTTTAGCCTGAAAATAAGTAATGACTACTTCAGCAGAGAGATTTAACAGAGATAGTTATGTGTGTGTTAAACTTGAGGTCTTGTTGTTGCTTTCTAGTTTATGAACTGGCAAGTTAAAAAGCTGGATTTTGTTATTTTTGTTCTATCTGGATTTTAGTACGAGTTTAATCTTACTTACGGGGGGAAAATCATGTTCTATCATGTTCTAACTTGCACAGAAAAAATGCTAAAATGGCTTCTTGGAGCATTGAGGAGGCCTTTAAAATTTATGTGGCAGTTGCCATTTAGCTGTAGGTACGGAGCCTCTAAATATTAGGAAAATGGTCCAAATGCTGTAATGATATAGTTTATTGCTGGCAGAGTTTTGGCGTAGTTTTTCCTTTAAATGGGTGTGGCAAGAAAATAAAAAAAAAAAAAAATTGTTTATGTACTGATAAGCAGGCTGCTTGCTGAAAGGAAAGGCATACGGCTAAAAGTAGGCTGCAGCCCATAAATGGTGATTTTTCCATATTCCTGTTAGATGTGGCTTTTGTAATCTCTCTGCAGATTAGGTTTTTCAAAGCAGTTCATAAAATGGAGAGATTACAAATACTCTTCAGCAATGAGGAATTGCAGTAGTCCTCTGTCTTCTGACTTCTAATTCAGGTGTACAGGCGGTTAGTTCATTGAGGTGGGTTAATTGCCACCTTAAGCAGTCACTTGTCCTGCACTGTTCAGCAAAGGAGGTTAAATTTTCAAAAGATCAGCTTGTTGAACTCTAATAAATGCAGAGCGGAGTTTGAACACTTTGGCATACCAGAACCTGTTGTTTTCTTGAACTGACATCCGTCTCCATCTGAAGATGTCCATCCTTCCTAGCTATTGAGCGTTCTGTCACTTACGTCTTTTTCAAACCGTGGTAAAGACCTCGCCATGTAGTTTGTGCTGTTCTCCCTCCCTAATTCCTCTGACTCTGTTGGTAGGCCGCGCTCCTCAGCGGCATGAGCAGACTGAAGGATGTGCAGCTGTATGTAGTGGTTTGAGGATTTTTTTTTTTTTTTTT
Source organism: Fratercula arctica (assembly GCA_947846985.1). Lineage (NCBI taxonomy): Eukaryota > Metazoa > Chordata > Aves > Charadriiformes > Alcidae > Fratercula > Fratercula arctica. The sequence continues at coordinate 26,032,704 of CANTUZ010000007.1, forward strand.
AAGATAATAGGTGGTTAAAAAGTATTGATAGATATAATGGAAGCTAAGTGGGACTCCATTTGAAATGTAAGCATACTCAGTTATAGAGAAGTTCACTGGCATGAGAAATTTCTCTTTGTGTTTCCTCTCCTCCCTGTAGAATACTCTTCATAAATAATCAGTGTAATTTTTTTTAATTGCCTGTGTCAAAGAGCTAATCTTTGGGAGATGCGTTGTTGTTCGTTCTTTTTGCTTATTTATACTGTTTCCTAAGCTTCTTCATATTGTATTACCAAAGTGAAAGAATAGCTATGAATAGAGGAAATGAGTTCAGTGGTTTCCATTTTCAGCACAACGTGCTATTGACAGCTTGCATCTGCCACAGGTCAGAGACGATTTGAAGATGAGGGTGATTCTTTCCCTAAAAATGTGAGAATGGGTGGGTTTGTGTGCTGGTTTTAAAGTTTTGATAGTCATATGACTTTTCAAGCATCTCACCTTAGGGCTGACTTGATGAAAACAAAGCCACGTGGATTTTTTGCTTGCTTATTTTTACTTTTGCTTTATATCAAGGTTCTCTAGGTTCTCATTAAAAATGGCAATCAGTTTTGGCCTTGTCGGATAAGGGAGACGTTTCATCAAGGGTGTAACAGAGGTTGGGTCCCATTTAAGAGCAGCAAATCTCAAATCTAGTTTTTGCTACATACTGTGTAGAAAAGCTTGATAATGTAAAAGTTTGATACTTCATAAAATCAATTTTGCTTCCAAAATGCTTTTTTCTTCACTATGTATCATACAGTTCCAGTAAACATAATGAAGTGTCTACTATCCTGGTATTTGAGTCTTGAACAGGACTGCAGGGTAGCATCGGTTTAGTTACATGCAAAAGTCACTGAGAAGCAGGAGTGCATGTACAAGATGAAGAAAAAAGATGTCTACAGGTTCCACCCTTGTTTTGAATATCTGCAGGTTAATTTTTTCTGCTTCTTTGCAAGTAATAATGGATCTGCACCTGTGCCTTCATTAACTTCAAACTATTCAAATTTTTATGTGTGTGTATATATATATATACACACATGCCTGTGGCACTGTTTGTGTGAGTAACTTTAATCGTAATAGGATTTTAAAATAAAATTGGTGGGGTGAGGTGGGGAGGAGCACCAGGAGTTAAAAATCTATCGCTACCTGTGGTGGCTTTATTGTAAAGAAGTAAAATGTTCCTTCTGCAGGTATAATATGGAAATATAGATAATATATGTGAATATATATTGTTATATAATAGAATATGCATGATGTATAATTAATGTGTATATATAATATATGTGAAACTACATGCAAAGAGTGTATGGAAAGAAATTCAACTAAGAAGAATGTATCAGTTGATTAATACATTACTCTAAGAAGTCGCATATCCTATCAGGTGTACCAATCTTACTCCCTCTTAATTTCTTTTTTTTGGTGGGTCTGAGCAGAAGAAAAACTTAAAGATACTTTATTATCTGAGAATAGGTAAATGTCTATGAATGGACAAATTACCTATGATTTCAATGTGTTCAACCCAGATGCAGTGTAAGAGTCAGGTGAATGCTGAGAATAGACGAAATATCTTAACTTTTAATCTGTTTTTCTTTTATTGACTTTCAAGTGTCTTTTTTACTTATTGTATTTTAGGTCTTCGTTCTTAAGACCATAAAAGGTATCTTGGAGACTTTACAGATAATAAACTAGGCCTCATAATTGCTGATTAATTTTATTGTTAGCCATAATTCAGACAGTGCAGACAGTGGAACTTAAAGAGAAATGGTGTGGTGCATGCTGACTTCAGCAACAAAGTTGGCATACGTTCCTGATCTGGCATTTTAATGGTAATGTAACTGTGAGGCTGCACAACGAATTAATTACCGGGGTGTTTTTTTGGTGGAGGGTTGGTTTTGGTTTAGTTTTAAATGTTTTGTCATAAGATAACCTCCTTCTTTTCCTCAACCTTTCTGTAAGATCACTCTTTTCCTTATAGTTTACCTTTGACTTCTCCCTGGCTATGAAGATCAGTTTTTTATTTTAGTGAGCAATTGCTTGAAATGACAGTCTTTTAAACACACAGGTAATTCTGATGGCTTGCAAAGTTACCAGAACATGTTAGGGTGCTGTAATAGTGGATACTTGAAAAACATACAAGTAGACACTCTGGTCTTCTCTTACCAACCTTTTATAAAATCTTTTGAGTTAATTATTGCATCTTTATTTAATGTATATTTGAGTAATGTCTCCCAGTGTAGGTAAGCTAATCTGTAGTGCTGCTGCAGTTTGGAACTTTTGTTCCAAATAAAGCCTGTGAGATGCTTGGAAATCCAGACGGTATAACAGCATTTCAGGGTCAGGTTTCAGAAACATTATTAAGACGACAGGATATGTGTCCTCACATTGACAGACTGCTTAGAAGAAATCTCACAAGACTATGTTAAATTATTTGCTTTGGATCCTAGAGGATCCTGGGTTTGATCTTGTTAGGTAGAAGGCATTAGCTCAGTCTCTGTCCAAGATTCTTTGAAGCTTTGGTTTTTCAGCCAGTTGTACTTGGCACCCTTTAATGGTATTCATTAATGCTGCTTAGAAGACCTGTTTCTGTGAAAGAGCTGTCCTGCACTGACAGATCCCAAAGCAGTCTAACATAGATACTGTTTCTTCTAATTTGGTTTATGTCATTAGATATCTGTATAATCTTTGAAGTTAGATATTTGGTGTGCTTTAACTTTGTTTAAAAGGAAGAAGGCAGACTTTGGAGAACAGGTGTGTGAAAGGTGAGTCAGCAAGTCAGTCTTGCAGCAGAACGCAGCCGGGGCATTGCTGCATAGCTGTGTTTATCGGAATAGAAAGAAAATACTAATGTAAGCCATATTGGCTGAATATTTGATGCAACTACTGCAAGTATGCTGGCAGAAGTTATGCTATAGTGTTTTCTGTATGGGGCTTCTGAGCGGTTGGTTGGACTAGATGACCTCCTGAGTTCCCTTCCAAGCCAAATTACGCTGTGATCCTGTGACTCTGTATGTGCATGTCCGTATGTGTATAAACACAGACAGTAAGGGCCCAGGGCTGGAGAGGAGAGGAGGGGAGACTTCACTGAACTGTAGTGCGGGCTGTATAGCAGTGCTGGGCTGGTGACATGGGGACTTCCTAAGCTATGTGGAGGGCTTGTATTGTCATGCTGGTGCTGGGGCTATTACTCCTGCTGACGAGATTGGAGTTGGCATGCGAATGTGCCTCTGCTTGTCATACTCTCTGCTGCTTTTGTCTGGGGAAATGGGCTTAGGGAGGGAAGTCTTCCTGATTTGTCCACTTAAAGGTATTATCTTTGGAGATGTGATGATGGAATCCATACGCTGACTATTGTATTGTTACCATCTGTTGCCAAACAGACATGACTCCCCATAGAAACCAGTATTTTTCAAAGACCAACAATTATTCATGCAGGCAACTTTGAAAGCTTCGAAACCTTTTTCCTGTTCAATGAAAGATCTGTGAAAGAACAGGGAATAACAATTGGTTGTTTTGCGCAGGAGTGTTAATAGTGTGAGAAATCTTAATTTTTACTGTAGTAGAAGCTTAGCTGGCAGTTGTACTGCAAAAATGTATTGGTATACATTGGGGGTGTGTATACACACATACGCACTTTTATTTATACATCTCCATTCTTTTCTATACCAGGAGAAGGAGGATAGGCTTTACTGCATTATATACATTTACCTTTGTTTAAAAAGTAGTCTTTGTTTGCTTTGTTTTTTACTTAGTTGTAGAAAAACATTCCTGTAGAGCAATAGTCTGAAAGACAAGGAAATTAAGAAAGGTGAAAGCAAATCTGTTTCAAAATGCAGTCTTTGTTCTAATGCCATGTTTTAAGTTATGTAGTGTTCTAAGTTTGAAGCCTTCCCAAAGGACATTATCTCAATATTCACCATAGTTGGTCAGAAATATTTGCCCTTATCCTCGAGCGTCCTACAGTCCCTTGTCAGCCTTGGTGAATAGCAGGAGCTGTAAAGCTGACTTCGCTTGCTGTGAGAGGATTTTCTTGGAATAGAAAGATGTGACTCTTTCCTCTTGTAGTCCCACACAGTTTGTTCTCCTCCAATGCCCCTGCGTACCACCTCTTCCTTGCAGGGATGTACAGGCAGTTCTGCAATGCCCCATCTCTCCCACATAATGGTATTAGGAGTTGTTGGAAGTTAAAATAGCCTTTAAAGCTCTGACTCACAAGATGTAGCTTCGGGGAGAGAGTTTGGAGGTCTGGCTGGTTTTGCTGATGGCCGCTAAGTGGGTGTACGGGGTTGTGATGTGCAGTTCCACAGAGGAGCCCAGAGCACTTTTCTGCTTAAGGTTTTTCCCCAAGCAAAACCCAAGTATTGCCCTTTCAGTTCATCAAACATTTGTGAAGGGTTGGATTAGCTGACTGTGTCTGTGACTAAATTGCTTTTTCTTTTATCAGTCTGAAAGTGTTTAACAGGTTTCAGCTCAAATCAACAATAGTTACTAGGTAGTATGAATGATTCCTGGAATCCCAGGTGTGTCTCAAAATGAAGCTAGTTTTTGTGAAGATGAGTATTTCAGGGTTAATGAAAAGTTTTGCCAATCCTCTCTAACTCTGTTGTTTCTTGGGAGTGTGTGCCTTTGTTTATTGTAAACGTAGAACTATCGCTAAATTATTCCTTGTTGCAACTAATGTAGTTTAGGAACACATTAGATTGCTATCTAAGCACTATTTAGCAGCTTAACTAGCAGCAGGGAAACACTTGGTGGCAGTTGCTGCTGCTTTTGTAAAACCTGTCCCTACAATAATTTTTGAAACACATCTGAAGACAGATTTTAAATTTAGAATTTTTTTTTTTATTAAAAAATTATGTTTAAAATTTTTTTAGTCTTGATGGCAGGAGTATATGGCAATATGACTATCTTGGGGCAGTTTGAAGATTTGCTATTTGTTTCTTTTTTTTTTTAAATTTTTTTGTAACGAAAAGCTTTATGACCTAGAATAATTTTCTTTCCCAGTATAATGATATTGGTTGTCCCAGATTTCAGATGAAAATAGTATTAATCCTGTTTTTTCTCATTTGCTTTAATTATATATTTGTTCATCTTTTAAGTCTTTCACTGGATCTAACAACAGAAGAAAATACAAATTTTTTTTTGCTTAATTATGTCTCTGAAGGTGGTGTGGGGTTTTTGTTTTGTTTCTGTTTTGTCTTTAATGGAGCGGAGTAGCAACAAGCTCATTATAGACAGAGGGGAAATTCATCATTCTTGCTTTAATGTGCTGCTTGGGAACAGCAGTGTGTCTTGTATATTTAGAAAAACTAAAAATCCACAGATCAGCATGAATCTGCCATGCTACTTCATGTTCCCTCTTGTGATAGCACAAATGACAGCATGGTTTCTATGAGCGGTGTACTGATTCTGCTGAAAATAAACCTGACAAATCATATGGTTAACTCTTACCTAAATCTGTTTCCTGATTCATCTCACCATATTGTGGAATAAATTCTGGTTCTGGTAGAAGGGAACAAGCGACAATAAGGGCTCAGTAAGGAAATGAGACTGTCCATTTTGGACTAGGTTAAAGTAGTAATTTATTTTTTTTTCCCCAATAAAGATGTATTCTGGAATTTCATGTTGACACTTCAGTATTTTGTTGTCTAGCATAATCTGTGCCTTGGGTTGAATGTCTGCTTTTTCCAAAACTGTAACTTCTTTTGCTGGTTCTGAGGTTTGGAGTGTGAGAAAGATCTAAAACAAAGCATCTCCCATATTTTCAAATATTGCTATTGAATCAGAGGGCTTTTTTGGGCAGGTGCTTCTTGATCAAAGATTGATTTGTGCAATGAGTTGCCCAGTTCTGACAACAGTAATGGGTTTAATTCTGTTGCTCTGCAAAGCATGAGCTGTTCTCTTAGCATGTCTGTCTTGCCTCTTAAAAACCCTTCCCTACAAACTTTCTTAATATCGTCTGAAGTTTTGTGTTCTTAAACTGTGGAGCAAGTCATCTGTATCTTTCAGAAGTCACTGCTGTGGCTTTTGGATACATAAGGTTCTCCAAGCAGCCATGTAGCCTGCTTTATCTTGAAGGGAAAAAGAGAATTTGCTTCCTTGTTGTTTTTCTTGTGACTACTTGAATGGAGCTGAGAAATCTAAAATATTTGTGTAATAATCAGTCTGCTGATCTTAAGAGCAGTTAATCAACAGAGATTCCAAGCCAGTTGTCCTCAGCAGTGCTATGCTGCTAAGGCATGCTTGGTTGAGTGATACCAGCCAGTTCTGATCAGTACCCCAGTCTCAGTGCTCTGCTCCAGCCTTTTTATTCCGTCTTAAAACATCTGTCAGTCCCTTTTGCTCTGCTTTCTGTCAGCACTTTTAGCTGCCCTGAAGATGCCTTATTTCACCAGATCTCAGACCTGCAGTCCCCTCACAAGGAGCTCCACGCTCTCTGACTTGACAGGGTGCTTTGTCTGCCCAAGGCTGTTGGGCAGGAAGAAAGCCCAGCCTTTTCTGACCGGGTGATGGTATTAGTGCTTCTGTGCCAGTAATTGCATTCCTCTGTCTTCTGAATTACTGCACAGATAGGATTAATATTAAGAACAGCTCTATTCTTTCATGTTCAAGGGTTGTTTTGTGGGGAAGTGAAATGAGGTTTGTACCCGACTCCCTCCCTGGTGAGGCTCATCTACCTTTGACGTAATTGCATAATGTATGTTCTGTAACTAATAGCTGAATTAGAAGTTAGTGTGCAGGAAATAAATTTATCTGACGCAAGCCTTCTAGTGATGATAAATCTGGGTGATGTGCTTCTTGGGAAGTAATGAGGGCTAATAAATTGGAAGTAAATTAAGTAACTTGTGTGTATTTTTCTTTTTTTTTTTTTTTTTTTTTCCTAGAACCATAGAGCGGACCCAGAAGAACTATTTACAAAACTGGAACGCATTGGGAAAGGCTCCTTTGGTGAAGTCTTTAAAGGAATTGATAATAGGACACAACAAGTGGTTGCAATAAAAATTATAGACCTTGAGGAAGCAGAAGATGAAATAGAAGATATACAGCAAGAGATAACTGTTTTAAGCCAGTGTGATAGTCCTTATGTAACAAAATACTACGGATCATATTTAAAGGTAATGTATAATATTGCACTAAGATTTGCTAGCATCCAGGTGTGTTGAATGCAGCTAGGAAAAAAATTCTAAAATTGAGGAAGAGTTATCATGCCAACATGACATTTTTTAGCAGGTTTTTGGTTTTCCTTGAACAGAGCTTTTCACTTTGTTTTGCTCCTTTTGCTGCTTGCTCTTTGAGGCTGAAATTTTGCACAAAATGGCTAGAGACTGAACAGAGTTGATAGAGGATTTCTGTTGCCATTACTATTGCTTTTGGATCTCGGTTTTCTGTCTTCCCTCCACCATGCCAGCACAATTTTGTGGCCTTTCTGGGGAAGAAAAAAATACCTTCATAGTTATAGAAACAAAAACCTTTCTTTGATGTGGAAAGAAATCCTGCACCGTGTAGAGATGTGTTGGTAATTATGTGGCACAGAAGGGCTGAGACAAAGCAAAACTGACATCAGCAGAGTTGTGTAACTGCTGTGTGAAATGTTATCTAAGGCATAATTTAAAAACAAACAAACAAAAATGAAAACCTACAGAAATCCAAAATGTTGACTAAGTCTTTTTAACTTGCAAAACTATCCAGGTATAATCACCTTAAATATTGCTTAAATGATCTGCAGTGCATACATTTTTAGATAGTTTAAAAAAAAAACAAACACCAAACTAAAGCCATTTAATAAAAGCTAAAGTGTTAACCATAGTTAGAGATATCTTAAATGCCTGGGTTTTTTTGTTTGCGTGCATTTGGGGGTTTTTTTGGGGGTGGGGGGTGTTTGGTTTTGGTTTGTTTGCTTGGGTTTGGGTTTTTGTGGGTTTTTGTTGGTTTGTTTTATGGAGTTTTTTTTCTTCCCCTATCATTTCTGGCTCCTTAAGGTACAGTGTGGTTTTCGACATTATTCTAAAGACAGATCTCTGAGAGAGGTTCCTGTGTCACTCTTTCAGTGATAGTGTAGAAGTATTTGCAGTATTTGTTTAATAGCATTCTTTGTAGATTTGAGGATTTTCCTCTTTAAATTGCCAAAGTATTCGATTTTTAATATTTTAATGCTAAGTGGGTAACTTAATTTTCTGTACTCCAAATACTAAATTCTCATTTTGACCAAGGTAAGACAGCTGTGGTGCCTTGCTGTTTACGTAGTTGCTCAGTATTCTTTGGGTTCTTCATGCTGAAGTGAAAATACAAGTTGTCACTGATGTCACATCTTTCCTTCTCTTTACTGCGCTTAATCAGTGAGATTTCCGTTTTGTTTGTTATTAGGTGATAGAGGTCTGGGATGTAGTAGAATTTACTTTCCCACATCATAGTGTATTAGAACAAGCTGGTTCTTCTCAAGATAACTCTGAATTCAGCTAGCAGTGTTCGCCTGGAGGAGTGCGCAAATGGTACTGCAGATCCAGACTTCTTTACAGTCTTTTTTACAGTTCTTTATTTTCTGAGATGAGCTAAGTCCTAAATATTACCCTCCTGGGTATCTCTTACTTCAACTTTGTGTTGTAAAAGGCCAGTTGTTTGCCCTGAAGTATGAGCAGGTCAAGGTAAATCTTGGAAGAGTGTTTTTGCTTGGAAAAGCGCTCTTGGTAAATTTCAGAATTAACCAGTGATTTCAGCAGCTGTAAAGGGGGAAATGAAACCTCTATTTGGTGAGCATTTTGGTTTGGTTTTTTTTTTGTTTGTTTGTTTGGGCTTCTTTTTGAGGGGTGGTGAGTGGAAAAAGCTTTAGAAGTCATGGCTTGAATAGGGAAAGAAAATAGTCTTTGAAGGTAGGTGTGGAAAGCAAAAAAGGGTGTTGCAAATCTCCCTAAGTACCCGTGCATCTCAACAGATTGTCTTTGGCCTTGTTATGCAAGTCTTTCACTTTCTACCCCTTTTCTTAGATATGTAAATATAGTTATTCTATCAGTGATACAAAACTTTAAACTTCTGGTTCGGTTTTTCTTACTTTTTAAAAATCCTGGCAAATACAGGATCATGTTAATGCTGCAGTATTTTCTTCCCCACTGAGTTCTTTCCATGTCTATTCTAAATGGATAAATTCTGAAAGATTAATGTTGATCTTCTGTTTACTTTTCACACTTCTAATGTGTTTGGGGAAGGAAAATTTATGTGTAGAGCTTGGGGAGGTGTTTGTGGAATTTTGGTTACTTTCCATTCCTTTAAGACAATAAAACAAAAGAAAACCCTAAAAAATGGTTCACAGGAATGTTTTTCATCCCAGACTAGCATGATAGGTAATTCTGCTGCTTGCTGTTCCCCAAGTAAAGGAATAAAAATGTCCACGAATAAATGAACTCTTTTAGTTCTGTAATTAAAAAAAATAAATAAAAGGACTGTTTAAGTAGAATATTGGCTCTGAATTTTTCTTAGGCTAGATTTATCCTTGGTTACTAATACTAGATTTTTCAGCTTGAGATTCCTCAGGGGAAAGAGTGTATTAGCTTTGTTAAATGTGCAAAGAATCTTTTGTGCTGCATTTTCATTTTAGTAATAACAGCTATTTTAAAAGCTGCATGTGTCTACTTTTTTTTTTTTTACTTAATTGCTATCGCTTTTTATTTTTTATTAGCTATTACTCTGAGAATGGCTGTCAGCCTACGTTTTTAGCTATGTAGTACGTCATTCATGATTTAATTTATCTACTGTAGATATCTCTTGGAAACACATAACTTTATAATTAAAGGTTAAAGACCATTGAGTCTTAATTTTCAGAATTTAGCCAACTTATTTCTAACAAAGCAAAATCCTAGGCTGCAGAGATTAATAGCAGTTTGCTGTGGATATGACTGGTATGAAGATCACATGCAAATTGGTCCCATAGGTTTGTTGGTGAATACTTAGTTTTGTTTATAACGATCACTGAAAGTATTCTAGAAATACCTTTTAAGGTAGTGGTTAAAAAGAACATAAACATATAGTAAATAGCAGGTATTTCAAAATTGAAGAGAGTTCTTGTTTTGTTTTGTTTTTTCCTTTTCATCTTTCTTTATTTACAGGAAAACAAAGCAGTTGAGCCAGTCTGCCCTTTTTCAGATCATGCTTATGGAATAGAAATAGTTTACTAAAAGATATTAATCATATATGTAGCTTTCCCTGAAGTTCTAGGAATGGCATTAGAAATGTTTTTGAATTTTGCACTGTTTAAATCAAAGAGACTTAGTATTTTCCTGACTATACCAAAGCAAACCCTCAGTGCAAAGTCATTCAGGTTGCCTGCAGCATTTAGTGATATTTCTTAGCTGAGTAATCTAGATCTGGTGTAAATCTTCAAATTTGGTAGTTTTTACTTTGAAGCAATTGCAGCTGAGACAACGTGTTGGCTTCAGGTTTTTCCTGTGTGCCTCAGTTCATCCAGTTGAACTGTAACGGAACATCTTGCGTTGTTACTTGGGTTTTTAACTAATTTTAAGTAACCTTTGACTAAGCAGATCGTTCTTGTCATCAATTAATAGTCAGTTTCAGGTTTTCCTCTGGTAAGATAGCATATTTGATAATTAAAAGTTGTTATGACTAAACCACAATGTAAGAGATGTTAACTGTGAGGGTTTTCTAACTGCAAGCATTTCAGATGAGATATTTTATTTTTGTACAGTCCGTTCTATGTGTTCTGCAGCTTTAGAGTTTCCTCGCACTTCAGGATGCAAAGCCAGCCTTGTGTCTGACAGCAATGTAGTGGCCAGGTCTCGGGGAGCCTGGGGCTTCCCAGCTACAGGCTGGAAGGCTCTTCCAGGCTCTTCCAGATGCTCCTGCTGCTGAAAGGGGGAAGGGAAGAGTGTCTTCATCTCAATTACTTGACTTAGTAATTTGTAACTTAGTCAACTCAGCTGATGCCATGTAAGATACTCTTAGTTCTGCAGCCTAGCTGCTCGTTAGCTACAGCTTGTAAATCTGACTTGTAAGTGCAATTTCTAAAATACGGGCAGTCCCTTAATATTTTTATCTAGCATTGCAATATCATTTGTCTGTTAGCAGATATTTTACCCTTTAAAAAAAACCTTACCATTGGTAGAGATGGCAAGGTCTACCTTCTTAAGATTCTTGGGATAAAGCTGATGCCAAGTTTCAGTTATTGTGACAGAAAAAGCTGCAAAACTCCCATATCTTTGTAATTTGGGGTACCTGTAGATCTCGAATTGTGAAGATTGAATAGCATTTCCCATTGAATTAATCTTAGAGCTTAGGTATTAGTAGTCTTTTTTTCTTAAATTTTCATTGAGTATCTAGCAAGATCAGTAGTGTTTTCTAAACACTGGTGGGTGATGTATGAACATACATATAGTCAAAGAATGCACCATAATAAACACAGTTATGTACGGTAGTAAAATGTTTTACCTTTACATCGTGTCTTTCACAAATGCATGTAGAATTGTACAAGCTTACAGGTGTATTAATGGAACTCTTGTAGCTGCAAGATAACTAAAATCCTGATGTAGATGTCTGTAGATGTTCATATTTGTGGTAAGTCAGGATCTAAATTTGTCTCATCGTCCCGTATTGCACTTTGATTGCAATTAACATCACACCTCAATAAATAAAACATCGGCTGTGTAGGGTACCCTTGAAAGTGATAGCAACACAGCGGTGAGAGGTACATTAGATAGCTAAAATGAGTGTTTTCCGCAAACCTAATGGCTCGTCAAAATGTATTATTACTTTATCAGTTCAGGCAAGAAAAAGATTAAAGGTATTAAAAGTTACTGTAGTTCTGGCATGTTTTGGTTATGCAAATTTGTGAAGCTTGATAAAATACTTGAGCTGTACTTTTCCATCTGATCCCACATCTTCTCTTGATGACTGAAATTTCAATATTATTTTCCCTGTTTTGTGCTGTCTAGACAAGGAGTTGAAATACCTATCCTTGTGACTGTTACAGACACATGGGCTTTCGCTGTTCTTTTGCAATTAAAGCAAGCCTGAAGTTATTCTCAATTTTTCAGATTTGATTATGGAGATCTCCTATAGTAGCATCCAGAGACTTCCATTAAAGTTGTACAGCTCTGTGTGCAGTAAAGCATTGAGACAATCTAAAGATACTCTTTGTTCTACATTGTCTATTTATACTTGATTGACCTAAAATAGCTAGGAAAAAAGTTGTTCATGCTCGGCTAGAAAATATCCACACCCGGTTGCAGTGGATAGTAGCAATTTCTTTGAGACGTTATTTCAGAAACACAGGACTTACTCATTTTCACCCGATACTGTTTTCAAGTAATAGTCAAATCCTCCAAACGTGTCTGGTAGCCACAATGTTTGCTTTAAACTGCAATTCCTTGCAGGTCTTCTCATCTGACAAAGTTGAGCTTTATAAAAACTGCTGGAATTAGCCAGCCCTTCCCTGCTGATCTCATAATATTGGAATAGACTCTCATAAATGGTGTGTTTTTTAAATTCAGTATAAACCTAATAGAGCCCACTTTAAGATAATTGGATGCGCTTCTTTTAGAAACTGCACCTTTATTTGCTTGTTGAGTTTTCTTTAGATTTCTGTCACCAGTCAGGCAATAGGGTGGGAGAGCATACAACATAGAATGCAAAAGTCTTTAAAAAGTAGTTGTGCCATAAGTTTGTGCTCTGTTACGAGGAACTAGCACTAGTAAATATTTGCTGGAGACTTTAACAGCTTGCATGGTACATCGCCAGGTCTGGTTCAGTTGAGTATTTTTAATAACTAGGTTTTGTTTTAAATAAAGAATTGCTTTTATTCATAGCATTTCTTAGAGTAGTAGCCCATAGATTAATATTTGGGTTTCTTCTGAAATGTGAGGGGACTCTGGCAAGCAAATAGCAGAAGATCCCAGTTTTGAAACATACAGTCTATACATGTAATACCAAATTTTTCCAGTTTTGTTTATGTGAACCAGACACCTTTTGCAGGTGTGTACCAAGGGCAAAGTCAGCATCGAGAAATCAATGTTAGAAGCATTTGTCAGTTCTAGTAGTTGAGACATCTCCACTAAGAAAGCACAGAAACTCCTGTACTCCCAGGGGTTGAGATTCAAGTAGCTCATGGTGAAGGAATACATGCATTGTTCAGTATTACTATAAATAATTAAAAAAATAATAATTCTTAAGGCAGGTTCCTTAAGTCATACATTTCATTGAATTCTGTTGTTCTTATCTTTGATCGTTTAATGGCTGATTTTGAACCTCTAATCTGAAAATTGTGGAAACCTGAGCGTCTCTAGGGCTCCAGGTCTGGCGGTATGGTTTCTCCTGGCTGGCGGTTGTAGTGCTTGGAATCGGAGCAGACCCTGCGGTAGCGGGCATGTCTGGTGGCAGGGTGGGCATCCTTGGGTACGGGCATATTGAAGGGCTGTCAGTTTTCACTTTTTGCTGGATTTGGCAGCTTAAGTTGGAGCCTGTGGACATGTTAGATACACACTTGCATGTAGATGAAGAGGCACCTAGCAGCTTTAAATTCCTCTTGTCTTTGAAGTGTGTTCGTGCTCACTCTTGCTCAAAAGCAATTTTAAGTTCTGAGTATTTTCCTCAGATGAGAGGTGTGCTGATGTTACAAGAAAGTTTCCTAGTAAAATTGTAATGCTTCTGTATCACAAATGGCTGGAATTAATAATTGTCATGCAAAGACAGTCTTTTGTAAGAACTACAATCTTACATTAAAACACCTAGTTTAAATTTAAACCACCATCAAATCACTTTTTTCTTTTAAGTTCCATTCCTTTAGGTGGAATCATTTTAGATACCAGTTAGTGGAAAATTATTAGTGGTGGTGAGGTTTTTTGTTGCTTTTTTAAAATACAGAAGTCAAACTTTAATTGATATTTAGACATCTTGCACAGGAGCTACGTGATCATTCTGCAAGAAGTAATTACATGTGACTTGGTGATTAATGGGGCCCAATGTTTGCATTCTCCTGACAGCATGCTGGTAGTCTGTAGAAATATATGTTTGTTGTTGGTTTGGTTTCTTTGTTTTGTTTTTATGGCAGCCTTGGACTTCTAACTCATGCCTTCCTTTACAGGGCACAAAACTATGGATAATAATGGAATACTTGGGTGGAGGATCAGCTTTGGATCTCGTAAGTATATGATTTTTTTGCATTATAAATACTAGCGAACCTTATTTCATTGTGCTTTCATATCTTTATAAAACCTAGTCTGTGGAGGTGGCTGGTATTGCATCACTGCTGCATTGTAATGCTCCAAAGAAGTGTGAATTTGCATGGTAGTTCTGTTATATTGAGTTGATGCTGATTTTTTTTTTTTACCTTTTTGTCTCTAAGCATTAGGAAGCATCCATTTGTTTTCAGTCAAATGTAAGACAATTTTTTTTTTTCGTTAGTATGAGGAGAAGTACCGTTCTTGCCATATGTGGTGGGTTTTTTGGATCATCTGTGTCCCATGTTGTCCCCCCCGCAAGTGGAATATTCATTACACTTGAATAAAAAAAAATGTTTCCTTTGGGATTGGGTCTCAGGAATGAATGAAGTGTGTGCCCACAAAGTACAGTTAATTTTAACTGGATAAAAGGTGTCATGTTTTCCATTTTCAGGTATTTTCAGTTAAGCATGAAAGTACCTTTTATTTAAGATAGTGTAGCATTCATGAAGGATGTAGCTTAGGGAGCACAAGAGCACAGTCCACTGTACGTGGATGTGGTTTCCCCATCCTTTCAGTGCAGCTCTGCCTCTGCTGTAAAGCTTAGGCCCACCCTTTCCTGTAAGATAATATAACTCAGTCTTTGTTTGTGTGATTCTGAAGGAAAAATACCACGGCTTCGGTGTTACAGAATGGTGTTAATTACGTATTTGCTAATGGTGGTCCTGTCTGCAAGAGTTGAAGTATGTGCTTAACTTCATAAACCTATTTAGACGTTATGAAATTACATCACATCAACACAGCTATGGAGATGCAAAAACATAGTAATTATGTGTAGCATGTAGTAGTTTGCAGCTCTGGAACTTTGTTTTGAGAAAGGGGCAGTTAGATGCTTACTCTTTAACACTTTGGAGTAGTTGATAGTCCTCTGTGGAGCGTCAGAAATAGTGAAGGAGCTTTTACTAGTGACAGTTGAAACCACTGAACCTTTAGAGGAATAAAACTACATTTTGCTTCAGTTTGCCATACCATAATTTTGTGGTGTTCTCTGTTTCAGTGTTGTGGTGGTGGTGTTTTTTTTTAATAGCAGAATCACCCACCTTAATTGCTTCTGTTTTGTTTACATAGCTTTCCAATGCGCAGAGTTTACACTTGTTCCATACTGGCATTTTTATAGTAGTGCATTATGTTCTTGACACAAAAGCAAGTATGGAATCAAAAATGCTGTAACAGGAAAAAAAATGCATCATTAAATTTGAAACCCGCAGTCAATAGACTAATTTGTTTTGAAATAAACTGAGTTTCTTAATTCACTTAATCTAAAATGGAAAATCCAGTTTGCGGTGTTTGCTGTCTATAGGAAGCTGTAACTTTGTGGAAAGTTATTTCTAGCTTTTCATGTGCATTGCATGCTGAGGGGAGTGCATGCTTAAAGTAACAGCATTTTCAATGTATTATCAGTAGATATGTGAAGATGATCCTTCCATTGGCACCTGTTTCTGACAGAACGTTTGCATACATTGACTATTTCATGAATTCTGTTAGTTCTTTACTTTAAAAAATCTTTCAAGTTTAAGATTTAATGAAATCAATAACAAGGCAAAAATTAGATGCAAGACTAAAATTCTTTTAATGTGTCTTTTCTCTAAAGCTGCGTGCTGGCCCATTTGATGAGTTCCAGATTGCTACCATGCTAAAGGAAATCTTGAAAGGTCTTGACTACCTACACTCAGAGAAGAAAATTCACAGGGATATAAAAGGTGCGTAACATTTTAAATGTTGTTTTGTTATAGCCTTTAAAATCATAATCTAATTTAGATATTGTTTCCCCTTGGCAGCTGCCAATGTCTTGTTATCAGAGCAAGGTGATGTGAAGCTTGCTGATTTTGGAGTTGCTGGGCAGCTGACAGACACGCAAATTAAGAGGAATACCTTTGTTGGAACTCCATTTTGGATGGCCCCTGAAGTTATTCAGCAGTCAGCATATGATTCAAAAGTAAGTATGAGAGTAGAATACCTTTTCTTTGTATGTGCAGCTCCAACAGAAATTACTTTGGTTTTCATGTTTTTTAGCTCTATCGGTATGGAGGAAAAAAGTAGATGTCAAATTACAAGGTTTCAAATAATAAAATAAAAATTACAATTAGGTTGTTTTTATACAGTGGTTCCATGTCGTTGTATTCACGTGCAAGACCCATGTAAACTCACTAAATAAATTGATGCTTTCATGTTACAATTATTTCAGAGAAACTCCCTGGATGCTTGGTTGGTTAGTTGATTTGTTTTTACTTTCAACTCAGTGTTTTGCATTTAATTCAAACAGTAATAAAGCTCTCACAAATAGAATGCCACCAGAACTTATCAGCTTATTTAAAGCCAAGATGATGCTGAAATTTTACTGTCTTCTCAGATTTTTATAAACAGGTATGGATATAATTTCTTTAGTGGTATTTCTGAGCACCTGCATAATGCTGAAGATTTTAGCATGGGTGACTGATCTTGAGAAGGAAAAAAATAGTGCATACTTCAGAATGGGTAGCTGTGATAGCATTATGGTACTGTGTACATTTCTTCATCATGGGAGCTGTTGATGGGTGACCAGTTGCAAAGGAGAGTTTCCCTATGTGAACTAGCAGTAGAAAAGCGGACCTGCTCCGTGTTTTTCTGAGGGTTGGGAACTGCTGCCAGAAGTGACGATAAGGAGGGAACAGTTGCCTCTTCTTCCATGTGTATACCCACAAGACGACCTAGAGCGTGTGGTTAGTGAAATGGCAGTGTACTTTTGGTGCTGGCATTGGACTTTCCACACTCTGTAGATGCAACCTTAAATAGGAGGAAGAAATCTAAAAATCTTGGTATATGCAAAGTAATACTTCCATACTGTTTTTTCTCAAATAGTAAACATGTAACTGTACTTGTGATGTGCACATAAAGAAAAGACTGTTGAATATCTGAGTTATGTTCACACTCCAGGAGACTTTCTCAGGATCGTTCAGACTTGAAGGAATTTCTGTACATGTCACTAGGGTCCTTGCTGATAAGAAGGAGCACGTGCATGCAGTTTTAATTTTCATGTTTTGGGTTTCAGTGGTGCAACTGTAACGTGTTCCCTAGGGCATCTTGGAAAAGCACCCTACCTGGCTTTAAAAATGCGTGTTGTCCAGTCACAGGGAGAATAATTCCTCTTATGCTTGCCCTGTTTATAAATCAGCTGTCCCACCCCTTCCTCTACATTCTCCCAGCAACCTAATCTTTTGCCTTCCATATCTCCTCAATATGTTGCAAGAGCAATGCCTCCCCTTTTTCTATGCCAAAATGCTGGTGGGAAAGCATAGACGATGCAAGCCTTGTTCCTTTAGAGTGAAGTGCGAAAGAAGGTTGGATACCTCAGTGCATCTACGCTTTAAAAAGTAACACGAGCATGCAGTTTTGCTATCGAAACAAAATCTGAATTAGATATAGGAAGTTTGTGGCAGTTTGTAGTTCATTATATGGAAAAAAAATCAAAGGAAGATTTATTTCTGAAGCTTTTTCCAAAAGCATGTGTATTTAGGTGCACATTTAAGTTGCTCAGTGTATTACAACAGTGACAGCATGCATCTTTGTCATTAAAGACTAAGCCAGGTCTTTGGAAATTATAGCCTTCAACAAATCTTTGTGCATTATCTGCTTGGACCATTATGTAGATGCAGGGTATGTGAAGATTTCAGTTGTTCAATACCTAGTCATGATAGCCCTTAATTTTGTACTAAAAGTAGCTTTTCGCTTTCTCAGGCTGACATCTGGTCATTGGGAATCACTGCTATTGAACTAGCCAAAGGGGAGCCTCCCAACTCTGATATGCATCCGATGAGAGTCCTGTTTCTCATTCCGAAAAACAATCCTCCGACTTTATTAGGAGAATTCAGTAAACCTTTTAAAGAGTTCATTGATGCATGTCTGAATAAGGACCCAACATTTGTGAGTAGATATACGTGTGTGTGTGTGTGTGTGTGTATATAGATGTTTTGGTTTTATTTTCTGCTCTCTCATGCGTGTGAAGTATTTTGTTCATGTAATGCATCATAGTTGATTGAAATTATTTTCGAGGCTATACTTTCCACTGTAAGTGGTAGTGGTGCTTTTTAATAGCTGTGTCTCTGTCCTAGTCTCTTTTGTTTAAAATACTGGAAGGAGGAGGGAGAATGCTGAAAGAAATGAGGGTGGCAGAGGCGGCTTCCTAAATGTACTCAAACCTAGGATATTGTCAGAAGAGAAGCTTTAACAGAGGCGAGAATCTTAAATCTTTTTCTCCAGCATAACTTTTACTGTCTCTCTGAATTCTGCTTAAAAGGAAATGTTGCATTGGAGAATTTTGATTAGTCATTTTTCTGGGTGTGTACCTTCTAGCGTAGAAGGATAAGCAATATAGTGTGTGTGTGTGTTACTTGATCATATTTTTAGAGTGCTTGTAAATGTGGATTACTGGCTTTTCTGACTTCCTGTTTCACTAATTTCCTGATACTATATGAGTTAGCTCTAGAAGTCAGTTGTCTTACTAAATCTCCCCTATTAACATTTAAAATCATGAAATGTTAGCATAACATTAAATATTTAAGTGTTTCTTACAGCGCCCTACTGCAAAAGAACTTCTGAAGCACAAATTCATTATGAAAAATGCCAAGAAGACTTCCTATCTGACAGAACTGATTGATAGGTTTAAGAGATGGAAAGCAGAGGGACATAGTAGTGATGAAAGTGATTCCGATGGTTCCGATTCGTAAGTTTATTTTCAGTTTAGTCTCATTTGGGCCTCTTTTAAATTTATGTTACTAAAGTAGGTTTTTTGCAGTTTCTCTGTGTAATTAAGTTATCTTTGGTATGTCTGTCTTTGTTCTGTATGTTTTTCGTTGGCTTCTTTCAAGAAGACCCCTCATATGAACCTAAAGACTAATGCATAAGTCAAGCTATGTGCTCATCATTTCTTTAAGGTTTCTCTGAACTCAGTTGCAGTTCTGTTTAAGTGCTGTGTATTTCCTAGTCTAGGGCTAGTGGTTTTACCAAAAGCAATGACTGACAATTAGAAATATTGCAGAGCAAGGTTGAGGTGTATGAAGAAGTTTGCACAATGCCTGTGGAACAACATACATTCTGTAAGTCTCTTGCTTTTCTGGATATCAGATAACTGTTTTAAATGGGATGCCATGGGAGAAGGTAGGCTTTATGAGTAGATAACATCTTCTCTTTGCTTTGATCATATTTCGATTTATTCAGCCTCTGAAGTTGTTTGGTTTTTTTTTTTTTGAAGTTCAGTTAATGTTTCAATACACGTTTTGCTTCTTATTTTAAGGAATACAGGACTAATCCATATAGATTTATTGTGCATTAGGGTTACCTGTGCTCGCTTAGCGTTATGTTGTGGCTGGTATTATGTACATCGTATCCTTTTTCTTCAGGGAGTCCAGTAACAAAGAAAATAACTCTCATCCCGAGTGGAGCTTTACTACAGTTCGAAAGAAACCAGATGCAAAGAAGCTGCAGAATGGGACAGTGAGTATAGTCTGAGGAGTTCTTCTTTCTAAGTGCTGGTGTTGAAGCCAATTTAAGGAAGATAGTGATAAAACTCAGTAATTATTCACGTATTGTAACTGACTATCTTTTTGTAGTTCAAGAGTTGATGCTTGTTAGTGATATTTCTTATGCCCGTGTCAGCCTTAAATGCAAAAGATACCGCATGCTAATAGATCAGTAACTGTTCATAGGGATGTGAATTTTAAAGACCATATAATATTATAGAGGAAAAACTGAACTGTTTTTCTGATGGTATATGACATTTTCAGATGTGCGATCAGGCATCTGTTCCCACATCACATAATGTTTGTTGATGCACTGTGCCTTCACTGGTTTTTCAAGTGCTTTGTTGAGTTTAACTGAACTTCCAAAATCACTATGCTGTATTAAATGCAACCTATACGTTGTATGGGAATATGCTAATGTAATCCTTATTTGTTAACTTTTAGGATCAGGATCTTGTTAAAACCCTGAGTTGTTTAACTATGATAATCACCCCTGTGTTTGCTGAGGTAAGTCTTGACTTAAAAAACTTCTTTGAAAGTATTACCCAAGTGGCTGATAAGTTTTGTAAGTTCTGTCTGTTTTGGTTTGCTACTCAGCTCAAACAGCAGGACACAAATAATGCTAGCAGAAAGAAAGCAATTGAGGAACTTGAGAAAAGCATCAATATGGCAGAAGCAACATGTCCAGGGATCACAGATAAGATGGTGAAGAAACTTATGGAGAAATTTCAGAAGTAAGTTAAGGAATTTTTTTGTATGCATTGTTAAAAAAAAAAAAGCTTTCTTTTAAAAGAAAAAAATTAAGTACTTATGTACTGGAAAGGTTAGTTGACAGTGAACTTTCTATGTTGGGGAAATTTGTGGTAAGTGAAAGACCTGCTATATCCTGGACTTTAGGCTTTTATCTTCGGTAGTTATACATAACACTTCTGTTTGAGACTAAAACTAATAGTAGCAGTTACTGTATCTGTTTGGTCTTGTAGTGCTCCAGTTTTACTGTAGTTGCTATACCTTGCTTCCTTTAATTTAGCCTGCAGTTTTGTCATAAGCATATTTATAGCAAGTAAGAGAGCAGGAGAATCTTTAACTTATCTTTTTAGCAGATGCTTTCTTGAGACTGTCACCGGGTGTTTTTTTCCTGTAATCTGTTGAGATGAAGGCATATACTAATTCAGTGATGCAAAAGTAGTTCTGTGCTGTTTGCCAAGCTGAAACAGTATAGTTAACAAAGCTCTTGATTGTTTTTTTTTATCTGTAGATTTTCTGTTAATGACTCATCCTAAGAAACTTCACATAATTGACTGCTGTTTCGTATGGACCCAGTGAAACCCACCAAAACTACTTCAGGCTTGGCAGTGCTTAGCTCATGAGCTCCTTGTGCCTTTTGGATCTTTGCAACATATTGACGGTGATTGAGGATTTGAAAGAACCTACTCGACTATTTTGTGGCAGTGCACATGGTTTTATATTTTCAGGAAATTATTTTGTAAAGAACAACTTTTAATATTGTAGTTTCACCCGTTTAATCTGATAAATGTTGAGGTGCAGTTTTGCTTTTAGAAATAACCATTACTTTAGTTAATATAAAGTGCAAGTACAGTATGTTTTGATGCTATTTTGTTCCTGTACATGGGGACGTACAGGTCTTTTGTATTCATGAGTTAAACTTTTGTAGATCACTAACAAGCTTCAGAGAAAATAGCTTTTTCACAAGCATATTCAAAACACGTAATGTAGTGGCAAGGGTATTGCTGTAGCACCTGCTTCAACCAGCATATAGTTATCGTGCCCTGAAAAATAAACCTGCAACAGTATCTATTATAATTCTAAATTGGTACAGTATTTTAGGCAGCTCTATGATTAAATATATTTGAGAGCAATATGTCAATAGTTTGCAGGTGATATGTAGCAACAGGTATATCCTGATGTACAGTATATGTATTACCTTTTACAACAGGTTTTGAAGTAGTAATTCAATCTTATATCATCATGGTAGGAAAACTTAAAGCAATACAGTTGAGGGGGTGGGGCTTTTGGCAATAATGGACAAAACCTGAAGTCCAGTTTAACTTAATTTAATTTTTTTCCTCTGAGTATACATGCCTGGGTGGAAGGGAGCCAGAGAAGCTGAGCATCATGTGATACATACCTCACAAGCAGGTATAAGTGTAACACCAGCGTTCTGTGTGGTGGTGTTGTTTCTCCTGTAAGATATTTATACACATTTTTGTTCTTAAGTACATTAAATACAGTACATCCACATAATTTGTTTATAATTTTCTGAAAGTGTATTTTAAATATGTATTTACCAGTTAATGTGCAAATAACTGAGTTATAGATATTCTTTCACAAAAAGGTAGTACTGTGCAGTACGGAGTGATTATTTTCATTTTTTTTTTCCATAAAAAGTAGGTAAGCCTATAAAGTTGCTTTCAGTTATATATTTATGGTACTGCTAGATGGGTAATATCTTCTATTCCGTTGGGGTTTTTTTTTCCCTTTTTCAACCCAGTATGTATATTATGCTGAAGTTTTGAACTGGGATTGTTTTTCAGTACTTAGCTGTGGAACTGTTGGTGTAAATTTATTTTTTATAAAGGCTGGGTGTGTTTATTTTATGGTTCAGACCTGCACATTTTGTTTTTGCACAAAAGTCATTTTAAAGAATCTGAACTATATCTGCCAAATATTGAAAAAGTAATGCTGTGCAAGTAAATACTGCATTTTTAGTCAAATGTTGCCATTACATTGTTTTTTATATAAAGGACACTTGCGAGAGATGGTGGTTAGATATGCCAAGGACAATTATTTTCAATGGTGCCTACACTGTAAAAAAAAAAAAAAAAAAAAAAAAAAAAAAAAAATTACTTTTAATTCCTTGTTTTAATTTTAAAAAAAAAGTTTCTGTTTAAAACTTTCATCTGCTATATAACTGAAATCCGATTAGAATTTATATCTGAGAAAAAAGTCTGGAAATAGTTTTTGAAAACAATGTTATGGATTAAATAAATATTTTTATAAATGTAAAAGCAGCAAAAGTTGTAAATACAGTTGATCTGAAGCTTTACAAAATAACTGCATCACAGAAACAAATTGTAGCGCTCTAGCTTCTGTAGTTGTTAGTCTTGTAAATCTGTTTATAGATGAAGCTTATTTCAATGTTTTGGGAGGTTTTAAATGGTTTAAAAATAAATATTTAAGTTCTGTAAACTTTCATGAGCTTGTTCTGTTGTGCGTTTCGTTATGCATTTTAGTAGATGTGTGGAGGTGTGGATATCCCTCTCACAAACTCATGTTCTACTTCAAGAAAGGTGTTCCTTGCACAGAGTTGCGTGGTTGCTTTGAAAAGACTTGGGTCCCCCGCACTGTTCTTGTCTGGAGGACACCTGCCAGCTGCTACGCCACAGGGAACACTGGAGACAGACGGACCAGCCCCAGGGGTCGGTTTGGTTCCATGCCTAAAGAGGAGTCTCCAGGATCTGTGCGCTCAGATGAATGTGCGTCCCATGACAACGTGGGGAGATGTCAGAACACTCTGGCTTTGTTGTGAGCTTGGCGCTGTAGAGTGAAGATACAAAAAGGCTGGTGCCACCCTTACCTTGGCTTTCACTTCAGCAGTCTCGACCCAAATCTCTTTTTAAAAGAGCTCCACACAAATTTCTCAGAACTCAAAACGTGTTTTTACTTCCACGTCACTTCCCTTAAGGTGTTTTTTGTACGAGGAGACCCAGGGGAGAGGTGATGGGAGTTCCTCCTGAATTTTGTAACTGGTGGCTCTACCCTGTTGACACAGGGTCTTTGATCTATGCAACTCTATAAATGACTCTGAGTAGGCAGGGTTTGTGAATTATTTGGGAAATTGGAACCTGTCCTTTTGTGATAAGACTGTAACAAGTTGCTGAACTATGGTGCCTCTTCTTTTCATGTGGAATGGGTGGGATGTGTACCTACCTCATAGGACAGTGTGGGGAAGAACTCATCTGCGTGTGTATAATACAACCTCCATCTCTTCAAGTCCCTTAGAGTTTTTTTTATTGTACTGCATATGGCATCTTACGTCTCTGTGCATCATAAGGCTATAAAGAATGGATGTCTATATTACTGGTTTCCAGAGAACCGTTGTCTTTTTCCCCACCATGTGTTTGTTATTGATGAACTGTGTAACTTAATCAGCAGTATTCTGTTGCTGGCCGATAGCTAATGGAAAGATATATCAAAATATTCATGTGGGAACCATCTTCTTGCTTGTCTGGTTTGCTAGGCTTCGCACTGTAGGCTGGGAAGAATTCCTATTGAAGTAGTCTTATCAAAGTAGTCTGAATCGCAGAGTGGAGAAATGTGTTTGTTCTTAGGTAGGTGAGTCCTTTATCAATGTAACCATCCTTGAAACCCTCTGACTGCTCTCCTGCGCTTCCTTACGGTGAGCATGTGGTATCATAACCACCTGGTCTTGCATTCCATGGAATGGCTGTAGCTGAGTAGGAAAGTACGTAGGTTCTTAATGTGTTTGCACAAAGTTTAGCAGTTGTTAAAGATCTGATTTTTATCACACTGTTTTATGACTTGACACTGGAATAAAATTATTTTCCTCTTTGCAAGGTTTTAGTGGTATGTATGTTGGCTTGCCTTTTTTCACACTTTTTCTGATAAATGAAGTAACACTTAATACAGAGGTGAGGTAAATATGCTGAAAACTGTCTTCGTGCTTCTCCAAACTGAAGTTCTTTGCATACTCTGTCCATTTTGCTTCTTTTTATATCCTGTGCCTAAAAAGTTGCTGCATGTGGTGCATCTGAATTTCAAGATTAGCTTCATCTCTAAGGGGTAGATTTGATATGAACGCCAGTTACTTCAGTCCAAATGCATGGAGTAACTTCATGTTTTGATGCTGTAATGCTGCTATACCTCCCCCCTCCCCTGCCTCCCCTTAATAATCCTTACCCCCATAAGAGCTATAAAAGTTTACGCTTTCCAGGTACTGCTGATACCTCTCACTGTCAACAGACCAAATCCTTCCACATCCTCTCCATCCTTGTTTTCTTCCCTAGTGAAATACAATCACTTAAATAGATGTTCTTACCCCTTTTTGCTGAATAGGGCTGAGCAGGGACCATGGGGAAGGGCTTACTCAAGGGTTATTTCAGCTGTCCCTTGACGTGTGAGACACCGCTTACTGTGATTGTTCCTTTATTTTAGACAGTCCCAAGAAAGCTCATTTAGGCAATGAATTTATCTTGAAGATGTTAATTTTGGTCACGAGCTGCTTTGTTCCTCTGCTGTTGCCCATTGTGGGGGCTGCGCTATGGCAGAGTACACACGCTGTGCCCCAGTGCTCTCTACTCAATGGAAAAATCCAAAATTAGTTCCCAGCCCTTGTTTCTCCCTCTCGGTACTGGTTTCCCAGCAGCGTCCCGAGTGCCAGAGCTGCAGCTCTTGGAGACTGGGGCAGCGTGGATGGACGTTGATCCCTCTCCGTGGGATGCTGTGGCTGTTCTGGGACGTGCTCAAGACAAAGCCGACCTGGGCCAGCCTTTACCTGTGTCTCTACCTGCTTTCGGGAGCAAGCAGTGGTTGTAGGTTTGCCTGTCCCCTCAAGATGTAACCCTTTAAGGATGTTCTCCCCAGGCTGTGAGTGTGCTCTGTTTGAAACACTGCTGCTTTTTTTTTCCCCTCTACCAAATCGTGCCTATAGACTGCCAGACTTAAATGCTGTATTGAGTGGTGGTTCTTGCTCTTTCCAAGGTGCAGAGCTTTGGGAAAGGGGAGAAACAACCCTCTATGACCAGAAAGTTTATACTCTTTTTTTAATAGAAACGTGCCAGAGCAGCATGTGGAGTCCCTATGGTTCACAGCTTCTTCAGCACAGGGTAACCAGGAGCAAAAGCAAATCCTGCAGCGCACTCTCTTCTTGATCTAACGCATTTCTTCAGGCAACCAGCCAAGAATGTGGTTGTTTCCGGCAGCATTCGGGGATCTCAGCGAGGCTCCCGGGTGGCTGTGGAGGCTCAGAGGGAGCAGCGGGGAGAGGGGAGCGGGCCCGGAGGGAGCCTGGGGGACATGTGGTGCTGGGCAGGGGGCAGGGGCCCCTGCAGGGCTGGGGGCGCGGATGAGGCAGGGCACAAGGAGGAAACCAAAACTCAGGCGTCAGCAACTAATTTTTATTGTCCAGCTTCTAAAACAAAAGACAAGTGACATGCGGGGTGAACAGTACCCATAGGCCCAGCTATTTTTACCTATTTTCTGTCTTTTAATGTATTTTCTGTCTCTACCCCAGCTTCTTTATGAAATCCATTCTAGCAGGTCGCAGTGGTTTCTCAACCATGGATTTAGTGGGTTGCCACTCTTCTTACAGTCACATCCTACTGAGTCTTATAGGGTTGTTCTTACAGCAAAAGTAACGAGATCCTCCCCTAAAATCTTACAGAGGTGTCACCATTCTCCAGTTTTTTGAGTATATTTCAGGTAGTTTTAGGGTAATAATAAGTTTTTGTAATAAAAATACTTCCAAGAAGTATCTTTATACCTTCTCCTTTCCAGGGATCAATGGATAAATTGGGAATCGCCCTCCTGCCACCCCACCGATGGTGAGCAGTCCCATCTTCTTCTTTACAGCCAGAAATAACCCTGGTAAAAATAACATTGCACTCATGCGGTAGAGGAGGGTTTGAAAGCACCATGGTTACAGCAGACTGCCTAATGCCAGGGGTGAGCACCAGCTGCCTGTTTCTTTCCTCCCCCCTCCTGAGCTCTTTCCCCCATGCTGCTCAACTGGGGCCTGATCTGGGGGAGCAGAGGAGCCCTCATAGGCCTTGCTCCCTCTGTCTTTAAGCAGGGCACTGAGGCGCCAGGGCTGTGGAGGTGCTGCCAGAAAAAGGCAATCAATGGGCCTAAGAAAAGCAGAGCTTTACAATATTATTCATTAACCTGCTTTCCACAGCTCACTGTGCGATGCTGCTAAATGGTTTACAAGCACAGCTGGGATGTTTCTTGGGGAAGGCTAATGCTCTAAACTGGCCAGGGAGAAGATGGAGGGGTTTGCTTCCTCCGTGGCTCCAAGCATCGCAAAGAGCACCCCAACATGCGCCCCTGTCCTCCAGGGCCAGGTGCTCCCTGCAGCGTGGGTGGGAGGAGAGGCAGGATGGAGGAGATGGGCTCTATGCTGGGGCATTGGCCGTGTCCAATGGAGGGGGTCAGCTCCTGGAGCAGCCTGCCCTGGACATTCTGCTCCTCTCCAAACAGGCCTCAAACACCCTTCCCACCAGCGTGCTTCCCTGATGCTGTGAAAAACATGGTTAAATTCTTCTGTGAGATGTCTCTTTTCTTTTTCTCCCTGCCCCCTCAATGAAGACTCTGGCGGCTGAGCTCCAAGCATGGGGAGGATGCAAGGTCTTTGCAGGGCTTTAGGAAAGCCCTGGCCCTTCTGGCTGGAGTGGGACCCCCCGTGTGTGCTGGCAGAGATACACCAGCTTCCAAGTGTCGTGATGGGGTTTAGTACTTCTGAACCATTAACACATCCTCTATAGCTAAAAGCACTTGTACAACACAAGCCCATCATAATGGTTTGGAAGTAGTATCCCTGCAAATGACAGTGTCACCCTTCTGCAGCCCCAGGTAGGTGCCAGCCACCTCAGCTCCCTCTGGCCAGTGTGAGGCACCTAGGTGAAATACCTGGAGGACCCCCGGGAAGTCCTCTCTTCGGCAGCGCTGGTGGCAAAGGACACCTCCTCATCCTCTTCATCCAGCTGGAGGCTGCCGGAGGACAGCCGCACCCGGGCCATGGGCGACCGCAGCACCCGGCCGTACAGGGAGCAGTAGTCGGTGGCCAGCAGGTCAGAGTCGGAGTCGCTGGACTCGGTGCTGCTGCCCACATAGCGCTCAGCTGAGCGCCGCGGCCCCAGTGCCAGCCCTGGCTGGCCTGGTAGGTGCTGAAAGACGCCCGCTCTCCAGCTGCTCAGCATGGGGCACGGCCCCAGCGGCCTGAACTCAGAGCCGTAGGGGAAGCGGATGGTTTTAATGTCCGACTGGCTCCAAGACCTCCTGGGGGGCTGCTCCTGAAGGCTGTAATCGAAGGAGCGAGCCAGCAACCTGCTCTCCCCTGCCAGGGCCATGCTCCTGCCTGCTGCCACGCACATGGCATCACGGTGAAAATCCCCGGCCCGGGTCCCACTTGGGCTGCGCCTGGGGGGTTTTGCAGCCACGGGGCTGCATCCACTATCTGTGTCCTCGCCAGACACTGGTGCGTGGCATGAGGACTGTGGGGGCCTGTCCAGGTAGAAGAGGACCTGTAGGGGCGAGGTGGCCACAGGTGGGGGGCAGAGCACATCCATGTACACCAGTGGCTGGGCACTCACCTCCTGCATGTTGCCCACTGAGGTGCTTTTACTGTTCCCGGCGAACTGGTGGTGGGGCCGAAAGGAGGTCAAGGGGTTCCTGGTGCTGAAGTGGTCGTCGGGCTCCCATGCTCGCTCCAGCTCCAGCTTGGTGTAGAGCACGGGGAAGGCAGATGAGCTTTTGGAGTGGGGCAGGAAGGTGGGGGACACTTCGGGCTTGGAGCGCTCCAGCTCGGCAGTGAACATCACCTCCACAGTGGAGCTCCGGCGCCGGCTGTCCAGCGTGGGCTCAGAGGTGTGCACCCCATTGGCATGGTAGGAGCCCCGGCTGCCATAGGCAAGGCGCAGCTCCTCCACCTGAGCAGGGGCAGAGAGTGGGTGGGTGCCCAGACCCCCACCCAGGCAAAGCAGGGTCAGCAGTGAGCCCACAGAGCTGAGGGTCATCCTTGGACTCCAGCTGAGCTCTGCCAGCTGGGGCTGCGATGCCAGGACTCCCCTCAGCCCCGGTGTTACCTCTTACTAATGCTGAAGGGACATACCTGCTTGGAGACGTCCGTCAGGAGGTCTGGGGAGGAGCGGCACTGCCTCTCGTCGTAGCGGGACATGTAGTGCTTCCTGCAAGGCCAAGAGCATGGGTGGGTGCATGGCCAGGAGGGTCACGTCTGCCCCCACCACCTGGGCACTGCCCCCCTCCACGCCCCCTGGTACCTCTCAAAGGGCAGGCTCTTCATCTTCGCCTTCCTCCCATGCTCCAGCAGCTGCCGCTGCGTCCTCCCGCTGCAGTAAGGGGGGAGAGGTGTGAGTAGCACCATCAGCCCCAGCCCTGGGGCATCCCCACATCCCAGGGGAAAAGAGGGGATGTGGCAGGACCGAGGCAGCAGTCTCTCCAGGAAAAGCATCTGTCAGGCATCATCCCCTTGCATCCAGCCAGGTCCAGAATAAAAGGGAAGCTCTGAGCCATCCCCACGCCCTTCCTGGCCTCATGTTTTTGGTTTTCCCTCAGGACTTTACCTGTAGCGGAAACTGGAGCCCTTGCTGCAGAGAAGGGCTTTGGGCTTTGACTTGGGCTCTTCAGACAGCCTGAAGAAGGCATGGTATTCCACACACATCTTCCAGAAAGCCTTGCAGGTATCCCGGCTCACCATAGTGAACTCCAGCGTGTCCTTGCACAGCGCCTGCACAGCCAGAGACAAGTGTCAGGGCGCGGGGCCAGGTTCTGCCATTCACCCTCCTCACTCCCCAGTGGACCACATTGGGCTTCTGGCAGCTCTGGGTAGTGCAGTGTCACCCTGCTGGGGACATGGGGGTGGCACATGCCACACTCGCGAGGAAGGAGCATCACCCATGAGCAGCAGAAACAGAATGTATTCAAAATCAGGGATTTTGCTTGCCTGCTTCTGAGGCTGGCAGCTGCCTGCAGCACCATACTTACAGATACGTTTGCATGGAGCTTGATGAGAAAATGCTTCCTCTTGAAACTCAGTTTGCGAATTTTGGACCAGTTGAATGTGTTGATCTTTGTATTGCCCTGCAAGGACGGACACAGCAGTTACAGGAGGATGGGGCAAGTGAGGACTGCAGAAATATGGGCCAAGACCCGAGCTGGGGAAGGGTTGCTGAGATTTGGTGTTTGACCCTCCTCTACATCACTTGGTCCTAAAAGTGGGAATTGAGGTTCAGGCCTTAACTCTGCCTCCTGCAGCTATTTGTAAAACTCCAGGATCCCAAGACAAACACCACAGAGGCAGAATCTCCCATCTGTCCCAACTTAAACATCACATGGGTTAACGCAGAATCACCCCTGCAAAAGAAGACGGACCCTCCTCTCATTTGCTGGGAAGCATAGCAGAGCTCAGCTCCCATGCCTTCAGACCCAGCTCAAGCAGGCTGCAAGTGTACCATACCCCTCATTGTCATTATGTATGAATTTAGACGCAGCCAGACAACACTGGTGTCACAGCAGGAACATGTAAAATTGAGTTACTCCATGCTGCGGCACTGAAACCCTCTCAGCTTTCTGGGGGAGCCCAGATTTTAATGGGCTCACAGATGCTCTAATCATGCATAAGGGGTGATTCTGGCTCTGAATAAATAACAGGGTCTGGCGGTGCTAATTATGAACAGCAGACCCACAGTTGTGGGTTTGTTTTTTTTTTTCCCTGCTCTGGCAAGATGTTCCCAGGTTGAAATTAGCCAGTGTGGGAGGCAAGCGCTGCTTCATGCCAACTGCGAGGAAGTCTGTATTTATTCTGCAGCTACGACGTGATTACAGCATTATGTAATTGCACAGATGTGAGGTGGCTATTTTTGCTGGAAGATTACATGGTGAACACATGTGACGCAGCCGTGTAACCTGTGGTGCTTACATGGCTGCGCTCGCTGTGACAAGGGCCAAGCAAGCTGGGGCGGACATGGCGGCACGCAGCCGGCGTGGATGGAGGTGGTGGGGCTGAGCCCCACAGCAATGCCCCAGAGCATCACCTCCGTGCCTGAGATCTGCCTGGGAGTGCTCCCTCTTGGAGGATCTGGGAGGGTTTAGAGCACACAGGGTCCCCCCATCATCCAGAGGTGATGTCCCTGGGGAAAGGCCGCCCACCCCGAATGCTGGGCTCACCCGCAGGACCAGCACTCCCATGTGTGTCACGGCCAGGTTGATCTGTGTCCCCTCGCCATCGCTGGCAGGGTGCGGGCGGATCCCGTACATCTCCAGCTTCCTGGCCACATCCAGCAGCTGAATGTCTGACTCGGACGGCGTCTTCCCGCTGGAGACACAAACACACCAGGAAGCAACAAGAGTGAGAAGCCAGCCACTGAAATGGGCTGAAAAAATGCCATTGAGCATGCTGGCATCGCACCCACCCCGCTGCCTGCTAATGGGTATGTTAATGGCCCTCAGTGGGCGCCTGCCGGGTGCTTTGGGTGGGCGGACATGGCGTGGAGCAGCCCTTACCCGTGTCTCCGGTGGTAGTGCATGATCTTGTTGTCTAGGTACTCCTGGTTGGGCAGGTACCTGTGGGTTGCCAGGTGCTGCTGGTCTGTCTCCTCATGGAAGTCGCCCAGTTCGGCTGCGGGGGACACAAGGAGAGCGTGGGTTAGGCTGTGAGGGGACACTGCAGAGGGAAACCCTCGGTGCACAGCTGAGGCAAAGCCTAGTTGTCCCCCTCATCCCCATCCCTGCGGGCACTCGCCTGCCCTTACACTGCAGCAGGTGGGAGATGAGCAGCGCCGCGCTCTTGTCGCTGCAGGGCAACCGCCCCAGTGCCAGGTCCTTCTTGATCTGGAGGGTGAAGAGGTACCTGTGGAGGGGACAGGAGTGTGCCCTGAGGAGGGGGGCAGGTGCCAGGCTGAGCCCCAAGGGCTCTGCTGCAGGGAGCTGGCTGTCCCCACACCTCTCTCTGCACTTGCCCATGTTACAACCCAGGGAATGAGGGTTTGCGGGGTCATGGGAGGAGCGCGCAGCTCCCGCAGAAAACTGCATCTGGGCACCACCATGACCAGTATGCCCCTGCCATTGAAATCCCCATTAGTAGGTTTCAGAGTTTATATTTCTTTATGCTTTTGAGGGCATTTGCATCTCTCATGGCTGACGTTCTGCAGAAGCACTGTCTTAGTTTCATTCATAGTTCCTGTTCACAATGCTTTCTCTAAAATGGAAGAGCTAAAACAATGTAATTTTAAAAACTAAAATAAAGGTTCTTCTTTCAGAATGCTTCTGAGCAAAGTCAGACTCGGTGCCCAACTGCTAAAGCATTTGGCAGTAAACAACTTGCAGTCTCTTAAGACGGCTGATCCTTCAAGTGGATTTTGTCTAAAAACGGGATCAAGAAAAGATCTCTCTTGGTTTTAGTTTTTTTAAAGCACAGAGCTTTTTCAATACTTAGAATAACCACTGCTAACAGACAGGTTTGGGTGGATGAAGATAAGCAATTAAACGCATGCTTCACAATTGCAAAAACACAGGACTGTGCGGTAAGAAAGTAACAGAACAAGTACTGTACCTGGTCAGCTCTTCTCTCAGATGGCCAGGGTCCACTGGGAAAAATTTCACCATAAATTTGAAAAGAACCTCCTTAGGATCTTAAAACACAACATCTTCATAAGTTTTCTTTTCTGTGTCTATTGAGAACATTTACAACTCTCTTCACACATGCTGTTGCCTTACAGAGGAAATTGCTCTGAGCCCTTACCAGTGAGGGCTGGAAGCCCTGAACATCAGGGACTCTACCCTGTCCCCAAAAACCAGCCTGCCCAGACCCCCAGTGGAAGCAAAAAGGAGTTGGATGCCTAAATAATACTAAAGAGAAAATGCCCCATCAATTCTTTAAATTGCAAAAATCCCTACCAGGAGGGGGTTTTCTGTGGAGTGGTGCCACAGATGCTTGTCTGGAGCATGGCCATTGGTGGGGCTGGACATTAAATCCAGCCCTCCAAGCACTTGGAATGCAACAGCTCCATAGGACACTGGGCAAAGCTTTTTTGTGGGTTGAGTGAGAGCAAGTTGCCAAGCCCAAGGCAAAGAGCATGGAGGGAGGGAGGCAATTTTGTAGACACTGACTGTCCCAGGACACAGTGGGACAGTTCAGGGGCTCCTGGAGGCACAGGAGCCTGAAAGAGCAGGCCAGAAGGGACATGGAAGAAGAAATTGGTGCCTGAAATAATCCCACTTCTAATGCACCCAGAAAGGGGAGGCTTTTTGCCAGGCTTTCCCTCTACAAGAAATTCATGCAGACACTGTTCTGCAGCCTCCCTGTGACAAATACTGGGGTCATGCACTTGATCACCTCCTAGTCAGCATGTATTTGGGGAAAATATTTGGTTCGCCACAGGGGTGGAAATAGGCATAGGCTGAAAGGGGCACTGTGTTAGCACCGGTCCTGGCCACAGCAGGGGATGCTGAATTGAGGTCAGGCTCTGCAGCATCTCCATGCAGCGGCCCCAGGGGGACTGGGGGCTGGAGAGGGGAGGCAGAGCCAGCGAGGGGCAGGGCTCGGGTGGCCGGGCTGCTGGGAGCTGGGAAGGGGAAAGGAGGGCATGCAGAGAGTGATGCTCACCACCCTACCAGCCTGGCAATGCGTGCACATGCACACAGCTGCGCCCGTGCCTCCACCAGGCTGCCAGGCAATTAACAGCTCAAGCCTAAAACACTGCAGAAGCCAGATTGCAAAGGCAGTGGTGTTTTTATAGGATTTTACATGGAATGTGGTGTCTTTGCAAGCACTCCTACCCAGGCTCATGCCATAAAATGAGCTCAGGTAAATGCTGGAAACCAGCACCCCGCCCCGTCCTCAAGCAATAAAGGCTGCACAAATGTGTCTGCACTAGTCACTGGCAGTGATTTAGAAGAATTTTATTCTTTAAATACTTACTTTTGACTTGCTTTGTTATGGGTTTTAGTAGCTCCAACCAGACCTGAAAGAAGGCAATGAAGAACTGTGTGAGTAAACAGCACAAGAGACGGGGAATAGAAGCAGCAGCATCACGCTACAACACAACACAGAAATGTTGGCCAGCTCGGCTGCTGCGGCAAGACGTCCTGCTGGCAGCCCTGCGCAAATGGCTACGGATAAACCCCGTGGGCTGTGGCTATCATTGAGGCTTTGCCAACCAGCTTGTGGCTCCCCTTGTAACTCCCATTTTCAAGGGGTTTTTGGCATTGTGGCAAAACTTCCCATTGAAATTTTCCATCTGGGAGGTGCCAGTGAGCCCCTAGCCATACAGGCAGTTGCTGCAAGGTTGCAGCATGGTGCAGCTCCGGGGCCCCATGCTGCACTCACGTGGTTCCCAGCCTGGCTGCAAAACTCCAGCCCGAAGTACTCCTTCTCTGCAAGGTTGATGTGGCTGCAGGTGAGGTTGAACAACGCTTTTCCACAGGATTTTTGCTAGCAAACAAACACACCACAGAAGCAACAGGTTAGGCAATGTCAACAGCTGTGGTGGTGGGACTTCAGTGAGATGGGGGAGAAGTTTTAGCTCCCTGCCTTTACCCCGAGAGGAGCTGTGGGATTTTTCCTGAACATGCTGCAGCAAAACCCTACTCAATAAATGCTGCTGGCTTCAGCATGTGGGACAGGATGACTGCACACTGTGTGCCCCTTACTGCTTCTCTTGGAAATCAGATTCCTTCTCATCACTTCTCTCCTTTATTAAGGAGAAATTGCTGAGATCCCATCCCTGGAAGTTGCCCAGAGAAGCTGTGGCTGCCCCATCCCTGGAGGTGTTGAAGGCCAGGTTGGACGGGGCTTGGAGCAACCTGGCCTGGTGGGAGGTGTCCCTGCCCAGGGCAGGGGGGTGGAATGAGATGAGCTTTAAGGTCCCTTCCCACCCAAACTGTTCCATGCTTCTATAAGGAATGTGAACCAGAGAGGAAAGGAAAAGGAAAGAAATGTTGCTTTTGGCTCACCTTTTGCAACCATCACTGTCTGGGCAGCTATATCCCTGGCAAACGTTCCCCAGGATGAGCATCTGCCTGAACCAGGGGTGGTTGTGGCAAACATGCTCGATTAAAAGCAAACGGGAGCACACCCCAAACCTGTGTAGCGAGCCCGTGTGCCCCGACTGCTGGTGACCATATTGCCGGGGACAAGCTACTATTACGGTTAATGGTAATTAACAGCAACAGGACCCTGTGGAGATCCCGTGCCTTGGCCCCTGGCTCATCTGTGCACTTTAGCAATATTAATTAAGTGGCACTACATGCTGATAACTACACCAGGCTGTAGTTATTCCGAGTAAACAGAAACACTTGGTGGGTGTTCTGCTTGGCTTGTTGCTGTGTGGTGTGACAGAGCTGGGGAGCAACCCAGGAGGCCCCTGACTTTGGAAAACGCACCAGAAAGCACCAGAAATGAACCTGGCAGTGACCCACCCCAACAAAGACCCTGCTACTCCTTTATCAACTTGTGAAAAGCAGACTAAAAATAAGTGTGGGTTAGTGCAAAAGCAAGCTGGAGCATAGAGGCCTGGTTAGACAGCTGCTAGATTACGACATTTCAGGTGATGGAGGTGAAGGCAGGCTGCAGCTCTCCATGCCAATGGCTGCTCCCAGCAGGGACGGGAGGAACCCTGGCTGCTGGCAGTGATGCACACTAATAACCACCTTCCACAGCTTCTCCTGGGTGGAAATTACTGGCTCCGTGCTGAAAGGTTGCTGAAAAGTGATAGCGTAATAACAGCATACACTCTGCAGCACAAGGGTAATTAAAACAATTACAAATGTTTCTTTCCAAGCTAGCATTTTCTAGCATGAAAGGCCTTGGCCTTTGTCAGGCATCCAGGAAAGACAAGCATTTCTTACTGGGTCATTACCCACCACATGTCTGCTGGGAGTGACCCGTTCTCCTCCAAGCCCAGCACTGCCCAAGGTGGGCACCGACGGAGACCAGCAGCCCCATCCCCAGGAAGACCTGCTGGCTGGGGGAGACACAGCCCTGCTGATGCTGGCGATGGTTGAAAAGCAGAGCTTTTCCTCTCACCGAGTGCTGCTTGCAGGTGTCCTGTCCTGGGTTTGGGGGGTATCAAGGTCCCAAGCCGTGCTGGGGTACGGTCATGCTCAGGTGCACAGCATTGGGTGGGAGTAGCAGGTGCTGTGTTGGAGGAGTGCAGGGCAGGAGGGTGACGCGTGGGGCTGGACGCCCCACCTCCCACCCTGAATGTGCCTTCAGTGACGTTGCAGGACCAGGTTAGCACTCACAGACAGAAACCCCTGTGTACAAGACAGTGGAAAGCAGAGGCTGTGCTTGCCCTTCCTGTCCTTGCTGAAAGCAGCTGGGACAGGGTAAGAAAGCAAGAGCTGCATCCAGAGGCAGAGAGCAAGGTTTGTGACGCATGGGGACACACACATCCATCCCCAAAGGACACTCTGGCAGCACTTGTGGTCCAACAGAAAAGCCATGATTCTGCAGCGTTCCCCATAACTCAGACTGCTATACCCAGGTCTGTGGTTTTAGAGGGAAGTGACAGCTTGTGGGATGTGATCTTTCTCCATCACCTTGGGAGATGCCTCCCATGCTGATGTCTTTTGCATGGCCACAGCTGGCATGCACCAAAAGCCACCAGCCCCAATGCTCCCTGTGCCCTCGCTGGATGAGCTCACGTGCAGCCTCTTGTCAATGAACACCCACTGATACTCGTCATGATGGACACAAGACCATGGGAGACTTTCTCCTTCACTCAGCCCCAGCAATTAGTTTTTCTGGGCTTGTTTGGTTTGCATTTTCTTTCTTTTTTTTCCTTTCTACTGCATCTTGCCCTCTAGCAAATTCCACTAGCAGAGATGCCCAGGCTTTGTCTGCCTAGGCTGCAAAGTGATTCGCCCTCTCTGTGCTGCTGTGGGGGTCTCTGGCACCTGACCAGGCTCAAGGCTGCTTTGTTTAAACTGTTCCAGAGTGAAGGGTGACTTTATTGGTGAGACCACATGCCAGGTCACATCTCTGGGTACCCAGGGATGGAAAAAAGAAGGAAGGCAGCTTTGCAATATCTCCTCTCAGTGCAAGAAACATGTTAAAGGCTGATCTGTGACTGTCCCCGCACCCAGACCCTGGGACCAGGGGTCCTGATGCCCTCCCAGGGCCAGGCGCAGGGCTCGCTGGCATGGTTGGCAGCATCCTGGCAAGATTCTGTCCACACCATGGCTCAGCCCTGGAATGTTCATCAGGGAGGGCACAACAGGGGACATTTGGAGATGTGGCAGGTCCCCCGCTTTGCCCTGCCCTGAGGGCTCAGACCTGGCTCGTCGGTGCCATCCCAAGAACCACCTCCATCGCCCAGCAGAAGGAGATCCTGGGAGCTCGGTGGCCACGGAGAGGATGCCAGGCCCCAGCCGTCAGCAAGGATGTAGATGAAGGCAGATGCCTTCCCAGGCCAGCACCCACCAGGAGAAGAACTCCTTTGCGGGCAAAGCCGGACTGGAAATGAGCCCTGGCTGCAGGTGCCGGCAGCTGCGATACCCACGTGAGGCAGGTATGGATGCAAACACCGAGCATGAGGCCGAGAGGGAACCACGCCCACCGTGTTTTCTCCCTTTTCTTTCCCTTCCATTATACTGAAGTACTGCACATTCAAAAAAGTCAGGAGGGATTGAGGAAGAGTTGCTTGAAATATCTGCCCAAAACTTAGCCCCAGGCGGTCCTTTTATAATGGAGAAGTCACTAATTCAACTACTCATTTATTGTACCCACACAGCATCAAATGCATGAAATGCCTGAAAGGGGTTTCCAATACCGTTCCACGCTAAAAAGGGAAATGACAGGAGTTCCTCTAATGGAAGCTATTTGCTGCAATAACATGTTGTGCAGAGCTATAGTGCTGTAAGTGTTTTGGGCAAATAAGAAAGCAGAGATGGAAAAAAAATGCAGCAACATTGTACCAGCAGCACGTTTTAAATTATCTCTCGCTATGCCCTGATCTAATCAATATGAAAAAAAAAAGGCATTTTAAAATGACTAGTCTCATTTTTAAGCTGACTCCAGGTCTAGGATTCATTAATTAAACCAAATCAAACAACTTCCATACTGTGCCAAGGGATGGAACTGCTTTACAATCCTCTTTTGTGCAAAATACTATCACAAAGAAACAGAGCAGTGCATCCAAGACCGAGCAGTTCTCAGGCTATGCAGTAAAACCAGAGGACAGGACAGGCTGAGAAATGTAATAGAACTTGAAAAAAACAATTTTGTATTACACACTCTGGTCCCATAGGAGATGCAAGTAGGTGCTAGAACAGATCTACTTGAATTATTAGCTAATTAGCTACTATGATTATCAAATCCTAACCAACAGTAAATGCTCAATAACAATTGTAAGAAGATCTATTTCTAACACATAGTCAAGATATACCTAGTTTCAGTTATCTATATACATATGTATATATGTAAATCTGACACCATAAATATTAATACTTAAAATTTAAAACCTATTTCAGAGCTAGCATTTATTAAATGTGAATTTCTTATGACAGTGTGTTGTTGGACATTGTCATGCAGAAAATAAGGTACAGTGAGTTTTTTTCCTCAGCTATTCACAAAACCACACAGTTTTCTTTTCCAACTGAAGCTCAGGAAGAGATGCATGCAGATGTTTCTCGCCAGGGATAATTTGGTTAAATATGTTATTTTTATCCTGTTCCCAGATTTTTCTTCCTTATTGAATGCTTATAGTGGCAGCCAGACAAATGAGAGAACTCGACACTTGTCAAGAGCAGCACTTCATATTACCTGATTTCCAAAAGATGACACCAGATAAGTGAAAGCCATTCCTCCTTCTTTATAAATAATGCCAATAACAGAGGAGAGCATGAGCGTGTTGGTGCTGAAAGACACTTCGCAATCAGCACTATAACCTCTTGTTTTGGATTTCAGTTTTTTTTTCTTTTTCTTTTTGTTGTGTTTTGTGGGTTTTTTTTGTTTAAAACTGAAATCCTGAAGCTATCAGAGACCATGCAATCCTGCAAAGCAGCAATGACTTCAATAATTAGCACAAAAAAACCCAATAAGAATATGATACCCACTTACATCAACTA
This sequence comes from Fratercula arctica, assembly GCA_947846985.1. Taxonomy (NCBI): domain Eukaryota; kingdom Metazoa; phylum Chordata; class Aves; order Charadriiformes; family Alcidae; genus Fratercula; species Fratercula arctica. Next base: position 26,071,279 of record CANTUZ010000007.1, read on the forward strand.
CAAAGATCTTCTGGGAGTCATCCAGAAACTGAACTTTCAGGTGCAGCATCCTTGAGCATGTGGCTGAGCGTGCGGCAGGCACAGGAGTCCTAGCGATGTGAGTGGTGTGCTGGAAAGGCAGCCCTGATTCCTCTTGCACACATAATTTCATCCTCTCAGCTGGATGGAGAAGATTGCAGTCATAAATGTGGAGTGGAGGCTGGAGCAAAGGAACTGAATGCCTAAAAACAAGTTAAAAAACCCCCAAACTGATACCTCCCCTGGTTTAAATATCACCACAGCATTAAAGGCTATTTTCCCCCTGTGAATTGTGGGTTTATTAATAGGAGGAAAGGCTGTGCAGCAGCTCTGCAAGAGTGGCACTGATAGGGCTGAAATAAACAGAGTGTTTGCAGCTGGTGGTGAGCAATGCGAGGGCAAAGTGAGTCCATGCATTGTACCGCGGGGTCAGGGAAGAAGAGCTGAGCCTCTCTTCTGCCAAAGCCACCCAGTGTCGCCTTTCCTCTGGTCTGGTTAAGGTGCACTGAAGACCAGCTGTCACGGCTCGCTCCATGAGGTGGGCAGATAAGCTCCCATCTGCTGAGCAGATGTGTGGGAGGCGGGCTGATGCACTTGGCTGGAAGCTGGGAAATGTTTCCAACTGAACCTGAAACCAGGTGGAAGTCCTTTCTGGAGAGGACTTGCTGCTAATTCCTGGCTGGCAGCCTGGTTTGGCAGCTTAGTGAAGTCTCACAAGCCTTTGAGACACCCATGTCACACCTGAAAAGCCCAGGTCCCCATGCACTAGCTCATCCTCCTAGTGCCGGAGCCAGCTGCCCACCCTCAAGACCCCCCGGGCTCAGCCCAGGCTGCCAGCTGCAGCCTCCCTGCAGCGTGGAGGGTGCCTGAGGCCGGCACTTATGATGCTGCTCTGCTCCAGCTACTGCGGGGACACAATAAGCTGCGTGACCTCTCTGGCCACTCTCGTCCAACAGAGCCTCCCCCTCACCGAGGATGAAGGCAGTGTTGGGGCAGGACCCCCCGCTTGCAGAAGCAAATGCACTGAGTAGCGCCAAAAGGCAGATGCTGGACTGTCATAGGGGACCATTATTGCTGTTTTTGATGATGATGGAAAATGCCACAACCATGCATGATCCTGTGGGACCCAGAGTGATGGAAATGCATCCCCGCAAACCGAAAAAGCCATGTTAAGTGCTGTGGAGATTTTGCTTGTTGCTTCCTTGCAGGCTTCCACTGAAACTTCCAGTGTAAGTCACTCCAGGCCATTTGCTGTGGTCCCTCTTACAATTCCCAAATATTCCTGGGGAAGTCAGGACAGAGCCTGTCAGGGCATATACATGGTTTGCCATCTGGGCTGGAGAGAGTAAAAACAGAGCACTGTTTAGCTACAGAAAAACTTGTTAGTCTTCTACTAACCAGGACAAAAAAAAAGAAGCATAAAAGTTGAAGTAAATCTGTTTTTCCAAGTGAATCTGCTCCACAAAGCAGCTGAGCTCCTCTCCTGCCAGCAGCCGGGGCCGTCTGGCTGTACCCGGTGTGCAGGCACTGCATCCGAGGAACGAATTTCCAGTGCTGCCCTTGTCAGGAGTCTGAGATCTTTGTGTCATGGGAGAAGGACGTTGTCACGTACAGTCTGGGGGGGCTGAGTGCATTTTCTCTCTGCAGTTTTAAACATTCATGCTGTCAAATATTGATGGGCATGGAGGAGAAGAGCAGCACTCCTGTGAGTGGATCTCATGTTGCGGGCACCACTCTGCCACGGCAGCACTGGGAGCACTGGACTGGCACGAAGGATGGACGGGTGCACCATGGGCGAGCCCCCAAGCCCCAGAAGAAGCCAAGCCTCCCTGCTACAGGCTTTCCTGGCATGGCAGGGGCATAGACCCTGGGCTCCATGGATCCTGTTAGAAGCCGAGCACTGTCCAGCTGGGTTATGGGTGAAAGAAAAGGGTTTTTTTCACTACCATGGCATGAGCAAAGGGGACTGTGCTGGGTTTAGCTGGGCCTCTAGCCACCCTATAGAGGCATATGTGCAGACAGTTGTGGAGCCAGCAGAGGCGAACAAGGTAAATAGGGACTTTTTTCGGTTCAGAGAGGCAGAAGAGATGCGGGATGAGGAAAGCCCACTTGGGATGTGAGGAGAGGAGATACACCACCTCAGCAGACCCATTTTACCCCTACCCATCTCCTTCCTTCTTCTGGAGGGGACTTTGGGGCTGGCCGGAGTAGGACGCATAGGGAGCACCAGCGCCCCAGGAGGAGCAATCCTGGCTCCCGGCCTGAGTCAGTGCTAACCTCCAGCTGGGCATGTATGTCCTCCCTACCCACTGCAGCAGGGAATAATGGACAACAGTGCAGGAAAGCATGGAAAAGATGAAGGGTGTGTGCAGCCGTACTGGCAGGCAGGGAGGAGACCCTGAGCAGCATCGCTGGAGCACAGCAGGGTCAGAGAAAGGACTGCTTCAGGGCTTTTTGCTCAGCCAGCTCAGCCCTTGGTTTTTAATACTCTGGACCCTGCTACCACCATCCTGGACCAGTTCTCCCAGGGAGGACTTCAGTCCACCAAGTGCATCTGACCCCATGTTAGACTGGATGGTATTGCCTTGAATCAGGATTGTCTTCAGCCTCTCAAACACGCTGGTTTTGCCAGGATGGACCAAGCAGAGCAAGAAACAAGAAATGTCCTTCCTCCCAGACCCCAGGCCTCTTTTCCAAGGTGAACTTTCACACTGGTCTTTAGGGCTTGTTCCCCTGTTGTCCTCAAAGGTAGGGGCTGCAGGACATCTGATGGAGAGCTCAGTCACTGCAGCTACGCTCTGCTGAGCCTCCTGCAACTGTGAGCCACCGGTACGGGGCCGTGGGAGAGTTCAGCCACTGCCCTCCAAAAGGGCTTGCTTTGGGCCCCAGGGATGGATGAGGAAGCTTTGGCCCCAGAACCATGGTAAATTTTCATTCCCGTAAAATTTTATTTGCCAAACAACAAATAAATAGTCTGACATCACTGTGCTGTAACTTATTACTCATAAGTAATTGCTGGGAAAATGGAAATGATTTAATTTTTAGTTTTGTGTTTTAGGTGGGTTTTGCCGTTAGCTTCCAACTGCGAGATCAGGCTTCTCTGACCAGCATTTTCTTTTGAAATCAGAAGGTGACATTATGCAGCAGCATTTTTTTCTCCGGTTTGCCCCAATCCTACCCAAGAACATCCTACCGTGGTGCCTCCTCATCTTGCTAACATTCCCACCAAGAGTTGTACAGCAATGCAACACCACAGATACTATACACTGAAATCCACTCCACAGACACCCTGGTGTTCATCAGCACTAATAACTTGTCTGCGAAACTGGATGAGACTGATAGGAGGGGCGAGCTTGTGTGTGTGAACACTGACAGGAGGAGTGAGGGTGAACACCCCTCGCCTTAGACTGGAAACAAAGACAAGTTTAAAGACTTGCACCATCTGACAGCCTTCCCACTGGGTGGTTCCAGCACAGGTGATGGCAGGATTACACACTAGCTATACAAATGATTTGCATGGGTGTTCAGCTGGTAAGGGTAAACAGGGACAGGGGTTTGGGGAACAGCCGGTTGCTGAGCAGGCAGCTCTCCTGCAGGCAGGCTACCCAGCAAAACCAGCAGACCCCACTTCAGTACCTCCTGCAGGCATCTGTGTGGGAGCAGAGCATGACCCTAACGTGGTGCCATTTCAGCTACTGGTTACAATAATAATTAAAAAAGAGTTTAAGCACTAAGACAAATTGAAAGTCAATCGCCCTAATCCCCCCGCTTTATTATTTTTTTTTTAAGTAACAGTTTCTGATGCTCAAAGGAGCAGGTCATATCAAATCTTATTCTTGTGATTATATCTTTATTTAAGCTTCAGAAGCTGAGGCAAATGGCTCTTTTTACCTACCTGTAATAACAGAGTAGGAAATAATAAATAACTTCAATTATGCAGGAAAGACTCCAAATATGATTGCAATTCCAGTCACCCAATAGATGAACTGTAAGTGCAAAATTTTCTTTTAAGTCCGATTAAGATATACTCACCCCACGCTACCAAGGTCCTGAACTATAAATTTATTTCAATTTATCTTCTGTTTTCAACGTGTGCAGAACCGTGTTCGCTTTCCAGGGGCAGAGCACAGCCGCACCAGGACGAACCAGATCTTTGCTTCCAAGGTCCCTCTCGCGGTGACAATTCAGTTTGCAGGGATGAGCAACTCAGCACAGCAATAACACGCTCTACCAGGCTTCGATGTATATTGCCGACTTTTCTTCCTTTTTCAGATTTAATATGCTATGCAAAAACTACAACTGGGCATTGAAGAAGGCAGTTTGCTGTAAGCAAATACAAATGATAGCACAGGCTCTACAAGGAACTAAATAAACATATTATCTCACTTTCAATATGCCAGTTGTTGTCTGTTGTTAGCACGGCTATATAAAAAGCACTCAGTGATGTTTAATTCAAACAGCACTTTGAAGATATGAGAAAGAAATTTATACAGAAAAAGAAAGCCTCATGAATGTATCAAGTCAAAAGACTGCTGATGCCTCCAAAGGCTCAGACATCTCTTAGCATTCTGTCAGTTCTAGCTAGGGCCAGGCTCAAAAATTGCAAATGTCCAGTGATTGCTCCCACCATTGCCCCTTGTCCTATTGCTACATGCCTTTGCCAACAGCCCCTCCCCAGCTTTCATAAGAAAGGCCCCCTTCAGGTACTGGAAGGCCGCTATAAGGTCTCCCCGGAGCCTTCTCTTCTCCACACTGAACCCCCCCAACTCTCTCAGCCTGTCCTCACAGCAGAGGGGCTCCAGCCCTCAGATCATCTCCGTGGCCTCCTCTGGCCCTGCTCCAACAGGTCCATGTCCTTCTTGTGCTGAGGGCTCCAGAGCTGGACACAGTACTCCAGGTGGGGTCTCACCAGAGCAGAGCAGAGCAGAGGGGCAGAATCCCCTCTCTGGATCTGCTGGCCACGTTTCTTTTGATGCAGCCCAGGATGTGATTGGCCTTTTGGGCTGCAAGTGCACGCTGTTGGCTCATGCCCAGCTTTTCATCCACCAGGATCCCCAAGTCCTTTTCCACAGGGCTGCTCTCTGTCACGTCATCCCCCAGCCTGTAATGATAACGAGGACTGTCCCGACCCAAGTGTAGGACCTTGCACTTGGCCTTGTTGAACTTCATAAGGTTTGCTCAGACCCACCTCTCCAGCTCATCCAGGTCTCTCTGGATGACATCCTGTCCCTCTGGCCTGTCAACCGCACCACTCAGCTTGGTGTCATCAGCAAACTTGCTGAGTGTGCACTTGATCCCACTGTCTATGTCATCGATGAAGATGTTGAACAGCACTGGTCCCCGTACAGATCCCTGAGGGACACCACTTGTCACCCCTTTACATCTGGACATTGAGCCGTCGACCACTACCCTCTGGATGGGGCCAGGCTTTTTTCAGTGGTGCCCAGCGACAGGACAAGAGGTAATGGGCACAAATTTGAGCATAGGAAGTTCCACCTAAACATGAGGAGGAACTTCTTTACCCTGAGGGTGGCAGAGCACTGGAACAGGCTTCCCAGAAAGGTGGTGGAGTCTCCATCTCTGGACACATTCAAAACCCGCCTGGATGCATGCCTGTGCAACCTGCTCTAAGGTGACCCTGCTCTGGCAGGGGGGTTGGACTAGATGATCTCCAGAGGTCCCTTCCAACCCTATGACTCTATGATTCTAGGATTCTATGATGCGACCATCCAGCCAGTTCCTTATCCACCGAACAGTCCACCCATCAAATCCATACCTCTCCAACTTAGAGAGAAGGATGTTGTGGGGGACCATGTCAAAGGCCTTGCAGAAGTCCAGGTAGATGATATCTGTAGCTCTCCCCTTGTCCACTGATGCAGTCACTCCATTGTAGAAAGCCACCAGGTTGGTCAGACAGGACTTGCCCCTGGTGAAGCCATGCTGGCTGTCTCGAATCACCTCCCTGTCCTCCGTGTGCCCTAGCATAGCTTCTAGGAGGATCTGTTCCATGATCTTCCCAGGCGCAGAGGTGAGGCTGACAGGGCGGTAGTTCCCAGGGTCCTCCTTTCTATCCTTTTTAAAAATGGGTGTAGTGTTTCCCTTTTTCCAGTTACCAGGGACTTCACCTGACTGCCACGACTTTTCAGGTATCATGGAGAGTGGCTTGGCAACTACATCAGCCAGTTCCCTCAGGACTCTGGGGTGCATCTCATCAGGTCCCATAGACTTGTATACATTCAGGTTCCCCAGGTGGTCACGAACCTTGTCTTCACTTACAGTGACCTCATCCCTACATAACCAGGCAGCATCCCTATACTCTTCCCACGACACCTGATGCTGCTTGAACTGCCTGTGCAGTTCCGTCTTGCCTTTCAGTTTGACCAGCAGATCCCAGCTCAGCCATGCTGGTCTCTTCCCTTTCTTGCTTGATTTTTTACACCCGGGGATCGAGAGCTCTTGTGCTCTATGAAAAGCACCCTTGAAGATCTGCCAGCTAAGTACCAGGAGGGAAAGCTGTTGCTTGTTCTCACTGTCTCTGGGAAGTGCTATCATTGCCCCAAAAACTTGGGGCTCTGAGCTTTCCTGAAGATGTAATCCTCAAAACAACCTTTTTTCACTCACCCCAAGGCTGGGCTCAAAAATTGTAAAATTGCAAAGCTTGACTTTTGGGGTCAGGTCAGCTCAGCTCACTTCCTTGGACCTACTCAGCTCAGCTCCTGGGGCTGGCTGGGCTCAGCATTTGGGGCATCGTGGCTCGACTCCTGAGCTGAATCATCTCGGCTCTTGGGGAAGACTTGGCTTGGCTTTTGGTACCAGCTCATCTCGCCTCCTGGGGATGGCTCAGCTTAACTCCTTGGCCAGCTCAGCTCAGCTCCTTGGCCGGCTGGTCTCAGCTCCTTGGACCTTCTCTGGTTGGCTCCTGAGGCCAGATCAGCTCAGCTCATGTGACGCAGTTGGCTTGAATTTTGCGCCCAGTGCAGCTCAGCATTTGGGGTGTGTTTGTCTCAGCTCCTGTGACCAGCTCAGCTTGGCTACTGGGCTGGCTTGGTAAGGCTCCTGGGCTGGCTTCACATGGCTCCTAGGGCCAACTCAGCTCAGCTCCTTGGACCAACACAACTTGTCTCTTTGTGCCAGCTTGGCTGGGCTTTTGGAACTGTCTCGGCTCAGCTCCTTGACTAACTCACCTTGGCTCCTGGTGGCAGCTCAGCTCAGATCCTGGGGCCAGCTCAGCCCAACTTTTTGGGCAAGGGAACTCAATTTTTGGGGCTGGCTTGGCTGGGGTCCTGGGGCAGGTGCATCTAGGCTTTTAGGCATGGTTCAGCTTGGACCATGGGCCAGCTTTGCTTAACTGCTGGTCACGTTCAGCTAGGATCCTAGAAATGACTCAGCTCAACTACTGGGACTGGCTTGGATGGGCTTTTGGAGCCAGTTCAGCTCGACTCCTTGGGTCCATTAAGCTGGCTTTTGCCAGGCTCAGCTCCTGGGACCATCTTGTCTCGGCTTCTGGGGCCAGTTTGGCTCAGCTCCTAGGGCTGGCTCAGCTCGACTGCTTTTGAGGCAAACTTGGTAAGGTCTTGAGGCTGGTTTGACTTGGCTCCTGGAGCCAGCTTGGCTCAGCTCGTGGGCAAGCTCAGCTCGGCTCCATTCAACAACTCAGCTTGGCTCATGGTGCCCGCTCAGCTCAACTCCTAGTTCCAGGACTGCTCGGCTTTTAGAGCTAGCTTGGCACAGCTCCTGGGGAAAACTATGCTCAGATTTTGGGGCTGGCTCAGCTCGGCTCCTGGGGTCAGCTAAATTAGGCTCCTCAGGCCAGCTTGGCTCAGCTTGGCTCCTGGGACTGACTTGGTTCAGGTACTGGGACTGACTCAGCTTGGCTTGAAAGAACATCTCAGCTCGGCTTTCAGGGATGGTTTGGCTCAGCACCTGGGGCCAGCTCTGGGTAGACTCAGCTAGGATCCTAGGAATGAATCGGCTTCACTCCTGGGGCTGACTTGGCTCAGATTTTGGGTCTGGGTCAGCTCATCTCCTGCGATGGGCTTAATTTGGCTCCTGAGGCCAACTCAGCTGTGCTCCTGTGTGGCCCCAACACAGCTTTTTGCACTGATTTCACTCTACTTCTCGGGCTGGCTCAATTTGGCTCCTGGTGCTGACCCAGGTTAGCTTTTGAGGTGGGCTCCGCTTCTTGGGCATGGTTGGCAAGGCTCCTAGGCTGGCTTGGCATGGTTCCTAGGGCCAGCTTGGGTCAGCATCCGGGGCCAGTTTGGATCAGCTTCTGGGGCAGGCTCAGCTCCCCTCCTGTGTCCTGTCTTGCTTGGCTATGGTTTTGAGGCCAGTTTGGTAAGGTCTTGAGGCTGGATCAACGTGGCTCCTGGAGCCAGCTCAGCTTGGCTCATTGGCCAGCTCATGTTGGCTTCTCAGGCCAGCGCTGCTCGAGTTGGGTGACCCCAGCTCAGCTTTTGGCACTGATTTGGCCCTGCTCGGTTCCAATCCTGGGGCATTTCAGCTAACAGTTTGGGGCTGGCTCAGCTCCTGGGCTGGCTTGGCAACACTCCTAGGCTGGCTCGGCATGGCTCCTGGGGCCAACTCGGCTCCTTGGACCAATTCATCTTGGCTCCTGGTGCCGGCTCAGCTCGACTTTTGGAACCGACTTGCCTCAGCTCCTTGGACCAACTTCCAACGTGAATCAGTGAAAACAAATTGTAAAACCTGAACATTATGTTCCGATAGTCTAGTGAATGTGGAAATTTACTTACATTCATAAACTGTTCTCTCTTGGTACATTCAGTGAAACTAAAGAAACCCCCCAAAGTCACATTTCTACTTGGTCTCAAATTACTCTAAGGCTTACAAATATAGATATACAACACAGCAGTGCAAGAGGAAGTCCTCAGATATTTTCTATATGTAACAGCGCGCTGTTATCGTCTCAACATACTAACAGGACTTTTCAAGAAATCTTCAGGTTGATAATCAAACACAAGCAGCAAAATATTCCTCATTTTTGTAAAAAAAGTTTGAATGCCAACAGCAAATTGGTCTCAAAAGTCACTAAAGAAGAGCCTGCTAACACATGAGGTTCTTTCCTGATCTAGCTTAAGCTGCTTTTGCTTCCATTAGGCTACAAAACCAAGAGATCTCTGGAGAAAACAAACCACAGCAAAGTCTCACCTGCGCAAACCAGATTCTGAAGTCCGACCAGATTGCCCTGCAACAAAACACTTGGCTAAAGCATGAACACTCTGCGCCGTGGCTTCCATAGCTGTCACCTAAAAACGATTCGCCTAATGCTGCTAGTGCTCAAGACTGACCGAACACAGAAGAGAGCCTGCCATCTGTGTCTGTTTCTCGGAGCACCAACAACCAGACTTCTCAGCTGCTCAGGGCTTTACATGGAAGTGGAAACAAACCTGGCCGTGCTAGAATTTGGATCACAGACATTTTGGGGACTTGAGCTCACTTGCACAAGTAGGGCAGAATCGGTTGCAGCTAAAGTGCTATCTCCCCTCTTAAGTTGATCATCTACTTTGAATTAATCAAAGGGACGTGAATTCTTTGAATTCACTTTTTGCAGAGCAGAGAGACTCAAACAAAATTACCTATGAAGACAGCCTTGAAATGCTTTCCAAAAACAGTGTGTGCCTGGAGCTCTCCATGCTTTGCCTTGGCTTACAGCGTGTTAGCCTTTTGAAGAGGTGGAAAGCCTTCTGACCTTTTACATAAGGCCCAAACAAAAAACCCAAAGACCTGAAACCCTTGGACTGAGTAAGCTTAAAATGCAAAGGTCTCTGCATGAGAATGGTCTTTATATTTTACTTACACAAGCTGGATAGGCGTAAATATTTTAAAGCGCTATCAGCAGCCATTGCCTGTAATCTGCCTACAGTTTTAAATATTAAAAGCCCTTGACTTTGCAGACCAAATCAGAACAATGCTGTGTACCTAGTCAAGCTCTGTCAGGGAGGTTTTGCTCAGTGATCACACACAAAATAAGACTATTTCACCATTTATGCTCCTTTTTTCAGTGTATTATTCCTACGGGCAGGAACCTCTCTTAGACCAAAACATACCTACCAGAAGACATTATTTCAACAACGAAGGGGTAATTTTACTTCTATTTCCAAATGACAGAATGCTTCTGCAGAAAACTGAGAAATCATTTAGTCAAAACTAATTCCTCATCTTCCTTTCCTAGGGCACTCAACAGCAAGCTTCCTCTGGACTTCAGAGTAGTTTCAAATCGTAGGAGAAAGGACTCCTAATGACGGAAACAGAAGCTTTCACAGAAGTCATATCCTGAAACCAACCCCCAAACCCCCACCTCTTCCCCAAAGGAAAATCTAACTGTTACACAGGCACCTGCCAAGAAAGGCCTGCACTGGGACTTTTTGATGGAGAAGGAGCTCAAAGCGTACTGAGGCCCAGACAAACAATGGGGAGATCACACCAGCTGCAGTTCTAGAAGCCCAAAGCAGCTGTTTCTACCTGCTGAACGGAGTCATACAGAGTGTTCTTTCTGCTTCAGATCGCAAACCACTGGACTGAGATTTCAGAGATATGGGACAAGCAACAGCGGCTCCACAAAAAGGCCGAGATTGCTACGCCTGTGCTGAACGGAGGGTTGTCGCAGTTCTGCAGAAGATTACAAGTGTCAGCACCTCTCCTAGAAAGAGACTGCATATATGAGGACAGCAACCAATGCATTCATTCACAAATTCTGCAAGCCTGCAGGGATCAATTTGAACATGCACAACAGGTGTATGATGCAAAAAGAGGAATAAGTCCTCTTTTAGTATTTTGTGAATATTCATTGGCTGTTAGAAGAGAAGCATTGATGTCTGCCTTCTGAATAGACTGTCCTTGCATGTATAAATAGAGATATGCTTGTTTTCAATCTGCTTGTTAAATGCACCATGCAGACAGCTCCCGCCATCAAATAACAGGCTGAAAGAAGAATGAATTCTCCTTAAAAGTCAATCAGTTCACTTTTAAATGGATCAACTGAAGATTGGCAATAGCTTGGTGAAGCAAAGCTTTTTTCAGTAGAGGACAATTATCACAGCACATATTTGTATTTGGTTCCTGAAGTATCCCACGAGCTTGGTCACCGTGTCAGAGAATTAGTGGAAGAGTATTTATGTACAGCAGAGTACATTGCTGAGTCAGTTCTGTGAAGGGTCCCGGTATCAGTTGGCTTTAACACATTTTCAGCTTCCACCAAAAGAGGGGTCTCATCTACAGTGGGTGTATCCTCGTTTCTTCAATTAGCTAGTTCAGTAGGCCAAGCACTTCATGGAACTTTCATTTACTGTTATTATTACACAGTATTGTGCTCCAAAAGAGCACCTATACTGCTTTGAAAGGATGAGTCAATAAAATTTAACATACTTTCAATCATTAATCTGATTATACAGACTGCCTGATGCCTTCTCTAAATGCTTTTAGATGCTTTGCTCTAAAACCAGTGCGGGGATTTTTGCATTTTCATGTGAAAACACCCTTAGTAAAGCTTCAATAAGCATCTGTGTCACTAATACACCAAGTTTAAAATTTTATACCCATTCTACAAAGGTCAAAGTGCAATACAACCTTCCTAGAGGAGCATCTTGTCACTGTACAACAAGATTGATGCTCTTTAAAGTATGGAGGGCATTCCTTCTTTAACGTCATCTTTACGCAATACCACATTTAACAGAACGTAGTGAAGCAGATACTTCTTCACTGAGTTGTGATTACATATGGAAACAAAGAAACACACTTTGTAAAAATGGTATTACGTATATTACACTAATACTTTATGGGGTAATATATTTATGAGCATCAATTTTTCCCCTAAAACTTTGCTTTCGGTTTCTCAACTGCCATAATAGAATCTCCGTGCTTGGCCTATTTCAAAACATTTTTTCTCCCAGTGATAATAACTGGGCCCATCACAGTTTATTGCCATCTAACATTCTGGTTTTAAGGCTCTGCTTTACACAGACCCAACCATTACAGAAGTGACATCAGCCAGGCAGCCATTCAGCCTGCTGGCATTTGTCAAGCTGGAAGTTCATTAGCAGCTGAAGACAAATTCAGAGACCCTTCTGCAGCAAAGCCCTTAAAGCAAATTAAATGTTTTTCAAAAGGTCTTCACAATTTTATTCAACACTACTAGAAAAATCCAAGACTTCTGAAATGTATCTCTATCTACTCTGCGAGGCCCCCAGCACAAGCTCCCGATGGCGGCCGAATCTCATTATGGCTTCCCGCCCCACTTCATTCCCACCCCACGTCCCTCCTGGTGGCCCCCACGCCCACGACACAGGCCCCGGGTGGACTCAGGCCATGTGGGGCGACCTGCAGAGAGCCGAGCATGGCTCCTGCAGGCCGTGGCCACCACAGGGGGTCCCCGAGGCCCCACACTGCGCCCCATGCACCTGCTCCGGTCTGGGCGTTGCTGATCTGCAAGTCGCTGATGGCCGCCTTCAGCTTCTCGCGGGCCATGATCTGATGTTTGAGGTCCTGCAGGCAGATGTTCAGGCCATTGAAGATGACCCTGTCATACATCAGCTTGGAGGCAAACTTGTAGTGGACGCATGACATGTTTGTGGCCAGGTGGTCCAGGGGCCACGGCGTCCACAGCTGTACAAAGTGTGGGGGGGCCTCTGTGCTGGGTTGGGCTCGTGGCAGCACAGGGAAGGGCCCACCAAGGGGCCAGGGAAAGCAGTGCGGGCTGAGCCAAGCTCTGTCTCTGCTCTCTCTCTCGCACACAGTGTTGCCAGGTCTGGCCAGTCACTATGGCCACTGGGCAATGGCCCACCCCCCCCCCCCCCCACGCCTCAGGGGACCCAACGCATTGTGACATAAGGCCTCTCGCTGCCCCTGGCTGCTGGTGTCCCTGCTGTTCCCCAGCCTGTCACCGACCACTGTCCTGTCACTCCCCAAGTCTCCAGGGTCCCTCCTGTCACCCCCAGGCTGTCACCCCCACTGTCCCCATCTCTCAGCAGCCAGACGAGGCAAGACAGCCTGGGGGAGATGCAGCCGGCTCTGCCATGTGACGCCCAGCTGCCCGCACCACAGGGCCAGTGAAGACAGGGGACGTCTCAGGGTCTCTGAGTGTTTCTTGGGGCAGTTACAGAAAGGTCAGCCAAAGGGGCCAATGACCACTCGGTTTATTGCCACAAACCAAGGTACTTCCCAACTGTGGCACACCCACAGTGGCTTGAACTCTGTCTGGAGAGGAAGACTAAGAAGTCAGGAATGAATCATCAGCATTAGGAGGTGCCCCAGGACAACCTTTCTTGCTTTCTCAACCATCAAAGCTGCTGCCGCAACAGCCCTAGTGCAGGAAATCATGCCCTGAATTATGAAGTCGAGTTCTGTTGAGTAATATGCTATGGCTTGCAGCCGCTTTTGGGCCAACTGGATTTTCCTTTATGTTCATATAAATATAAAAGGCTTGTTGTGGTCTGGCAGGGCTAAGGAGGGAGCTTCCACAACTGCTTGGTTTAGATCTTTAAATGCCTCTTGGGTTTCCAGAGTCAGGAAACTCTTTTGATTTCAGTGCTGTCCTCTGTATAAAAGGGATCATTAATTTTGCTATTGGTGTCTGGTTTTCCTGTTAATAGTCATTTGGAAGCCCAGGTTTTAATATGGTAGCCTTGCTCATAAGCCTGTGGTGGATTATACGTATTCATTCCACAACTTGCCCATCGCCATAGTCCAAACTACCGCAGCAGAGGAAAAAAAGCCCCACTGTTGGATATGCACTAAAAGCCCATCCTCTGCCAGAAATACTCTCCTGGGAATCTATCCCAGTGAATTCTCATCGGTACAGGGATGGGCATCCATGTTATGGATTTTCACTGAGGAAAGGAAGGATACCGCCCTTCCACCAAGGCGGTTTTGTCACTAGTCTGAAAGGAGACCCCTGGCTATGCCTGGAGAGCAAAACTATTGACAAGCTCACACACTCTCCAGGGCCTGGGGACTGGAAATGCCAATAGATCTCTTAGGGCCATACTGATGTAAAGGGGAGTCTTATGCCTGGAACGTTCCATAGATTCATGCCTATGCCTAAAGGCAATCATTTTTCCTCCACAGACAGGCTGGTCAGTCTCACCTTGGTGCCCGGCAAGATCACAGAGCAGATATTCCTGGAAACTCTGCTAAGGCACACGGAAAATAGGGAGTGCAATGATAGGACACAGGGCAACAGTTTCAAACTGAAGGAGGGTAGATTTAGATTGGATATCAGGAAGAAATTCTTCACTGTAAGGGTGGTGAGGCACTGGAAGAGGTTGCCCAGGGAAGCTGTTGATGCCCCATCCCTGGAAGTGTTTAAGGCCAGGCTGGGTGAGGCTTTGAGCAGCCTGGTCTAGTGGGTGGTGTCCCTGTCCATGGCAGGGGGGTTGGAACCAGGTGATTTTTACTGCCCGTTCCAACCCAAACCATTCTGTGATTCTGTGATCAGTGACAGCCAACATGGCTTCACTAAGAGCATATGGTGCCTGACAGATTTGGTGGCCTTCTACAATGGGGTTACAGTGTTGGTGGATAAGGGAAGAGCAGCTGACATCATCTGACTGGACTCGGGCAAGATATCTGACACTGTCCCACACGATATCCCTGTCTCTAAATTGGCGAGACATGGCTTTGACAGATGGACCACTCAGTGCATAAGGAACTGGCTGGATGGTTGCACTCAAAGAGTTGTGGTCAACGGCTTGATGACCAAGTGGTGAGCAGTGATGAATGGTGTTTTATTTAACATCTTTGTTGGTGACATGGATGTTGGGATTGAGTGAACCCTCAGCAAGTTCGCTGACAACACCAAGCTGTGTGGCGCGGTCGACACGCTGGAGGGGAGGCTGGAGTGATCCAGAGGGATCCGGACAGGCTGGAGAAGTTCAATTGGGCCAAGTGCACGGTCCTACACATGGGCTGGGGCAATCCCAAGCAAAAATGCAGACTGGGAGGAGAATGATTTGAGAGCAGCCCTGAGGAGAAGGACTTGGGGGTGTTGGTGGGTGAGAAGCTCAACATGACCCAGCAATGTGCACTCGCAGCCCAGAAAGCCAACCATATCCTCAGCTGCATCAAAAGAAGCGTGGCCAGTAGGTTGAGTGACATGATTCTGCCCCTCTACTCTGCTCTTGTGAGAACCCACCTGAAGTACTGCCTCCAGCTCTGGGGCCCCAAACATGAAAAGGACATGGAACTGTTGGAGTGAGTCCAGAGGAGACCACGAAGATGATCCAAGGGCTCAAGCCCCTCTGCTGTGAGGACAGGCTGAGAGAGTTGGGGTTGTTGAGCCAGGAGAATACTCCAGGAAGACCTTATGGGAGCCTTCCAGTACTACCTAAAGGGGGCCTACAGAAAAGGTGGAGAGGGACTCTTGGTCAGGGAGAAAAAAAGCTAAAAGAGGGTAGATTTAGACTAGATATGAGGAAGATATTCTTTACACCAAGGGTGGTGTGCCACTGGCACAGGCTGCCCAGAGAACTTGTGGATGCCCCATCCCCGGAATTGTTCAAGGCCAGGTTGGACAGGGCTTTGAGCAACCTGGTCTGGTGGGAGGTGTCCCTGCCCATGGCAGGGAGGTTGGACTAGATGTTCTTTAAGGTCCCTTCTAACTCTAACCATTCTATGATTCTACGATTCTTCAGCAATATTTCAAGTCACACAATACTCAGTCGCGTTACAAAATGTCACTAAACTTAACGACAGCAGCCTCTTTGCAGGTTTCTAACTCAAAAGCAAAAACCAAAAAGCCTTGTCCTTCCATGTGTCTGGCATCTTCCCACAGCTCTTCCTCAAGGCAGGAGAAATGACCCTGAATTTGGAAGTCCACAGAATTTAGAAGTACACATAGTCCTCTGGCAGTCATTACTTAGGGGCCAGAAGTCAGAAACGTGTCGGACTGCACCAGAAGTGGCACTGCCCGACCTGCAGTAGACATATTGGACCAGAAATGATGGTTTCAAGATAGAAAACACAATACAATCCACCAAAACAGAAAGAAAACCACAACAGATAAAACATTGTACACAAAACAAAGACCCCTATCTAAACCTTAAAATGGTAAACAAGCTGAAAAAGAGGACTCTCCACAAAAAAAGACCATGCAGAACACAAGATAACGTAAAAATAACATAACCCAGGAAGCCAGGGCCAACACACCCAGATCCTGTACATAACAGTAAAACCTGGGTTAAACACTCCTGGGGAGAAAGACTGAGGCCTTTGAACCAGCCAGCCACGGCCACCAGGCTTCAGCTCATCATTTCTGTGTCAGATGACCCTGTCCTCCCTGTGAGACCCCTCAGGGCAGCTGTACCCATCTCCAGGGGGGCGGATATGGCCTCAGCATTATGGCGAGGTGCTTCCTGGGAGCAAGATCTCTCACTGGGGCACTGGGAAACCCTCCTCAGGCCTGGATGCCTGAGAAACATCTCTTCACTACTCCACATCTCACCAAAACCAGGGACAGAGGAAGGCTGCTGTTCTGCAGCCACCAGGTGCCTTTGCTGTCAGGTAGGTCTCAGTGTTGCTCTGCAAATGGCTGCCACCTCCCTGCAGGATGCTTTCCAGCACACGGTACATCTGCACTGAGTCTTCTTGGGGATGAAGTCCCAAAGGGAGGGATGGGGTTTGCTTGGCCCCCATTCCCAGGGTGCCACAAGAGAGAGATGCCACTCACAAATCGGCTGTGTGATGTGGACACCACACATGAGCTGCAGACACGGCTCAGGACAGCTTTGGGGACCAGGCAAGCCCTCTCTGCCCCCATCCTCCTGGCCCCAGCAGGGGTCTGGGGCCTGGCCCTGGGCCGCGTCAGCCCCGGGGAGGCGGCCCTGCTTCCTGTGGGGGTCAGAGGGCAGGAAGGTGTGCCCTGGGGCATGCTGGGAGCTGTAGTCCCGGCATGGGGCTCCTGGCGGCCATGTTGTGTCGGGAGCTGCAGCCTGTGCTGCCGCCAGAGCCCAGCTGAGGGCAGGGCCGGAGCCACCTGTGAGGCAAGGACGGGCCAGCTGCTGGAGCTACAGGGGAGGAAAGGGGAGAAAGGACAGACGGATGGAGGCAGAAGTGCTTGAGCTGTAACATTTCCTGGCCGTGCAGAGCGTGGGGCCTGTGGGCCGTTGGGGTACTTTCAGCCCTCTTCTGCCTTCCCCCCCCCACCCCTCCCCGCCCCACCCCTCCCCTTTCCCTCTGTCATGTTTTTCACTTCCCTGTGCCTCCCTTCCTCTCTATTCTAGTGCTCTGCTCCCTGTCCCCCCTTTCTCTTTTCTCCAGGTCCCTCTCTCTCTCTCTGTCATCCTACCTCTCCCTTTACTTTCCTCGTCACCCTTCTTTCCTGCTCCCTGGGCCTCTTTTTGTCTGTCTCTCTCTATCCTGTAGGGCATCATGGTTTTGTCCTTCTACATCTGTTTGTCTTGATCTGCATCCCTCTCTTTTTCCCCCTAATCTCTCTGGCCTGTTCCCTTTCTTTTGTGTCTTTCTGCCTGTGTGTCCCACTCCCTGCTCTTGTCTTCCCCTCTCCCTCCTTCCTTCATCTTCTCTTCCTGTCTCTTTATTGCTCTGTTCCCTTCACTGTTGCTGGGTTTTTTCATTCTGTATCCCACTGTCCCTGTCCTTCTCCCTGTCTATCTCTTCTCTCTCTGCCCCTCTCTGCTGCTCCCTGACCATTTCCGCAACCCTCCTCCATCTCTCTGCAGGAAATACCTGATACCTCTCTCTCTTCTCCATCCCTCTGTGCTGCTCACCGCCCCTGGGTTTCTCTTTCCCTTTGTCGTTATTCTTGTCTGTTGCTCTGTCCTGCTCCCTGCCCCCTTGTTTCTTGCTACGTGCCTCTGTCCTGCTCTCTGCCCCTGTCCCTGCCCCTGTTCTTTTTCCCTCCCTCTCTCTCTTGTTGCCAACCCTAGGCTTTTTTTTTTTTCAATCTCTCTCATGCCCCTAGCCTTTATTTTTCTTTCTCTCTCTTGCTCCCTCTCCCTTTTTCTGCCTCTCTCATCTTTCCCTGCTGCTTCTTTCTCCCCTTCTGTACAGATCCCTCCTTTTTTTTCCACTTACTGTCCATCTGTCCTTTTTCTCTTTTCTTTCTCGCTCTGTCTTGTTCCCTCTCTCATCCTTTCTCCCTATATCTCCTGTCCAGCTGGCTGCCCCTTCTTTCCTCTCTCTCTCTTGCTCTACATTTCTTTCTCCATCTCTCTGTCCCGCTGCTCATCACGGTTGGTTTTTTCCTCCAATGCTGTCTAGCCCCCTGTTCCTTCTGCTGGGATGCTCACAGAGAGCAGGGTGGGCTGTCTTGGGTGGTCAGCCACTGCTGCCACCAGCACTGAGCCAGGTATGGGAAGGTGTCACCTACAGGCTCTCAAGCAGGGCAGCGTGGAAATGGCTGCCAGGTCCTTTGGCCCACATGGGCATTTTCTGATTTCTGGGTGTCCCTGTTACAGGCTTCAGTGCCTTGACTGCAAAACTCATCCAGAGGAGCGTCACAAACAGAGGCAGTGATGAGCTGGCGCAAACCTTCAATGAGTACCTGAGTGACATTTTGTAGGGTAAGTGCCATGCTGCCCAACTGTCTGGCATCAGGCCGTGATGGTGGAGGCTGGAGGCAGATCTGTTGGGCAGCCTGATCCTCCCTCCTTGGAAGAGCTGGGGCTTTCTGTGAGGAACAGCAAGAGCAGCCAGGGTCTGCTGGTGGGTCAGGACCAGTGTGGGTCCCACTGTGGCCAAGGAGGCACCCACTTTCTCAGCAGCCACCTCAGCATGGACAGTTCATATTGCACTTCTAGCAGGTCTGGCACAGCAGCACTCAGTGGTGGTGTGACTTCATTCAGGCCACGGTAGTCTACTGTTAATCTCCCGTCTCCGTCAGACTTCCACACTGGCCATATTGGGCTGTTAAATGGTGAGCGAGTCTTGCTGAGCACTCCTTGGGTCTCCAGCTAACGAACCAGGTTCTGGATGGGAATCAGGGAGTCTTGGTTGGTGCAATACTATCGTCGATGCACCGTAACAGTAGCAATTGGCACCTGCTGTTCTTTAACCTTCAGCAGTCCCACCACAGAAGGGTCAGCTGAAAGGCCAGGTAAGGCAGACAGCTGTGTAACATCCTCAGTCTCTACAACTGCTATACCAAAAGTCCACCAATACCCCTTCAGGTCTTTGAAATACCCTGTCTTGAGGCAGTCTATGCCAAGGATGCACAGAGCAACTGGGCCAGACACAATGGGATGCTGCTCCCATTTATTCCCAGTTAGGCTCACTTCAGCCTCCAGTATGGTCAGTTCTTGAGACCTGCCTGTCCCATCAGAAAAAGTGACAGATTTTGCCCCTTTATGATTCAAAGGCAATAGGGTACACTGCACACAAGTGTCCACCAGGGCTTTACACTTTTGTGGCGCTAACGTGTCAAGCCATCAAATCCACACAGTCCAATAAACTTCGTTGTGCCTCTCCTCCTCCTGGCTGGAGGCAGGGCTCCCCTAATGTTGAAAACAATGTCTACAATTAGCAGATGAGTTCCTACACAGACCAAAGAACTGCTTACCATGGGCTGGAGCAGCCACCCTCCTGCACGAATTCTTTCTGCTATCTGCTTTACCTTGCAACTCAAGCACTTGTGCCTGTAGGGCCGGGATAGGTTTTTTTATCGCACTTACTCATGTCCTCTGCATAGTTGCAGAGGCAAAGCCATGGGAAATCTTAGAGCGGGTCCTGTTTCTCTTGAATTGTCTCATAGGAGGGCATTTTTCTCAATGACTGCGATGTGGGTCTGTTCAGGGGAAGTGTGGGATTCAAAGGGCCAAAGGGCCTTTTTTAAACTGAGGGATGACATTACATCTGCGACAACTGAAGACCAAACCTTCTACCTACCTTCAAAGGGGAAAAGAATTGGAGTGTGTTTACATATTTGTTCTAATATCACTCCAAATTATTTTATAGTGTATAAACACACAGGAGATAATAGGAGAAACAGTCATGCTCAAACTGAAGAACAAGGCCAACCTGGCCCTGTCTCTGCAAACTCTGGTTGTGAGAGCACGGTGTGGAAACCTGAGTGCTGCCGCAGATGAGAACAACATGTGTTTACATATTTGTTGGAGTCCTCTGCACAAGGAGGATGTGGACCTGTTGGAACAGGTCCAGAGGAGGGCCATGAAGATGCTCAGAGGGCTGGAGCCCCTCTGCTGTGAGGACAGGCTGAGAGAGCCGGGGTTGTTCTGCCTGGAGAAGAGAAGGTGCTGGGGAGACCTTAGAGCCATGTTCCAGTCCCTAAAGGGGGCCTACAGAAAAGGTGGGGAGGGACCTTTGATTAGGGAGTGGAGCCATAGGATGAGGGGGAATGGTTTTAAACTGAAAAAGGGGAGATTTAGGTGAGATCTGAGGAAGAAATTCTTTGCTGTGAGGGCGGTAAGCCCCTGTCCCAGGTTGCCCAGAGAAGCTGTGGCTGCCCCATCCCTGGAGGTGTTCAAGGCCGGGTTGGACAGGGCTTGGAGCAACCTGGGCTGGTGGAAGTGATACAGTCACTGACGGTACAGTAGCCTTGAACAGCACAAAACGCTGGGGTGGAAGCCCCTCAGGCCTTACTGATAAAAAGAACATCTGGTTCCCTCATGACTGGAACAATGTAGCTCAGTGTGAAATGCTTTGGAAGCGGATGGGTTAGACATCTGCTAGGTTTAGTGGAATAGAAGGAAGTCTTGAGACATTGTATCCTTGAGTAGAATAGGGAGAGATGCTAGAATAAGCTAGTTCTGTGAGAACAGGAGTTGCAAACTAAGCCAAAAGACGAACTGAGTATGCATGAAGATCAAGTTCAACCAGCGGACATGGGGAGGAAGACTATCAGCGACCACCAGAGGACCCTGGAAGACCACCAGTGGACATGGATGTGCATGTGTCAAGGACTTTTGCATATATTAATGAGTTCTAGGTGATGATATGAATATGTGAATCATTTCTGGGAAATGTAATGAATATGTATATTCTGATTGCTTATAACCTTTGTAGTTGAGCAACTCAGCACGCACACGAAGCAGAGTGATCCCCTGTGTGCCCAGCGCTGCAATAAAGAATCCCTGCTTTCTAACACTCCAAAATTGAGTCTTAGAGAGTCCTTAATCACCAGCTTATGGTACCACGGTTAGCACAGGGAAAGCCAAGAGGATGCTGGAGCAGCGGAGAAGGAGCCCGCAGAGTGGAAGCGGGCCCGGGGGCAGAACAAGAGCAGGCCCTGTATGAAGCCCAACCACTACGAGCAGAGCAGGCTGTGCCCGTTGGTAATGCAGGTAGGGTGTGGGGGCCCTGCTCTGCACTGCTCTGGGGTGGGGGATTTGGGACCCAGGTGAGCCCTCTAGGGCTGCATTTATTTGTAAGTCTAAGGAAGCACATTGAAGATAGAGCTGCACCAGGGCAGACTCCCAGCAGGGAGAGCATAGCAGGTGGCTGTGCTGGCAAAACCACCTCCGTTGGCTGCCTGAGAGAGGGTGAAGCAGGATGGGCTGAGTGGGACAAGTGTCAGCTTCCCTGAAGCAGTAGTGCTAAAATGTCCCCTCAAGTGGGTACGTCACTGCCTTTCTGCGGCATGTTACAGCAATCGGCTTCCTGGGAGCATTTCCTGGGGCACCCAACATCACCCAAGGAGCGATGGGTGCTTGGAGCAGTTCTGGCCCCTCTCTGGGCCGGGGCAAACCCAGTCTCACCTCCCTTGTGCTGGAGGGCACAGCCATGCCTGGACAGGCGAGCAGAGGGCGATGGTTTTAACCTCCTCTTTACGGTTTTAAGGGGTTTGCGGAGAAGTGCTACTTCGGCCCATGGTCCCGCTTCTGTCACGACATTGGTGAGTACATGGCTGCGAAGCTGGCTGAGCTGGGGCACAGCTGCATGCTCTTTGAAACCTTCGGCAAGTGCATTTATGACGTCACTTGCCTCTTTGCCCAGGCCCATCTCGGGGATGGCTACCAGAACATCGTCATCATGGACCTGGCCAAGCAGTGGGAGGGGAAGTCACTGGTGAGGAACAACCTCTCCAAGGAGCTCCAGCACCAGCTGCACAAGAGGAAGTTTAGCTTCAGGAAGACTGACAAGTACCTCCATGGTCTGGGCAAGCCCCACGGGGATGGTGGGAAGGCAGGCAAAGCCATGGAGTGTTCTACAGAAGAGCAAGAGGTGTCTAACTGCACAACAGCCCAGGAGGGGCTGGGAGATGGTCCTGAATGTCCTGCACTACCAGAGCAGAGAGAAGATCCCGAACCAGACACCTTGCACAGTCCCAGCCCCACCGCTGGTGAGGTGGCTTCCTTTGTGAAAACGGTGGGCCTGGTGACAGATGAAGATGTTACAAAGCTGCAGTCATGTGAGAAGAAGGTGGTGAGCAGGGAGAGTTTGGCTGAGGGCTGCTGTTTCTCGTGTCCCTGCCGAGTGGTTGAGATTGTGCTTGGGAAGACAGAAGAGACCTATTTGCTGGGTGAGAGGCAGGCAGGGGACAGAGCTGCCTGAGGACTGTGTTACTGTCAGGAGAGGAGAAGGATGCAGGAAGGTGCACTCCTGGGACTGTGGTGGTGTCCTTGGAGGGGTGAGAACCAAGAGAAGCTGCAGCCCCTTGCACATGAAGGAGAGCAGGGGCTCAGTTGTCAGTGAGGGTTGAAATGATCTGCAAGAAAAGCTCAGTGTGGGGCTGGTTGGTTTGTGAGTACTGCATGGTGCTCACCTGGGGTGAGAGCATTGCCTTCTTCCTCTCCTCCTCATCACCTCCGTCCTTGTACCCTTTAGCCAGTCTTGCATCCCTCTAGGGATGGAGGTATGGGCATTTTCCCCATTTTATCATTACCTGATTTCTGAGTTCATGCAACACAGCACAGGAAACTGTTTTTCTCCACACCTATGACTGGCTTGAAATGACTTTGCAAGCTCAAAGGCAGCTAAAAGGAGAGTTGGAGCAGCCAGCTGCTATTTCCCATCTCACAGAAACAGAGATTAGCAAAAATAGAGCATGGCTATGGCCTTCTCTGGTTTTGCTAATCCTCATCCATTTTGTTAGTACTGGGAACAGCTGCCTGAAACCACGTTACAAGTACATCGAGTTTGATCCAAATTTTTAAATGTTTTTCAAGCGGAACCTGCCAGCATTAGGCTGCATGAAGTTTTGTAACCTGTGGTCTTTACAGTGACATGTAACAGACATTTATAGCCGTAAGAACTCAATATTTCAAAGCAATTTAGGTTTATTCATTAAATCTCATTTGACGGAGACACTAACCAGGAGCAGGGTTCTCTGAGCACACTCCATTTCTGCTTTTGTGCTGCAGATTCAGGCTCTTGCTGTGCAGTTGTGTGCCCTGCTGGGCTACTCTCTCTCTGACATGTCTTATGGAAAGTTTTAGTGATGCTGTGTTGAACCAGCCTCCAGGAAATAAGTTAAGCCTACTTGACTATAAAGAAAATGACTGTGCACTGAAAATACAATGTGTGTTCCAAAGGGTGAAATAGCTGAAGTCTTAAGCTAGGATAAATCTGATTGCAATAGAACTGGCTTACATAATTTTAGGATCTGCCCTTAATACTTTCTGGCACTAGCAGGGTTTTGGCTCTACACAAGCACGGCGAGAGGTGAGGAGGAGCTTTCAGTGGCTCCTGTTGATTTTCGGCATGTCATTGACAGGGGTGAGGCTGGTATTCAGGTCACCAAACTTCAGAACCCATTTTGGCATTGATTCTGGGTGACTCCCCAGTAATAGGGGCATTGCCCTTATTGGGAGGCTGCGTCCCTCCAGTGCTGGGGTTCAGGGTTAAAGCAACCAGATCTGTTAGCAACCAGATCATTTTAAATCCTTGTTGGGATCTGATGCCATGAAACCAATTAAACCTTGAAGTGGATGTGGGAAGTTGGGATAAAGCAAAGACAGACCCTCTGGGCTGTGATCCTGCATGGCTTCATTAATGAGAGGAACCCAAATGAACACCGGACAAGTTGATTTTTTCCTTGCTGCAGTTGGATAAAGTTTAGCTTGGAGGACTTTTTAACCTTAAAACAGACGTCTTCAGGTCTGAGCTAAATTATGCCTCCACAGGGTGTCATTATATCATGTCAGGAGCAGGTTAAAGCTCAGCACTGGAGATGGTTTTGTGCAGCAGCCCTAAATTTTTGGGAGGGTAGAGGCTTGGTTTGACACACCTGACTGCCATCACCTTCGCTGTAGAGACACAGGGCCAGGCAACAGGGTACCAGTGGCTCTATTGTACTGAACACAAATCTCTCCTTGTTTTTTTTGCTTTGTTTTTGTTATTTTCTTTCTTCTAGTGTGCTGCTTCTGGGACCCGTACCTACCAACTTCACCTTCCTGCCTAAACACAATGCAAATTCCTACAGATAGGGTTGAGGAGGCCCTTTCCCGTGGCGTCGGGTCAAGAGGAGGTGTTAGGACGATGCGTGTCGAGGAACGGGGTTGTTCAGCTGTGCTCTGAAATGAAATAAAAGTTTTATGTTTTTGGAAGTTACCTTCACACCCCCAGCATCGGTCCCTGCCACAAGTTACACGGCAGATGGTCTCACTTGATCTTGCAGCCAGAGGTGCCTCGCTAACAGAGAGCAATCTGTTTAATTAACAGGATACAGGACAGGAGAGATCTTTGGCCTCCAGTTCATGGTAGTTGTCCCGACTCCCCCCACACCACACTCTGTTCATGTAGAGGGAGTGAGAGGCCTCTGTTCCTACTGGGGTGTCCTTGGTAATGCCAAATCCTCCCCAGTACCAGGAGGGGATGTACTAACCCGGTCCCTGGGGTCCTGCAGAGCACAAAGAGACCCAGCATCTCATCATTGGATGTCATGCAGAATCCAGGCCTTTTTTGGGAACATGCAGCGGTGGGTACTGTCTCCTCCCAGTGTCACACACCCAGGAAAAGTACAGCCCCCTCCGAGGGGGACCCAGAGCTGCTTGTTTCCCAATGAGGAGACTAAAAGACCCAAGAGCAGGATTTGAGGGAGCGCTGGGGAGGGGAGCATGCCACTGAGGGATGCTGCATGACCTTACCTCGCACCCTCCAGGTCCTTTTTCCTGTCTCTGTGTCACTCCAGGCAGCGCAGCACAGGTGACAGTCACAGAGGCATTTGCCATGTGGCACAAGGAGGCTGCAGATGCAGCTTTGTCCCCACAAAGCTCGGCTGAATCAACTTGTTCTTTTTGCCCCCTGAAAAATACTGTTTAAAGCAAAAAGCAATTGCACACAGCCCCTAACAGGGGCCAGGGACACCCAGTGCCCCTGAGCCCCTTCTCTCCCGAGGAGGAGCTGAGGGGGCAGTTATGGGGGCTATTGGGAGGGGGCAGAGCACAGGGAGCCCCTACATTCCATCCTGGAGACACCAAAGAGTCCTTAGCAGCTGAGAGACTGAGGGGACCAACCATGGCGCTGCCACCTCTGTGGCTCCCACTGCATGGCCCCCGCGCCCCCTCCCCCGGCACCCCAGAGCCTTCAGGCTTTTGTGCTCCTGCAAACCTTCTACCCCCAAGGCAGGGACTGACCCCAACCTGCAGCCCAGGGACACTCTAGGGGCCAACAGCACAGGAGGTGACCATGGCTCCTGTCTCTCTTCCAGGCGCAGCCACCCTGTTCCCACCACCCGGGCAGCAGCAGCCATTCCCCACAGTCTGGGTACCCCTAGTGGGGGTGGTCCCACAGGCCCCACCACCAGGTGTGGTACCCTGTCCCCTCTGCAACCCTGACACCATCAGCGCCCTGATAGCCATTGGGGCCAGCCCGGCAGGTGCCCCAGACGGTGCCCCCGGCCTAGCATGGCTCCCTCCCACCCACATGGGGCTGCAGAGGGCCCCATGCAGATGTTGCTTCAGCTCACGCTTCTTCCACATCAAGTGGACCGTCAACAACGTGCCTGTGCTAGCCACCGCCACCCTCAGCCATGGCGCCGCTGCTCCACCGGGCACGGCCCTGGGGGCTGCAGGACCCTCCTGGCCAGGGCAGCCCCTGGCACGCCCCAGGGACAACCCCCACCACCCCAGGTGATGCAGCTCCCAGCCTACGGCCACCAGGGCACAGCGGTGCCCACAGCCCGCCTGCTGCTGCTGACCTCCATCCCTGGCCACCAGCACCTCAAGAGACAGCCTGCACGCACCAACATCTCTGGCACAACCACCCCTATAGGGGCACCCCCTACCAGCCACGTCCCCATGGGCACCTGCATCCCCACGGGCACCCGCGTCCCCCCCTAGACCCGCAGCTGCCACCCACAAAGAAGCTCCTGGTGACCCGAATGCCAACATTGAACTGACCGAGGAGATGCTCCTCCAAGGGGCCCTCAGGCTCTTTGTTTCCTCCCCAGACGCAGTGGAAGTCGGCCAGGACCCTGACACCAGCATTCCCATGCCTGGGGACCCCTGTGGCACCGGCAGAGCGGGGACAGTGGTGGCCCCAGTACCCACCGAGCTGCCAACATCCACCCCTGCCTTTGAGAACACCGAGGAATGGTCTTCAGAGACCAACAGCTCCAGCAGGCCCCCCCCCATGCAGACACCGCTGGGCAGTGACATCTCCTCGAGCACCATCAGCTCCCCAAATAGCAACATCTCCCCAAAGAGTGACATCTCCTCTGAGACTGACATCTCAGAGCGTGACATCATGGAGCAGCGACACGTCCTCAAGCAGCTGCAACTCCTCCGAGAGTGACGTCTCCTGGGAGAGCAACGTCCTCACCAGCGCTTCTACTGTCCCTCACAGCCAAGCCCTCGGGGACGTGGCCGACCACCTTGCAGTGCCCCAGGAGGTGCCTCTCGAGGAGGCCCTGAGGCTCTTCGACTGCAACCCCAGTGGCACTGGCACAGCCACCCCGACTCTGCGACGTCGCCTCCCTCTCGCTGCCCGAGGAGCTGCTGATGCCCAGCTACAGCATGGAGGAGACCCTGGAGGCCGTCTGCATCCTGGAAGAATTATTCTACGGGGTGGAGTTCCAGGAGCCGTGGGAGGACGCAGGGATGGAGCTGCTGCCAGCCCAGCCTGGCATGGCGGAGAAGCGGGTGATGGAGGGGGACAAGCCCCCCGTCGCTGCCACCCAGCAAGCACAGGGCTCTGGCGGGCAGCCCAGGTGTGTGTGGGGGGGGAAGAGACTCCCCCCAGCGAGGAGATGGAGATGATGGGGGGTGGACGGGGGGTGCATTTGGGGTGTGGGGGGAGGGTTGTATCTAGGGCAGGGGGGTGGGGGGCAGATTTAAGGGAGGGGACTGTATCTGGGGGGGTGGTGTTCTTGGAAGAGGGGGGTGCATTTGAAGGGGGGGTAGTGCATTTTGAGGGGGATGGGAGGGATGTGTTTACAGGAGCGGGGGTTAGAGTAGCTTCTGTAGGGCCTTTTCTGTCATGTTTTTCCATAAAAAGTTATACCGGACAGTGTATTTGGGGGGGTGGATATGTTTGGGGGGGGGACACACACACATTTGAGGCAGGGGGGCTTAGAGTGGCTTTGTTAGGACCTTTTCGCTTGTGTTTTTCCATTAAAAGTTGTTTCTCCAGCCCCGCTCTGTGCCTGTGTGGGAGGGGAGGGAGTGCGGGGGGCAGCGGGAATGGGCCCCTGACATGTGCCACAGCCCCGCTGAAGGGGTATTTTCATTAATACTTGTGCCTTGTTTAACTTGGACGTTGAAGCAGCTGAAGTCTTTCTGACTTAGTTCTCCCTGTACATATATCACTCTTTCCTGAAATCAACCTTTCCTTTTTTCCTGACTTGGCCTTTCCCAACGAGTTCTTGGGTATTGGTTTTCTTCAAAGCTGCATTAGTGCTGCTGAAGGATGTTGAAGTGACAGCTCTGGCGATCCCAGCACTATACTTGCCCATGAAAGCCGTATAGCTCAGGCAGCCACAACGCAGGTTTCACAGCTCCTCGGTCCCCTCGCCACGCTTCCAACCTCGGTATGACCCAATTCTATGACTATGGAGCTGGAGAGGCTGTAACCAGGGTCCCAAACACATAGGGAAGATATGGCAGCTACAGAGGAGGAAGCAGAGGTCAGTGAGAGCCATCTTTTTGTGGAGCCACTGTTGCTTATCCCATATCTCTGAAATCTCAGTCCAGTGGTTTGCGATCTGAAGCAGAAAGAACACTCTGTATGACTCCGTTCAGCAGGTAGAAACAGCTGCTTTGGGCTTCTAGAACTGCAGCTGGTGTGATCTCCCCATTGTTTGTCTGGGCCTCAGTACGCTTTGAGCTCCTTCTCCATCAAAAAGTCCCAGTGCAGGCCTTTCTTGGCAGGTGCCTGTGTAACAGTTAGATTTTCCTTTGGGGAAGAGGTGGGGGTTTGGGGGTTGGTTTCAGGATATGACTTCTGTGAAAGCTTCTGTTTCCGTCATTAGGAGTCCTTTCTCCTACGATTTGAAACTACTCTGAAGTCCAGAGGAAGCTTGCTGTTGAGTGCCCTAGGAAAGGAAGATGAGGAATTAGTTTTGGCTAAATGATTTCTCAGTTTTCTGCAGAAGCATTCTGTCATTTGGAAATAGAAGTAAAATTACCCCTTCGTTGTTGAAATAATGTCTTCTGGTAGGTATGTTTTGGTCTAAGAGAGGTTCCTGCCCGTAGGAATAATACACTGAAAAAAGGAGCATAAATGGTGAAATAGTCTTATTTTGTGTGTGATCACTGAGCAAAACCTCCCTGACAGAGCTTGACTAGGTACACAGCATTGTTCTGATTTGGTCTGCAAAGTCAAGGGCTTTTAATATTTAAAACTGTAGGCAGATTACAGGCAATGGCTGCTGATAGCGCTTTAAAATATTTACGCCTATCCAGCTTGTGTAAGTAAAATATAAAGACCATTCTCATGCAGAGACCTTTGCATTTTAAGCTTACTCAGTCCAAGGGTTTCAGGTCTTTGGGTTTTTTGTTTGGGCCTTATGTAAAAGGTCAGAAGGCTTTCCACCTCTTCAAAAGGCTAACACGCTGTAAGCCAAGGCAAAGCATGGAGAGCTCCAGGCACACACTGTTTTTGGAAAGCATTTCAAGGCTGTCTTCATAGGTAATTTTGTTTGAGTCTCTCTGCTCTGCAAAAAGTGAATTCAAAGAATTCACGTCCCTTTGATTAATTCAAAGTAGATGATCAACTTAAGAGGGGAGATAGCACTTTAGCTGCAACCGATTCTGCCCTACTTGTGCAAGTGAGCTCAAGTCCCCAAAATGTCTGTGATCCAAATTCTAGCACGGCCAGGTTTGTTTCCACTTCCATGTAAAGCCCTGAGCAGCTGAGAAGTCTGGTTGTTGGTGCTCCGAGAAACAGACACAGATGGCAGGCTCTCTTCTGTGTTCGGTCAGTCTTGAGCACTAGCAGCATTAGGCGAATCGTTTTTAGGTGACAGCTATGGAAGCCACGGCGCAGAGTGTTCATGCTTTAGCCAAGTGTTTTGTTGCAGGGCAATCTGGTCGGACTTCAGAATCTGGTTTGCGCAGGTGAGACTTTGCTGTGGTTTGTTTTCTCCAGAGATCTCTTGGTTTTGTAGCCTAATGGAAGCAAAAGCAGCTTAAGCTAGATCAGGAAAGAACCTCATGTGTTAGCAGGCTCTTCTTTAGTGACTTTTGAGACCAATTTGCTGTTGGCATTCAAACTTTTTTTACAAAAATGAGGAATATTTTGCTGCTTGTGTTTGATTATCAACCTGAAGATTTCTTGAAAAGTCCTGTTAGTATGTTGAGACGATAACAGCGCGCTGTTACATATAGAATTTTGCATTTATATCTGCCAAAGAATCCTCTGGAGTGCTATGTAATTACAAATCAATATGCATTCTTACAAATTGGCGGATTTTTTTTCTGTGTTTATGTTGTTACAGAATACACAGATGACAATGCCCTGATTGCTAAGAACTCATCAGTAATTGTTAGAAGAATCCCTGTTGGAGGAATGAAAGCTGCTGGAAAGCATCTGCTATGTGGGTGTCCGTAAAGCATTGAATTCTTTGTTAGGGGTTTCAACATTTGAACTTTTAAAATGGATATTAGTTTATGGAGGCATTCCGATTGTATCTCTCTTGTGAAAGCTGCAGTGAATGTTTGTCGTCATGGGATAGATGTTAATGTATCTGTCCCGAAGTAGGCTGACATTTCTAGGCCTGCTGGGAGATGTGGTTCAAACTCCATCAACGGTAACTTTTAAGACGATTCCACTGGGTTTGTTCTTGGGGTTGGCTGTTCTGAGACCCAAGTTGTAGATCCTGTTTCCTCTCCATGGAGAGATCCCTTATTATATGTGTTTGCTTTTATTGCTTTTATAGGAACGACAGATAGCCATTGTAGTGTAAACTTATAATTCGTCTCCATCTCAGAAGAGATGCCTTCAGTCACTCCCTAGTAATTCTGGACACCGCAGCCTTGTGCCTATAAACATGGCCTTGCTTTTGGGGTGAATTTATGTATTTAAATATGTGTGCTTAGTGCTACCTTGTCAATACATCCTCCATTTCTGGCTGGATGGCACCCTCCCTGGGTATTGTCATGCTGCCCCAAAATGAGAAGATAGATGCTGCTGGCATCAAAGATCAAATAAACACCTGTAGGTGGGGATAAGGATAGAACAGCACTGCTGTGCTAATGTTGAAAATTAACCAGGCAGGTGAGCTTTCTATTCCTTCAGCTGGAAACATGGCAGAAACCACTGGTAGAGTGGCTGATGTTTGGGAATGATGAAAGTATGCTGTAATGGTGGAGAGGCCTTCAAACATGCGTTACTTGCCTTGTAGTATGTTCTTCAAGGTAAATGGATGAAGAAACCATTGTGTGGCAATCTAAAGTATTTCCTTGTACTTCCTCACCTTCAGGAGTACGTGGCTGTAATTGCGAGCCTGGTGGTGGCCTGGCAGTGGCAGGAAGCAGGAGCCTTTCTGTTTGTACATCAATTCCACAGCATCTTTGTCAGATGACTGATTTTTTTCACTTAAGTAAACTTGCACTTTGAAGTGTCTAGACTACCCTGGTTCTTTCTTAGAAAGTAAAGTGGTCTATCCAGTACCTCTTTGCAATACCAGGGATATACAGATTGGCTAAGGTTACCTTCACGTTTTGATGGTTGATTATTCAAGACCACAAAACTGTAGTGCAGACTTCATATTTTTGATACTTATGTAGCAGAGACGAAATATCTGAGGGCTTCCTCTTGCACTGTTGTGCTCTGTATCTGTAAGTCTTGGAGTAAATGGTGACCAAGTAGAAACGTGACTTTCGAGGGTTTTATTAGTTGCACTGAGCATACCAAGAGAGAACAGTTTATGTATGAAAATGAATTTCCGTATTCACTAGATTATTTAGAACACAATGTTTTGATGTTCAAGTTTTGTGATCTGTTTTCACTGCTTTATGTTTGGTACGAGTGCTTTATTTTAAGTTCTGATCACCTTTGTTTCTTCTTTTAGAAGCAGAACTGAGCCAGTGAATGGAACATCAAAAGCAGTATGTAAAAACACAATCTCACCTTTTTTTAACACACAATTCTAAACAAGAAATTCTAAGCAAATTCTAAAGAAATAGCCTTGTGTTAATTTTGCAAACATTAACTTCATATATTTTCCAGTAAAACACAGTATGTATTGCAAATACAGTGTATTTAATTCAGCATAGTAAAAACTGAGTAATGCCATTGCTTGCGCAGTTTGAATGTGAATATTGGTATTTGTGCCTCGTAATGCATTGTATTTCATATTGAACATGCTAGGCTATTTCCTGTATGACTTTGTGTTGTACGGGTAATATATGATTGTTTTTAGATCATGCCAGTTCAAGGTTTGCACACTGATGTGCTACATCTGTCTATAGCTAGGAAATATGTATGTTTGTATGGGGGTGTGTGGGGTTTTTCTTTCTTGCAACAAAAATTGTTGTGTTTTTTTCCATTTTCACATTGTATCACTTAGCTTTTGTTTTTAAGTAATTTTTTGCCTAATGTTTTTTGAAAATGTTTTCAAAAGCCACTGAGAAACC
This sequence comes from Fratercula arctica, assembly GCA_947846985.1. Taxonomy (NCBI): domain Eukaryota; kingdom Metazoa; phylum Chordata; class Aves; order Charadriiformes; family Alcidae; genus Fratercula; species Fratercula arctica. The sequence goes on from CANTUZ010000007.1 coordinate 26,103,243, forward strand.
ATTATTGCTAAACTTGGTACTGTTTCTTACTTTTGACTCGGGGGCTCAAACAAATACCGAACCAAACATATCCCATGCATTTTGAGGACAGTTCTGATTCCTTTTCATGTCCTTAAATACTTGGGTATTTGTTCCTAAAAACTGTACAACTGAAGTGGTACTGTTTGGGCCCCTCTGAGTACATCAGTGTCTTTAATAGATTGATGTGAATTTACATATCCTTGCTACAGAAAGTGGTATTCTAAAGTTCTGCATTTGATCTTTCCACTTTATCTGATGAAGCAGTTTAACAATTTGTCTGCAAATGAAAATATCTAAACCCCAGTGTACAAATTCTGGCACAAGGTTATAGCCTGGTGCATTTGTGGGTAAAGTTCAATGTGTACCTCAAGGAAACCTCCAAGGGTCCCACCATCTTCAGAGCCAACGCAGAGGGCATTGCCTGTCCCAGCAGGGCTGGTTGCTCTGTAGGAGCTGCCTTGGATCAAATGCCGCCAGAAGTACAAGTTCCAGCCCTGCCCATAGACTGCAATGACCCTCTTGGTGTCACTGGGACCCCTTGATTGCTTTTCAGAATTGTAGCTGCGTTTCCTCTGGGGTTTTGCCTTTGGGCTTCTGTTATGGCTGCTCATCTACTAACCTGTAAGAACTGTTGTATGGTGAGATAGTAAGGAATGGAGGATGATGAGGGGTCGGTGGCTCAAAGGCCCAGAAGGTGCCGCCTGGAGCCTGGGCTAGCACTTGTACATGAGGACGGGCTGGGTTTTTCCTTGGCATGTCAATACATCCAGACTTCTTCGGAAGGACGTGCTGCACTTGCCCCAGCATCCCAAAGACAGTCTGCAATGCTCTGGGCAAAACCCACTTGTTAAATGACGGCATGGTTAGGAAGAACCGCTTAAGACAGGAAGGAAGTCTAATGTGTTGGGATTATTAAATTCGGGGGGTATGTATGTATTGAGCTGCCCCCCCTTTAAGGGGGCTTGTCCCCATCCCCACTGTGCTCCCGTTGCCATGGCCCATGTTCCAGCTGCAACTGTCAATGTCTGATGACGGGCACAACACAGCACTACTCCCCTGCTCCCCATGCTGCCCTTTTCCCCTGTTCCTGATGCCTCAAACAACAAACCCAGCCCTTCCCTTCTCCCAACACCTGTGTCTGTGTGCTGACATCTAGGAGGCATCATGAAAGCCCTCTCCTTTAGAGAGGACACTTGTGCAGCCAGAGGTAGGGCCCCACTCCAGGGAGATGGGCACCCCCACTGCCCGGGCAGGATGGAGCAGGCACCGCAGGAATGGAATGGGGTGGGCATCCTGCTCGGGGGGCTGGGAGCTTGGCTTGCCCTCTCCCCCCACCCCTGCAAGACCAGGGGGTGGGAGAAGCCTTTCTGGGCTGCTCATGCCCTGCTGGGATCGGGCCTCCCTGTACGGGGGGACACATCCCCCAGGAAGCCCAGGGTCCCCTGGGCTCGTGCCAGAGGGATGCTCACCAGGAGCAGCCAGGTGCTGCCCGGAGCCTGAGCTGGTGCCTCTGCTGCCCCTTTTCAGGCTGGAGCCCTGGGAGATGATCCCTGCCTGCAGAGCAGCACTGAGGCCAAAGGCTGCCTGCAAAGAGTAAGGAGCTTCTGGGTGCCCAGGCAGGCGTGGGGCCGGGGTCTGCACATGGGGGGCTGGGGGTCTGTGCCCGGGGTCCCCTTGTGGGGCAGGGAGCAGGGCCACTTGCCCCTGCCCACTCTGGTGCATTTGTGCATAGCCTGGTGCATTTGTAGGTAAAATCCCTGACACTTTTCTTAACTTCTGCCTGCAGTACGTTTTTGGATCTGGGTGTTTTCAGGGTTGGATGCTGCTTTCATTTCCCAAAGGTTAAGCCTTTTTTAGTATACCACCACTTTGAATTTACATTTGGAAAAGGGGCAGTATTTTTCTTCAGGTTTGAAAACACTGTCATTCTGCTGCTAAAATCTAAATGAGTGATCCAGGGAAATACTTGACTGGTAGTGGTCTAGGTCTGGATTTGGCACTTGGCTTGAATACCGTGTGAAACTGCATTTCAACATAGTCCTTGTAGTATAAAACTTACTGTGTCGTGGTTTTAATTTTTCATCTTTATTTTAAGTAGAACTGCTTTTTCTTCGCTAGAATGGTGTGAGGCATTACACTAACCCTGGATCACTGGATCTGATCACTTGGGTTGGAGTTAGTTTAACTGACCCAGTGACCCTAGCAGTTAATGTACTGCATTTATGTAAGCCACGTTTATAGTATTTGATCTAATTCAGATAGGTTTTTATTTCTTTAAAAGAATTATTTTTCTCATTGTTTGCTAGTATGTGTATAAACACAAATCAAATGTTCATAAATAAAGTTACCATTCTTTTAGCCTCGTGTGTTCCCTGCCATGTCTGCATTATATTTCTAAGTAGCATCTTACCACCAGCTAACAGAGGTGTCTCAAAAAAGGCCACAAAAAACAAAAGGAGGGAGGGCAGAAGCCTTGCATCGCTCTTTACATGTCCTCTCTCTCACTGTAAATCAGTGCAGCCTCAGGTGCTTCTAGTGTTGGAGACACAATTAGCTTTATTCTTAAATCTACCTCAGGTCTTGGTCAAAAGTGTGGGGATTTTGTTTTGTTTTGTTTTGTTTGAAATACATGTTTCTGTATGTATTTCAAAGCAGAACCTGGATCATAGTGTGGTAGGAATAAATCACTGGAAAGCTTGCAATTATTGTTGTAGAGTAAAGCAGCAAACTTAAAATTAGTTAAGACTGTTTTAAAAAGTATGCACAAAAACTTATTCTTTGCCTATTTCTTCATTATCTTGCTCTTACGTTAGTTGTCATTCCATGCTTGCAAATGTCTGCTGCTCTCCTCCTGTTACTACACCCAAAGCAAGGAAGTGAATCCTTTTAGTATGGCTGTGTCAGTAACTGCAAGGATCTCTGTTGTGGGAAACACCTTCATTTCAGTAATTTGAGGAGCTTATTATTTTTCTAGACAAAGTGGTGGGTTGTTTTTACTGGCTGATGTTTTGGATTGCTGTTTTCATTTGGGCTTTGTGGGGTATGGCAAGCTTGGCATTTTTAAACTTATTGAGCAGAGGGGCAGAGTTCATGTTTCAGGGCCGATACGCCGGTGCTGTATTTTGACAGGCAACTATACTCTGTTCCTGAAAGCATAACCATGTGCCTTTATCAGCGATGTGAAATTAGCGATTAATTTACAAACTACACTGAAGATAAGTTTCCCGCAGTGATGCTTCCTTCTCAAATAAATATTTTTTAAAAAACCTTTTCAGCTGAAAATTAACAGCTGCCTTACCCCTTCGACTTTTAAGCAGTTGCGAGCATTTGACAAGGGTCCCTCTCTGAGATATTTGGGAGCAAGAAGTTGATCTGAAGCGGGTTTGATTCATTTAGTTTCTTCTCATCGACCACATAGGCACTCCTAAGCTCTCATAGTTTTGGACTTTGTTTTGAACAAAGACAAATTACACTGGGTTTGAAACGCCTGTTTCAGTGACACTCAGAGGATGTAGTGCTACTCTCAGACTAGAGTAGAGGTTAACTATTGCTGTGTTTTGATTATGGAAATTGAATATGTGTTTCATTTTTTGTGAACAGATTGATGACTCTCCTGCACCTCTTTCTCTGGCCCAGCTTGTGAAGGTAAATATATACATATATAATCTTGTCAAATACTTACACACACACACACCCCGCCCCAACGTGTGTGCTTTGTATTTTTAAATCTCATGCTGTGGTCTATAGACAACTTCATAAATTCTAGTATATCTACAGTGAGCAACACAAACTAATTTGTTTGCACGCAGACTGTGTAAATTCTGAAAATGTACCTAATCGTTCATCGGAATATACCAATGTGTGTGTGGCATATTAGCAGATGTGGCCTCCTGAAACTGTTGTAATACCGTGTTTTGCGATGGAACTGCTTGCATTTTTTGCTCAACAACGCACAACTTTGGGAAAGCACTAGTGATTGCACCTTGTGAAAAGGCATAGTGTTAGCCAATTAAAACGCTAGTCTATAAAGTTACAAAGATTAGAGAAGGCAGGGCCTAATGCAGCGGAGCTAGTGCATTTTGCTAAAGCTAGCAATTTTCTTCTGAAAATAAAGGCGGGAGTTCATTTCCAAGAAAGAGAAATCTTTTCCCGCTGGTAACTTCTTCCCTCTCTCACTGCAGTGTAAGACACATTTCCTAATGTGTACATTTGGGGGGTGGGGGGGAATAAAGAAAAAAAGAAAGAGTTTGGAAGGTAGCCACCAAAAGACATTGGTCTCCTTTATTGCTGTCCCTAAACGTGTCCTGTCTGTGAGGTTCTGTAACCTCATGTGAAGTTCTACTCTAAAATGTGAAAAACTGTCCAAGTGGGGTAGATGTTTAAGCTTTTGAGAAAATTTAAATATTTCAGAAAAATATGGCAGCTCAAAACTGTTACTTTCTCTAACCTCTTTAGTGCAGATTGGCTTAGCATGGAGGCAATGTGTTAACAGTCTTCTGGTTTGTTATTACAATGTATTAAATGCCATATTTCAGTCTTGGTCTATTCCTAGTAATGTTTTGTGGGTTTTGGATGTGCTTTGTAAACCATTTGGGTTCCAACAAATGAGTCAAGCATCTGTAAAGTTTTCTGTAAATGTTAATGGAAATGATTTCAGAGATATCCATCTGGATTATGTTACTGTTGAGAAAAAACTATGTCTAAGAAACAACAATTTAATAAAATGTAGAAACTAGTTTGTTGCTTTTGTGAATGAATGCATATAAAACCAAAAACATGAGTGGCTGATCTGAAGGATGGGTACTTGAAGGTCCAAATCATTGACAGTCAATCCCTTAGACCCTGCTTGTAACTGGACTTGTGTGTAATAAAAACATTTTAAGAAATGCTGCTTAAATAAATCCAGCGGGCTTCAATAATTTGAAGATCTAGTGCTGCACAAGGCTTATATTACAATTTGTATGTTAAAAGGACACAGTCAACTGAAAAAAACCTGCAGATTTTGCTTACTATAGTTAAATCACTTAATAGGAAGAAGTTAGTAGGGGGAGAACATGCGATTTGGACTGCCGAGAGCACATGATGGTCAAACTTCTACTGCAAGGAATCTTTTGTCTTGCTGAGGGACTATAAAAAGCTTGATTCCTTTTAACACTTCTGTGTCTGAAGCTGAATTTCAGCATGCAGAAACAGCTTCCCCGACTCTTGAGTTGAGTGTCCTTTTAATGCTGCAAAGCGTAAATAATGATAGTTGCATACATCTTTCTCCATTAAATGTACAGTGAATATCTCCTTCCAATAGTCTGGAGCTTAAAAATCAGTTGAAGAGTACTGGATAGCATAATTTTTTCTACACATGGCTTCAGTCCACTTGGAAGAAAACTGGATTGATTACACGAGTTTCTATGTGAGGTGCAAACAGAGCCTAAGATTTTGAGTGCCCAAGAACACTCTTTTCCAGCAGGTTAATGGACACATAAACATCATGTGATGGCGTAAGGACTCCCCAGAACATCTTCAGGGCAACAGTATTTTCTATAAGCAGCTGTTTTCATGCAGCCTCAGCTAGCGTTGTGCTGCTCTTTACAGGATGGGGTGAGTGGTGTCGTCTCTGTCTGTATGGGCGCAAATGTGTTTCCAATGCGTGTGTCAAATGCTTACCTGTTAAACAGACCGACAATCTGGCTGAAGCCAATGCTTCCGAAGAAGATAAAATAAAAGCTATGATGATACAGTCTTGCCGTGAATACAGTCCAATCAAGTAAGTGTCGATAATGGCAAATCTGTTCTTTGAAGATTCTGGAAAAATTGTAGAGATGTTTGTTTTAACAGGAGAGACACATGCATACCTTTTTCTTCTTTTCTCAAAAACCTTTTAGTTACATGAAGAAACCCTGGGATACACCTCCACCATCATATCTATGCTTTTGTTGTGGAAAACCTGGCCACTAGATAAAGAACCGCCCAACGAATGGGGTAAGACTGTGGGGGACTTCTGGTGTTACTCAGCTTTTCATTTTTCACGTGGCAGTTACGTAACAAATACATGAACACTCATATTAGGAATTGTTTCTCTTGGAATGAAATACAGAGGATATAGGACAATGTTGCAAAACCTTTCAAAATTCAAGGGAAACCTGGAATTTAAAATGTAAAATGTTCTTTTATCTTGGTCGTAGATATTAAATATGTCCATAGATCTTTCTCTGTGAACTGTCATGCGTATTTTTATACATTTCAACACTATTGAAAATCTTTCTGTTTTTAACGCTTTTTAATGACAGTTCACAGTTTTTAGAATTTCGTATAAAAGGAAGATGTTTCTCTTGATCCCACCTATTGAATATTTGCATGTTTTAATTACGCACGTCTCTGGTTGAGTATTCATGCCATGTAATGTTAGTCGCTGAATGCATATGCAACCTTTGTACATATCAATGGTGAACGTAAGTTTCTCCAGTGACTGGTTCAGAGCCCTGAATTGGACTTTTTCTCTGAATTGCGCTTTGGAGGAGGAGCAGGTTTGTGTCTCTTCTCCGAGTGGATGGTGAGATAAGCGATATGTAATCCTTGCAGAAGCTGAAGTTAAGCAAAAGAATGTCCACTGAGTTCAAAATGCTGCTCAAGTCTTTGAAACATCCTGGCTATATTAATTTAGGAAAATAAGTATTTTAGTCGAGTAACCCTTAGGCTAGGTAAAAGGAGAGGATTAAGGGCTTTTGCTGCTTAAATTAATCATCGAAGTGTCATTTCAAGTGTGGGTCTTAAGATGAGCTATGTCTGCATTTCTTTTCTTAACAGGACAAAAATTTTAAGCCTGTTCCCAGAATTAAGAAGAGCACGGGAATTCCAAGGAGTTTCATGATGGAGGTGAAAGATCCCAATACAAAGCGTGCTATGCTGACAAACAGCGGAACGTATGCAATACCAATTATTAATGCGTAAGTATGGAACTAACTGGACTGACCAAAAAGTGAAGGAGAAAAACCATGCGTAAATGTCTGAGTGGCAATGCAACCAAGTTGGCCGGCATCTGTAACTATGGGGGAGGAAGCATTGTCATTGTATGTTAACCTCAAAATCTGTGATACTTTCTCGTATTAGAATAGGGTGGTCCTACTGTTCATGCCCCTGGAACTTCAGAGCTTGGAAAAGTTTTCCTGTACTCATCGTTAACTTTTTCCTTCCTCATCCCGCCCTCCAGGGAAGCTTATGCTAGAGGAAAGGAGAAGCCTCCCTTCTTACCAGCGGAGCCGTCCTCCTCCTCCTCAGAAGACCCTATTCCAGATGAGTTGTTATGTCTCATTTGTAAAGAGATAATGACTGATGCAGCCATTATTCCCTGCTGTGGAAACAGTTATTGTGATGAATGTGTTACTCCCGTGTTTGTTCATTCCAAACACCACATCTGATTTTCTGAAAGAAGAAACAGGAGATGACAAAATTTCTTTGTTACCAGTTCTATTCCATACTTAAGTGTCCGCTGAATAGGAAAGGACTCTTCTCATATAAAGGAAAAAACAAAAGACAGAAAGCTTTTTTCCTTTTTTACATATCTAGTTAAATCCTCTTTACATGTGGAAAGACAACCACGAGAAGAGTGCAGAGCTGTGCAGGTGATTACAGTATTAGATATTGAATGCATTTAGGTTTTTTCACAGCCCTTTCTCTCACACAAAATCGTATAGCCAACTCTGGTTGGCTAATTATAGCCAACCTTACTATGGTCTGCCACAAACCGATAGTTAGGCATTTAATCCACATTCTTCCCCACAGGAGAGCTGGTTAAAGCCTTCAGAACTCAAGGCTACTGATGTTCTTTTGAGGTGTGTTTTATTCATTAACCTGGAGGGTGGTGACTTCTCACTGTACTAGAGAGTGGCAAAAAGAATCGTCAAAACATCCAGACACGTCCATCTTCAAATGTTACGTTAGTGAAATATCAAAACTGCACAGTTATTTGCTGCATCCTAGAAATGTGTTACACTGTTGAACATTTATAGCTTCATGGTCTCAATTCAAGACCATATTCACCCATTCATCATATATGTCTTTTTATGATTGATTGGAGCCCCCAAAATTTCCTTACGTTGGCTAGACCTACTTTGGTGATTCTAATTATGCACAGGCATTAGAACAGCATTGCTGGAATCTGAGGAACACACATGCCCAACATGTCATTGGACAGACGTTTCCCCTGACGCTTTAATTTCCAACAAGTTCCTACGCAAGGTAACAGGATGACTTTTATGTAAACTGTAAGAAAAGTCTATTTGCAAAAAGCCAAAAGGGAAGAAAATATTAATTTAGATCTCCTCAAAACCCGCTAAATTAAATAGGCTACATTTGCTTTTCAAATCCATTATCTGTTGTTAGAGAACCTGACAACTCTTTGGAGACAATGGGGAAAATTCAGGTCACGCTTTTGTTTAACATGATTGCCTTACTTTCAAATTCGGTGTTAACACTGAAGTATTTTAAATACAGGTACTCTGAGTTACCAGTTGTTACTACCAGTGTTTAAGGTGATGTGTTCGTATATTTGTATGTTGATTCATTTTAGGACTGACAGCATTTACAGGAATACACAAGTAATTTTACTCTGTGGGGGTTTTTGTTCATGTATCTACTGAAGTTTCATATTACCTTGTGGTAAATGTTTTTCTGCCTCTAGGCTGTGAACAACTTCAACAATGGAACTGGCTACACAAAAGGGCTCCACCAGACAATTCAGCAGCAGCAGCAGCCACCACCTCCACCACCACTCATGACTGTTGCACCTCCTGGACCTTTTCAGTAAGTAAATCTGTAGATCAACACGAATATAAAAGACACCAAGATGCCAAAGTTAGATGATTCTTCTTGAGCTTCTCCGCCAGCAATTTATGTCTCATTAGTGACAGTTCCAGATAACTGCGGAAGTTCTGTTTTGTGAAAGTCCTCACTTTGAATGAAGACACTTTGATAAGTTGGAAGTGTGCCTCCTGCAAGAATTTTCTCAGAAGTATTGCTTGTTTGGTTCCCTTATCAGTCATTCCGTACAGGCTTACCCTGAGAGAGGAACGCTTTTTCCCCAGGACCCCTTTCATTTGAAGTGGCTACCAATTCCTAAAGAAACCATTTTGTTATGGCAAACCTTGAGTGCGATAATTTCTCTTTAGTACTGAGGAAATAATATTTTCATGAAAAGTGTAAAAGCACAATTATGGGTAAAATAGGCCAGGTGTTTTCACATTACTTCTTTCTACAGTATTTCTATCATCAGTCTTATGATAAGTCAGTCACCCTCAGTAATACCCAGTGTAGTCAGTGATGCATACAGATTGGATAATAAACACTGAAACACTGTAAATGTGAAGTATTTACAAACGTGACTGTCTAAGTTTGCAACCCATGAAGTCATATGAAAATACATGAAAAACCTGTACTATTGTTTAGGGCTTATATCCTTTGACTTTGTGCTTTGGATGCAAACAGCCACTCTGTTCAGAAGACTGTCAGGCTCAGCCGTACCGTTGAATACAAAGGATCACAATCCAAAAGAACCTCTAAGGCAGCCTCTGAAGTAGCACATAACATTTCCTAATAGAATTTCAGTGCTTCTGTCTTCCACAACTGAGGCTCTCTCTCTGGGTTAAACATACTCTAATCCTTACATGTGCAGCTACCTTAATAAAATATGTTTCCAGTGAGCTTTCTCTTTAACTGCCAGTAGTCCACATGAACTTCTTGACAGCACTTCATTTGGAATCACCCAGCTTCACTTTTGTAAATCCAGTGAAGATTATTTTGTAAATTTTTTTCTCCATTTACAGTAGTCAGCCTTTTCTGACCTTGGACTCTACATTTCAAGCAGCACTTCAAAAGACTGCTTGAACAATAAAAATTTGGGGGTTTTTTTGTAGCAATGCTGATAGCGTTATACCTCCTGCTGCTCTGGTGACTGCTGCTGAACCTTCTACATCTTCCTCACTGTCAGTCAGCAGTTTGTTGAAAGAGAGGTAAGTTGTATTTCAACATATGCAGTGATTCTTGCATTTAGTAGAGCTTATTTTCCAACTGTTTGCATTTACTCACAAGGCCTGTCAGGTTCCTGTATGAAGACAAGTAGCATTACCAAATCTTCCAGGCCCCCAAGGACAATCAGTGCCCACAACTGGTAAGTAACTATAACTTCAGAATTTCTTTAAAAAAATTACCTTCAGATACACTGAATGGGAATTTTCTCTTTTTCCTCTCCCGACTCCAAAAGGTCATCCAATGAGAGCCAGTACACCTCGCTCAGCAGGTGGCAGACCAGGCTGGGAACTGTAAGTATTCCACAGCAATTCAATATATTACTACTTGTAACGAGGCCATAACACGTAACTTATACAACAGCTGATTTACAATGAAGAAAGTATGCACAGATAGTTGTGGAGAATACAAGTGGTAATTAATTTTTAAATGGCTTAATTCGAATTGGCTTTAACAGAGGGAGTCTGGGCTTGCGGTGAGATTATTTAACATAAAACCCCGGTATATGATTGAAAAGAGGACTCTGAAAAACAGACATTTTTTGAGGACACTATAGTTACATATAAAAATGAAATAGAATCAAAGAATCGGATGGAAAGCCATCCTTTTGATTGCTGGCTGAATAGAGCTGAAAAAAATGATTTCCCAATAGAAACCACTCCAACATTCTTTTTTTAAATTTTTGACAACTTAGTTGATACTGATTGAGCACATTATTGGAAAAGTCAGTGCTCCTATTTTCTGACAATTTTGAATTTCTTCAACGTAGCCATCTCCAATAGCCAAGCTGCTTTCTCTCAGATGGAGAGAGAGGAGCCTGTCTTACCTATTATCACAGTGACAAGCTAGTCCTTCCTTTTGGTATAAATTTGTTCTAGGTAGATTGTAAGGGTGCACTGTGTTTATAAAATCTTAAGATAAATAAATAACAGAAAACAGGATCCATCCCACAGATTGTCTGACATCTTAATTCAGTAAACAAGAAAATAATTCAGGGACAAGAACAGGCCAAATATGTCATCAACAACATGGGAAGTATTAAGTGTATCAAGGAGTGGCAGAGGAGCAGTGGGCACTCAGCACATGGGAGATGGGAGTCGCTTTTAAGCACGGGCAGTCTCCATGTGCAGTCGCAAAGCTGAGTATAAGGAGAGAAGACTGAGGGAATTGCCGGGGGTGAGGATGTGGAGGGCAAGTATGAAGATCAAGAAATGAGTGTAGTCTCAAATGAACAGAAAGCAGGGAGAAAAATGCTTAAGTTGAGAACAAGAAGTGCTCGCCACCACGCTCCCACTTCGTTCTCTTTCCTCTTTAAAATCAGGGCAGAGTGTTACAAATGGTGACACATGTCTTCGGGTTTCTTTAGAAGTTCAAATCGAGGACGCCCACACCATGAATGCACTCAAAGAAGGACTCAAGCCCCAACACTACCAGCATCAACACCAGTCTTTGTGCCTGTGCCTCCACCTCCCTTGTATCCTCCACCTCCCTTGTATCCTCCACCTCTGGAAACTGGTGGCTTTGGCTAGTATTTTGTTGACATTGTTAAACTTCTCTTAGGAATTGAAAGATATGACTTGCATATAAGGAAATCTTGAATGGGTGAAGGACTTTGAGGGGAGGAATGATGCTAATGAACACATGCGAAATAATGTGAAATGGTTCTTTAAAAAATAATAAGAGCAAAACTTGTGAAGAAAAAGCTTAGGGTAGCTGACATCTTCTATCCCCAAAAATCACGTGGGCAGCAGTCTAAATACCTCTATTGGTAATGCTGCCAGTATCTTTCCTAGGGTAATGGCAATGGGTCGTAGACCTAGAGGCTGAGTTCAGAAGCCATCACTTATCCTTGGTTAGAGCTATTATGTGCAAAATTTTGCTAGGACATGTGGCTAGAAGCAACCTGATTGCTGTACAATCCATATTTTGCTGTATTTTGCATCCTGTACAAATTGCCAAATAAGTAGTGAAGTTAAATCAACTGAGCGGGCATTTTAAAATTGAGCTTTACTGTCTTCAGGCTGGATCGTGTCTTCTTGATGTTTGATAGTGCACTGTAGCCATTAAGACTTGCTCTTTTTGCATCTTACTGCACCAAAAAGAATTTGCACTGCATGTTGTAGCTGAGCAGTGAAACACGTGTGTGTTCGCATGCCAGCAGAAGCCAGTATACGCCACCTTCAATCAATCAATAGCTGTGGTAGTTCATGTGACAGAAATGGTGGATATAAACTTACCCTTCCTCTATGCTTTTACACTATCAAAGCAGCATGTGTTCTGTCTTGTAAGCAGAAATTTTTACATGTTATCACATTCTTCAATTTGCAGTAGTGTTATGTCAGCAGCTGAAAGCAGCTTTGACATAAGCACATGGAGAGGGGGAAAAAAACAGCTAATTTTGGGAGGAAAAAAAAAAACTGGGAGAGTGACTGTTTTGAATTAACTTCATTTATGGTTTTTGTGTTGTTTTTTTTTTCTAAGGTCCAAGTCTCCCTATAGTGCTTCATTTTACTCTAGAAGTTCGTATACCCACTCCAAGTCAAGATCAGGTTCTTCCCTCTCTGGTTCCTACTCTCCATCATTTAGTCGCTCCCGTTCTCGTTCTTTCTCGCAATCACCACTCTATCCAAGAAGAGGCAAAGGGAAGAGTTGTAAATATCGCTCTAGGTCAAGGTCTCATGGTTGTCACTGTTCAAGGTCACGGTCACCCCCATACAGAAGATACCATTCATCGTCAAGGTCTCCAGTGTTTAGAGGCCAGTCTCCCACTAAACGGACTGTACCTCAAGGCGATGGAGAAAGGCAGTACTTTAACAGATACAGAGAAGTTCCCCCATATGATATGAAAGCTTACCATGGCAGATCTGTTGACCTCAGAGATCCATTTGAAAAGGAGAGATACACAGAATGGGAAAGGAACTATAGAGAATAGCACAAAAAGTTTTACAAGGGCTTTTCTATTGGTGCTTAACCTTGACCACCAGTAAATAGAATATTTCTCCAGATAGGTTTGTTCCACCTGGGACCGGACGAGAGAATTTGCCATATGCTCGGGGACGCAGGGAAGACTATCCTGGTGGGCAAAGCCACAGAAGTTGTAATAGAGATGGACAGGACCCTGAAAAAACCTTCTGGAAGAGAGCACCACAGCATAAAAGATCCTACAAAATCAAATGAGAAGGACATGGAATATCCACTGGAAGATGGCAAAGGAAATGAATGTAAAAAACACCGGAAGAGAAGAAAAGAGGATGAGAATAAAGGATTTCCCAATGCTGAGTTTTTAGAAGGTGTGAGAAAACCAAGAGAGCCAGTAACAGCAGAAGATGTTAAAACAGACTCTCTGTTCACACTCACAAGCAGAGATGACGCCACCCCTCTGCGAGATGGGCCTATGGAAGCAGATTCTATTGCTTTCCAATCGGTGTCTGAAAAGGAGAAAAAAGAGCAGGACAAGACAAAGATGAAAGTAGAAGCGGCCGTGCCTCCCAAGAAAGACAATAAAGCTAAAGCTTCCCAATTAGTGGACACCAATCGTGAAGAATCTCCCAGTATTTCACAGGGACCTCCTGTGAAAAAAGTGAAGGAGGAGTTGCCAAATACAATGAGAAGGCTCTTGTTACCCCATGGAATGTTCACCCAGAAGTGACAAAAGATCACCCAGAAATCAGGCCAGCCAAGGAGAAAAAGGTCAAGAAAGACCATCCAAAAGAAACCAAGTCAGACAAGCTCTCCAACAAAGAGCATAAGTCAAAAAAACTGATGAAAAAAGCAAACCTTCTGATGTAAAACCCAAAAAAAAAAAAAGTAGATAAAATGTTTGATAAGGAACATTATCATGTTTTGTCATTAAGACCATGAAGCAGCATAATAATGACATAACAGCCCCTGCTGAAGACATCATTATTACGATCCGGGTTCCTCAGTCCAAGCAGGATAAAGATTACTTTGAGTCTGAAAAGGAAGACATTAAATCTACCCAGGTGCCTGCAAACATAGAAAAACCTGCTAGTGTTATAAAAAAAATGTGAGTGCCAAGCCACCAAACCCTGTAGAACACAATGAAAAAGAGACGGAGCCTTTGGAGAAAACACGGAAAACTACAAAAGAGGTGAGTTGTGAACCTCCCAGCATGAGGCAACAAGTTGAAAAATTCTGATGCCGAATGAAAAAAGGAAAACCAAAGACCAACGTCATTCTTTGTCAGACAAAGACACTTCTGAGAATAGAAAGAGCAGTATTCAGTGAGAAAAAGACCACTCAGAATGTGCAACTGAACAAGGAAATTGAAAAAATACTTCTCAATCTTCCAAAGACTGCACATCTTCAGAGAAACGTGATACTGGCCGTGGATCCACTGCTGAAGACTCTGCTCCCAACCCAGACAAAAAATCTGACCATGATGGCAACAGCGATCATTCTAATGCCAAGTGACGAGATGAAAAGAATGAATTAGCAAGGAGAAAAGACTCCCCTTCTCGAAACAGAGAATCTACATCAGTACAGAAAAGTAAGCCGAGAGACGAGTGAGCACAGCTGTCCAGAAAGGGCTCTGGAGATGCCAAAAGGAGCAGCTACAGTCCCCTGCGTGGGCAGACGCAGTCTGATCATAAAGCTGCTCACGCTTCCAAGCGTCCACTGGATGAAAACAAGTTTCTAGATAAAAATTCAGAGAAAGAGAAGCATGTACCAGAAGTAAAGGCAATAAAGGGAAAGAGCCAGGTGGTAATAAATCACCTTTGAAACAAGAATCACCAGATATAAAAAATGAGAAAGTGAACATGACTGGACCAACTGATAAAAGTGTTGTCACACCTAAGCCTCAGGTAAGCAGCTCCTCACAGCTCTCTTCTGATCTAACTCGAGAGACTGATGAGGCTGTGTTTGCACCAGACTGCAGTGAAAGTGACAGAGAGTAACTATGGTTTTGGCTCAAAACCTCAAAGCAAGACAGTAACGTGTCTGCAAAAGATGAGAAAGCTGCAGGAAAAAATCCTAAAGAACCAAAAGACAAGGCTGTTGCTAAGGCGAAAGAGGATACAGCAGCAGCTCCTGCAGTTGACCAGCCTGATGCAAGCCAAAGTCAAAGTCAAACTCCCAGTGTTAGCTGCAGCCACAGTCAAAGCCCTTCTGAGAGTCGGACTCGAAGCCACAGTGGCAGTGCCAGCTCAGGATTGAGTCAAGACAGCAAGAAAAAGAAAAGGAAAAAAGAGAAGAAAAAGCACACGAAGCATAAGAAACACAAGCAGCGTAAGAAACATTGGAAACGAAACAGAATTCGCAAAGAGCCAAAACCACAAACACAAGAAGAAAAAAATCGAAGAAGAGCAAAGAGAAGGGTGAGCAAAAAGTGAAATCTGTCACTCCATGGAATGACAGATAATGAAAAAATGACTGAATTCTTAAGTCATCTGTATCAAATTTTGTTAAAATGTAAATGAATTTAGGTGTTGCAAATAATGGCATGGAGGAGACTGTGCTGCCCTTAAAATATTGCAGCTGGATTATTTGATTTTTACATCGGAGCTTTATAGAAGCTCTGATGTACAGAATTGTGAGCTGTGACAATGCAACATGAAAGGTTTTGCTGGGGCATCTTAGTTTTAACCACAGTTCATTAGTTTGGGTGGAGTTTCAGGTACTATGAACATTTTCATGGTTGAGTATTTTTTTTAATTGCCTGTCAAAAGCAGCTGTTATAACTGATTATAAAATATCAGCAGAATGATTTGCAGAATACACATAGCCCTGTTACATCACTTTTTGATTACAATAAAATGTTTTCAGTAAACCGTCCAACGTGATGAGATTTCCAGTGACAGCGGGACATTAGCAGTGAAAAAAATAGTGACAGAAAAATGCTAGCAGTAAAAGCTTGCTGGTAGCTAACGTGAAAAATAACAGCAACGTGTTTAGTTTTGAAAAGACTGGTAGGACTTTAAATCTTTTGAACTGATGCAATGTGGGGACGTATTGCCAAGAGGTGCATGTTTTTCACGTGCCAAGTGGACTTGATTTTATATTGTAAAGGGTAGCATATGGCCCCAAACATACAGCCAGTATTAACAGCTGGGACTGATTATTTTAAAATAAAGTTATGTATGAAGCTGTCACATTTCAACATTGTTCTAGTTTGTTTAGAAAGCTGTTGTCATTTGCCAGCAAACATTTACACACATGCTTTAAGATGCCCTGTAATCTGTATTTCCTGTCATAACTCTGCTGATCCCCAAGATGTTTGTGTTTTTTAAACAGAACCTTTAGTAGTAGCATTTTCATATGGTGGTGCCATGATACAGAACTAACCCTTCCATTAATAGTGGGGTTCAGCAAATGAGTTTGGCAGAAGAAGAAAGCCCACTGGAAAGTCAGGCTTCTGCTTTAAACTACTTTGAACAGTGATAATCTAGAAAGTGTAAATTTAATTAGCTTGATAATTTTAAGACAGATGTAATTTAAAAAAAAAAAAAGAAAAAAAAAAAGGTGGCAGTGGTGTGTGTTGCTCCACTGCCAGCAAGCCAGCATGGTATGAAACACTTCTCATTGTGCATTAAGGGCATAACATCACAGTAACGGTTGAATTCAGTAAGGAAAGCCTTTGACTGTTTGGCTGTTGGGATTTGCCCCAAAGGAGTTCTGTTTGAAAGTACTATAAATTAAAGCATCATTTTAGGGCTTCCCATTTGCGAAGACTATTTTGTTCAAAAAGTGTCATAGTCTATAGGTACTGTTACTGGGGTATTTAGCAGTACAGAAATAGTAAAAAGTAAATAGTAATACTGATAATTCATCTTGCTTTTCAGTGGGGGTGACTATCACACTTCAAATATTGGGTTAGAAATTGGGCATCCTCTACTTCTGATGGTTAAAACAAGAACAAACCAGAATTAGTCCTGGATTTCACTTCCTGTAGTTTGTGCCTTCTCGTGTCAAGGCGTTCTTGGTGGACTTCAGGTGTTTTCTGCACAAGGTAAAGCAGACTTTCCAGTTAAGCGACTCAAATTTTTACTTCCCAGAATCAAAAAGCACCGATCCATCCTAGTTGTTCAATGTACTCACCCGGCATTTCCTATGTGTGCTCCAGGGAACTTGTATCACCAAAGCCAACTCCAGATGTGTGGGAATTTAAGGCAGCCTCTGACTCTCCCTTTGCATGGTCACTGCTCGTGATGATGAGGCCACTGAAAACTGAAGACTTCTTTGTCGCCAGTCTCTGTGAACATACTTTGGCCTAATGAGAGACAGAAAACTTAGGACTCGGTGAAATGGGATTCTTATTAGAGTTGCAATGTGTGAAGTATGCCTTATTATCAAGGTTCAGAATAATTAGTAATTGCATGGAAGTAAAATTTTGGATGTTTCTTTATGGCATAGCTCCATAAAACCAGGCAGAATCCCATATTTTTATATGACCTTGTGCCGAAAGAACTGTAGTTGAAGCTTGTCAAGCTCAGTTAAACTCTCCTCTCTTTTCAGAGCGCTGTAGCAGCACTACTGGTGATTCTTCAGTCTCCTGCGAATTTAGTTTACTCTGCATATGGAGTTTCTTATGATTACTTTTTTCCAGGTTTTTTGAGCTGAAGAATATGTGGAATGCAGTTATGCTCAGGCCTGAGGAGGTAATTTTTACTACATGCATGTTTGGAAGTCTCCTGACCGAATTTCTGAAGTTTTTAGGCAGTGCTGACAGTAACGTGAAGGGAGGTATCCGAACAGGGCGCTCTGGGTGAGGGTAAATGCTGGAACACATCTGACTTCAGGCGGTGAAATGTTGACGTGGAAGGCTCGAGCAATAACACGCAGACCAATATGATCAGGTTAATGCCAACTTTATTCAACCTAAGTGTTACATTTATAGTCTTATGATTTCTGTTCACGCGCTCTAACTCCTACTAATTGGCTGCATGTTATCCTCACGAGCTGTCCACGTGCTTAATTCTTTCTTGTCATTGGTCGACCTTTCTTGACGTATGATGTTTTCAATTCCTTTGTTACACTTCTTTCTGGTCAGCACCTCCTTATCTCATGTCTGACAGTAACCTTTCTTAAACTCATGTCAAGGCAGGCCTACGCAGCTGCTACCAACTCCTCAGTGCTTGGAGTGTTCATAGGGTGACCTCGTTGTATTAGAAATCCTTCCACAGTGAAATACAGTTCAGGTGGTGAAACTGCAGTGACGGAAAGCACGCTTACAGAGCAAAATCAGTTTGGACTGTTGTTCAGACATAAGAAACAGATATTGACTCAGTGGCTAAATTTAGTATGTTCCTTCTGGAACAATACTGCTTGGTTATCTTCTAGAGGTTAAGTGTGGCCCGTTCCATGGAAATGATCACAGATCCCAAGGTCTGTCTTCAGAGAACCCATGGACCAAGATACCTCATCTCCCACCTTCAGGTGAGGTGGAATGGGTCTGAACGGTTTGAACACACTGACATGCAGCAACTCTTAAGCTGGAAAAGCTCAGGCAGGGACGTAGGTGGTTTGAAAATCTGAGTGTAAATGACCAAACAGAAAGCTACCCCAAAGTGGTGACAGACTCATAGGTTATCATCCACAGCTCTGAAAAAAAACTGTGTGAAGAAGACAAAGGCATAAGGCACAGGATAATGTCGTGCAAGTGTAGAGATAAAATCAAGAAACCTAGGACACAAAATTAATTTTAGTTAGAGCCCCTAATAATTGTTTTGCATTTTAAAAGTAAAGGCCAGGAAGGAAAAGCTTATATCCATTGCTTAATGAGAGAGAAGAAATAATGGTTGAAACAGTAGTGGCAAATCCATTTTTCCTTAGTCTTCACCATAAAAGGTTGATTGTAACCAGCTTCAGGGAAATTTAGGTCAGTAAAATACCAGGATCATGGGCTAGAGAAAAGAGTATATTAAACAATGTTTTGGATAAAAGAACTGCTTGACTAGTAAGGGTAGGAGCCAAAGGGCCTTTTTTAAACTGAGGGATGGCATTACATCTGCGACAACTGAAGACCAAACCTTCTACCTACCTTCAAAGGGGAAAAGAATTGGAGTGTGTTTACATATTTGTTCTAATATTACTCCAAATTTGGCCGATTATTTTGTAGTGTATAAACACTAGGAGGAGGAAGTCATGCTCGAACTGAAGAACACGAGTCAGACCTGGCCCTGTCTCTGCAAACTCTGGCTGTGAGAGCACGGTGTGGAAACCTGAGCGCTGCCGCAGATGAGAACAACGTGTGTTTACATATTTGTTGGAGTCCTCTGCACAAGAAGGACATGGACCTGTTGGAACAGGTCCAGAGGAGGGCCATGAAGATGCTCAGAGGGCTGGAGCCCCTCTGCTGTGAGGACAGGCTGAGAGAGCCGGGGTTGTTCTGCCTGGAGAAGAGAAGGTGCTGGGGAGACCTTAGAGCCACGTTCCAGTCCCTAAAGGGGGCCTACAGAAAAGGTGGGGAGGGACCTTTGATCAGGGAGTGGAGCCATAGGACGACAAGAGCCATCAGTGAACAGAGCATACTGTTTCTCGTTATCTGAGAGTTTGTTATATGGTGGGGCTTCCTCAGCATGAGACACCACCTCCTCTGGTGGCATTCCAGAGACTTTGCCTTCAAGCCAGTTTGTGATCACTTCTAAAATTCCTGGACAATTTGGGTTTCCTATTTGAGCTCACTGTGTGATTAAGGCAACCCACTTACTCCAGGTAGCATCGGGGGCATGATGAGTAGAAGGAACTTTACCTTTGAACATCCAGCCCAGCACTGGCCATCGGGGCACCAGGAGGAGCTGTGCTTGGGTACCAATTACCTCTGAAGCAGCTCCAACTCCTTCACATGCTGCCAGAATTTCTTTCTCAGTTGGAGTATGGTTGGCCTCAGAGTCTTTGTATCCTCGACCTCAGAATCCTAGGGGTCGACCTTGAGTCTCCCCTGGTGCCTCCTCTGGAGTCTAATTACTCTTTTTTCCAGCACACATTTGTTTGGGTTTTTAGTTTTAAAACCTCAGTGAGCTCTGATGTGGGAATAGCAAAACGTCCCCTCTACATCTTTAGGAAGAATGGTACATTGAAGGAAAACTGTTCATGTAAGCTCTAAATGATATGTTTCCACTGCCAAAGGTTATAACACTTTTTAATATCTTCGCCATCCTCGTCTTCTTTCTTTTCACTTTCTTCTGATGGCACTATGACTACCATACCTCAACACAGTATTCACACAAATCATATGTGGGAAAGTAACAGAAGATTGGTGAGGAGGACTGCAAACATGCTCAAGTGACTCGCACCTGAGGTGAGAGAAGGAGGAGGAGGAGACATCCCCCATGTCTGTGGGAGAACACAGGTCACCTGAGAGAGTGGGTTTTGAGTGCATTTAGGGGACTTTGGCCAATGGGTTGTGGGGCTAAGTGGGCTATGTCCAGCCACAGGTTGTACACCTACCCCACTCTGTGTTCACCGAGGGGGAGCCTGGGTGCTGTATTTGTGGGGGGTGTGTGTGTGTCCCAGTTTCCTCCCCACCCCAAAGTGTCCCTCCCATCTCCTCAGTTTCCCCCAACACCACACCATAATCCAGGAGGAAGAGGTGCTGCGTCCTCCCCCTCCCCAACACCCTTCAGGCCTCTGCAGGGTCACCTGGGCTGTGGGGAGGGGATGTGATGGCAGGCAAACCCACAGCAAGCATCACCCCCACCCATCCTCCTCCACCCCACCACCATCCCGGCAGCCTCACCCTCACCTCCTCATTACTATTGGGCGGACGCCAGTGGTGATGGCAGCCAGAAGCCTCGGGGCCCATGGCTGCCGTCTAGTGGCACGGCCAGGGCATACTGACTCTCTGGGAGGCAGTGTCTCCCTTGGAGATGGGGAAGTTCCAGAAGATGGGGGCGGCTGAGGGGAAGGATGGCTGGGAGGGGGGGAAGAGGGGCCTTGGGCCTGAGCCGGGGGCTGCTGGGCCTCGGATCAGGCCCCACAAGCGCCATGGTGAAGCTGGGCCTGGCCACCAGTGAAGCCCGCCGCCTTCTCCCCTCAGTCTCGCCCTCATAGGTCGGGAGAGCTGTCAGTCTCCTCCCCTGAGGCGCTACTGCCACTGATTGGCCCCAGGTGGGCAGGCTGCTGGGCTGCAGTGCCCACCCTTCACCACTGATTGGCCATCTGGGCTGTCACTCTGCCCTGGTTTCAGGCCCACCCTCCCCTGCGGTGATGCTCTCTCTTATTGGCTGCCTGAGGCGCCACTCCCCTCCCGCACACCAGTGACCACCCTGCCCTCCAGGGATGTTTTCTCTGATTGGCTGCCTGCTTCCAGTCAATCGCATGCCTTGCCCCGCTTCCCCTGAGGCAATTGGCTGTCCCGGGCCGCTGCCTCCCCTCCTGGGCGGGCGCTGCCAGGCAACTGCCTCCGCCTTCAGGGGTTGGACCCGCCCCAGGGCCTGTGGGCGCTGAGGAAAGGCGGTGGGGAGGGCAGGTCAGGGTCGTCAGCGTGGGGATTTCAGCCGAGAAAAGGAGGCTTTGGGCACGGAAAGGGTGGGCTAGATGCAAACAATGGCGCTTTGGACCCTGAAAATGAGGGGGACCGACCTCTTGGTTCCAGCCTGAGCAGGCTTTGGTGCCCAGGAACCACCTGGAAGACACCACGTCTCCTGTTTAGAGGGAGCAGCATGAGGGGTGGAGTCTGAAGGCATGGGCCGAATGGGCTCCCTGGGCATTTTATGGACTTTTTATGGACGTTTTACAGTGGTGCTCCATCGACTGAGGGAGTGCTGCCTGTGCATTCTGTCAAAAGTACAGGAAGGGGAGCAGTCGCTCCTGAGGATGCATTGGATGGTGCGGGACCTGGGCCTGATGTTTGTGGTGTGGAGTGAGGGGTGGAGAAAGGACTGTCGTGGTTTGATGCCGGCCGGTAACTGAGCACCAGACAGGTGCTCCCTCACTGCCCCCAGCGGGACTGGGGAGAGAATCGGAGGGGTGAAAGTGAGACAGCTGGTGGGTTGAGGTGAAAACCATTTAATAATTGGAACAACAGGATAGTAAAAGTAACAATAAATTGTGATGAATAAGAAACTAACACAGAGAGAGAACTAAACCCGAGACAGACAAGCGATGCAAAGGAAAGCACTTGCTCACCACCAACCAACTGATGCCCAGCCAGTTGGCAGCAGCCCTCCACCAGCCTCTACCCAGGCTTGTGACTGAGCACGATGTCATATGGCACCGAATGTCACTTTGGTCAGCTGGGGTCAGCTATCCCAGTTGTGTACCCTCCCAATGCCCTGTGCACCCCCAGCCTGCTCGCTGGTGGGGTGGGCTGAGAAGCAGAAGCAGAAAGGGCCTTGATGCTGCATAAGCACTGCTCAGCCATAATGAAAACATCCCTGTGCAATCAGCACTGTTTCCAGCACGAATCCAAAACATCACCCATATGAGCTACTATGAAGAAAATTAACTCCATCCCAGCCAACACTCACACAGCTCCGCAGAACAAGAGAGGATTTTGATGCTGGGAGAAATGACAACTCGCCAGCTTTGTGGAGCATGGGTGTCTTTCCATGCCCTGAGATGTCTCAGGAAGGGCAGGTTGGGCTAAAGCTTCTCTCCTCCTCCCCTCTGGGCTTTGTGGTCTAGCGGTGCAGCTGGGGCTTTGTTGCCAGGACAGCCTGGGTCCACGGGTGCTGTCCTGCAGGCAGCAGCAGAGGCCAGGAGTGACACTGTCTGCTCGGCCCACTCAGGGTGGTCCGCATGGGAAGGACACCATGGGATGGGGCTTGTTATTCCAGCTTTATTAAAAACAAAGACTTATTCAAATATGTGGCCCTTTTCCAGAGGATTATTTCACTTCTCCATGGCTCAGCTGAGCCAGCAGCACATCGACCACAGGCTCCCTCCTGGTGTTCTCACAGGTTTTGTCAGGTTGAAGACGGTCTGAGCTGCCAGGCAGCTGACCGAGCTCTCAGTGTCTCTCCTCAAGGGCAATAGGGCTACAACAGAAGGAAGCAGAGCAGACATGAACCCCCACTGCCTGCAGAGACCTCCTCCATCCAGACCATGCCAGCCCCACTCATCTCTTTCCCTGGCCAGGAGGAGCAGGTGAGACAAACAGACCAGCTCAGGAATGCCCCATGTGGCTCTGACGTGTTCCTCTTACCCCTGAAGCAGTTCCCTGGAGCAGGGTTAGGCATGGCAGCACCCTGCCCAGGCTCTGTCCCCTGCCCCACCAGCCCCAGCCAGCACAGCACTGCCCTTACTCACCGTTGCAGACATGCCACACCTTGGTCTGACTTAGGTTCCTTACGTGCTGCATGGCAAGCCCTAGGCACAGAATTTGTGTCAGACCTCTGCTCCCCAGCCCACGCCTGGCAGCATGGCCCCTGGCCCTGCCAGCTCGGGGCTGCATGCCCTCCTGCTCTCAGCAGGGCTGACCCCAGGTAATGACAGCACGCAAGGGCAGTGGGACTGAGCAAGGCTCCCAGCAAGCCCACCTGCGTGGTGGGCCCTGCACAGGGCAGCCAGGGCTCTGGCACCACAGGGCTGCCCCTCACTGCCAATGCAGCGGTGGGGGCAGGGGCCTGGCTGCCAAAAGAGGAACCCCGGTGGACATGGCTCACTGATGAACCAGGCATCAGGGCTCTGGCACCACAGGGCTGCCCCTCACTGCCAGTGCAGCAGTGGGGGCAGGGGCCTGGCTACCAAAAGAGGGACCCTGGGGGACGTGGCTCACCGATGAACCTGACAGCCGCCTCTCGCAAGGTGGCCTGAGCATTGTGCAGGTACAGCAGGCTCTGAAACAGATAGTCTTCCACCCTGTTCCTGTCATGCACTAACTGGAGAGAGCACAAGGGAACGGGGCTGGTACAGACCCTCCTCAGCCATCTGGACCAGCCCCTCCTACCAGCACCTCCCTTCCCTCCCGGTGCTTCCCATCTCCTGGCCAGGAGCCCTGTGGGCCTGAGGTCCAGAGAGAGCTGCAGGCAGAGGGGGCCCGAGGATGGCGGGACTCCTCTGTCCCACTGCCAGGGCCCAGATGGGCCAGGGTCTCCTTCAGCACCTCGGGGGCAGGGAGGGGAAAGGGGCCTGGAGAAGAGCCCTTGGGGGCTCCGTGCTTGAGGGCAGGGAAGGAGAATGCAGCTGCAGGCTGTGTGCTCCGGGCTGGAGCAGAGGCAGAGTTGCTCAGCGCAGCCCACGGGCACCTGAAGCAGACCTTGTCCACCCGGCCCTGGGGCTTGGGGGTTGTCCTCACCGAGGACTCTCCAATCGCGTGTCTGGTTTGTCTTGGCCAGGTGGCTGAGCTTCCTCCACCCCAGGAACTCGGCACAGGTGAGGAGGGTGTCCCTAGAGGCCTGCAGAGAAGCAGAGGCTGGGAGATGGCACCAGAGCCCAGGGAAGGAGACCTGGCATCCTCCTCCTCTTGGCCAGGCTCCGAGCCTTTCCCAGCCCCTTATGGGAAGAGGCAGTGGGGGACTGAGGCTGAACTGGGTTCAGTGCCCAGGGCAGGGACATGGGGCAGCCACCACCTTGGGTGTCTCAGGCTGCTGGCCAGTGGAAGAGAGATCCTCACGAGCTGCTGAGCTGCTGCCAGGGATGGGGGCAAAGTGAAGGGCAAAGGAGCTGTGGGCCCTCAGCTGTAGGCAGTGAGGGCGAGAGTCCCAGAGACAGCGGGGCAGGACAGGCCCAGCAGCACCTCCCACGGGCATCCCCCAGCAGGACGCTTGGCTGCCCAGCTGGGGCTGCTGCAGCTCATTCATGGCCAGGCTCAGGGTGGGCAGAGCTTTGATCCAGGGATGCAGGGGCCAGTCTGCTGCTGGACTGTGGCGCAGCACGCCCTTCCCTGTGACACTGGTCGCTGGTCACTGTACCTGTGCCACGCTCTCGATCTAGTCGCTCATGTGGAGGAAGAGCGGGAGCAGGACCCTCTGCATTTTCTTCTTCATCTTTTTCTTGTTTGTCCCCACCATGGCCTTCATCACATCTTTGAAGAGGCTGATGGAGAGCTCCTGCACCTGGCTGGACTCCTGGTAGGGAGAAGGACAGGGGGACTTCATCAACAGCCGCTCCCTGCCCACGGTGAGCAAGGGCATTAGTGTGGCTGATGTGAGGGGAGATGCTCTGTGCTCGGATCCTGAACACAGGAGCTGTGGGCCCAATGTGCAGCTGAGGCTGAATGGCCCCAGAGCCCTGAAAGGCCAGGCAAGAGGAGCAAGGAGAACAGGCCTGCCCAAGTGCAGCCCATTGGGCTGGGCTGAGGGGCAGCTGTCTGTGCAGAGTGCCCATCTGTAGGGCTGAGGTGCCCACGGCAGCATTACACTGTCAGAGAGGGGTGGGAGCTTCTCCCCCAGCTGCGCAACAATGAGGCTGGTGGCCTCCTCAGTCTTCATGTCACCCATCATGCTCCTGAGGAATACCAGGGCCTTCATCTTGGCATCAGTGTTGTCATCCTGCAGGTTCTCCATGATGTCTGGCAGCAGGACCTGCATTTTTGTTGCCTATATGAAACACAGTTTCCTTATGATGAAGTGGTGAAAGGCCACCCTGGCAAAAATGCACTGGTTGCTAAGCACCAGCCTCCCGTCCACCTTCCCAGCAGGTGGGACAGGAGTCACTGCAGCAGCCTCCTGGCCAGCACTGGCCACTGATGGCATGCAGGTAGAGCAGGAGGAAGGGAAGGGATTACAGGAGAGCCTCATCCCTTTACTCAGCCATGCCCTTTACAGACCAGCCAGAAGGGGCAGATGGACTGGTAACCCTCTGTGCCTGGACGGCTCCCCAGGCACCCACCAGCCCCCTCCATAGCAGGGAGGGTGACTGGAGCTGACATCCCACCTCCTGACTCCCAGCCACAGCCAAGCCACCGCACCACCCACTGCCCCAGGCTCCAGCTGCCAACGTGGCTCCGCTTGGCTCACCATCTTAGGTTTTTTCAAAAGTGCAATGAGGACACTGAGCACCAGCGAGAGCATCACTGAGCTTGGACACCTCAGGTACCTCTGGGTTCTGTACAGGGCAGCAAACTCCTTGGCGTCAATGTCAGTGATTTAGCAGCAGCTAAAACAAAGACAGCGGTTAGAGAACAGCAGAGCCCGCGGGGCTCCCTCCGCCATGCTGGCACAAAGGAGGCATGACCCGCAAGCGGTGGCAATCATCTCCTCTCCCCAGACTTGAAGCCCCCTCAGGCTGTGCAGAGGCCACGCCTCTGCTCCAGGCCCAGCACGTGGCCTGGCTCTGGCTTCTGCCCCTTTCTCTGCCCCAGGCTTCCGGGCTGCAGAGCAGGGCGGGGGGAAGCAGAGCGCTGCCCGGGCAGGCACAGGCTTTGTGTTTGTGCACTGGGGACAAAAGGGCCCGAGGCGGCCCCAAGAGTCTGGCAGGGGGTCTGGCTTGTGCTGGGCAGGGCCCTGCTGGCCCTAAGGGGCTGTGTCTCTCTGTACAGGGGGAGGTGGTCATTTGGAGGCAGACAGAAGGGGAGGGCTCTATGCCTGTTTTCCTGGGGAGGCAGGCGCAGCCCTGAGGATGAGCATGGTCACTCACAGCCAAGGGACAGATGCAGGTGTCCTCCGTGGCACAGCTGAACACCTTGCGCACCCGCTGGTCCTGGAGCACGCTGAGCTGCTCTGTCAAGACACTCCACAAAGGCCAAGGCATGGAGATCATCACCTCCCACATGGCCAGGGCAGCGCTGCAGACCCAGAGCGCTGGGTCAGCAGGGCTGCATCAGCCACTGCACCGTGCCTGGGCCAGCCTCTCCGGGCCCTGGCTGTGCTGCAGCCCTGGCCCTTTTGCTTGGGGTGTCCAGGGACCCTGACTGGGCAGGCGGGAGGGGGCTGCGGTGGTGTTCCCCCTGGGGCTGGGAGGAGCGTGGTGGTGGGGCTCTGGCTTGGCCAGCTCTGGCTGCTGCAGGCCTGGTGACCCACTGGTTCTGGGAAGCGTGGTGGGATGAAGGGCCCTGCTCCTCAGGGATGTCCTGCAATATTCCTTGGGTCTGGCAGCCAGAGAGTCCCCGTGTCCCTCTCCCCACAGGGAACAAGCCCTCAAGGCTGTCGGGGCTAGTACCTGTCACATGTTGGCGAGATCTTCAGCAGGGTCCTGACCACTTCTCTGGGGCACCACTCAGTCATTTGGAGGAGAAGTGAGTCCAGGCTGTGCTGGGCTGGCTCTGTGCAGATGCACTCCACATTTTTGTGGATGTACCTCATGAACTTTGGCACCTGGAGAGGACACAGGTGAGGATGGTGCAGCCATTGGAGTGCAGCCATTTCTCCAGTTGCCACTGAAACTGCTGCCCTTCCCATCCCTCTCTGTTGCCTTGAAAAGGCTTCAGGTGCCCAAGAGAGCTGGCTTAGGGCAGGAGGGAAGAACAAGGCCTGGCAGGGCTCACAGGCAGGGCAGTCCAGCCACAGGGCACTTACATCCATCAGCCAGTAGCCAGGGTCTAGCACCACCATGTCCAGGATGCTGCTGCCCATCTGCCTGTCACAGATGTCATCTGCTGTCAAGGCCTCGATTGCAACAAGGACAATGTCTGTCACCTGAGAAGGCTCAAGGTGTACTCCAAATACCTATGGAAGGAAGGAAGGGAGGGAAGCCATGTCATGCCAAGCACCCTGATGGTGCTGCTAGGCTGAGCACCCGAGGAGCTCTGGCGATAGATGCCCGGCAGTGCTGTCAGCAGTGCCCACAGGAAAGGTGGCAGCAGGGGCTGCAGTCTCTGCAGGGCAGAGCATGAGAGCAGAGGGTCCCCAGGGTGAGGGAGGAGGCTTGGGCTCATGGGCATAGTGTGCTGGCCTGACAGAGAACCAGGGCTCGCTGCTGGTGAGGAGGGCTGGAGCTGCTGCTGGGACACTGGAGTGCCGCCCTCACATAGTCCCTGCATGGGAACAGCAGGAACCCTCTCACCGGGGACAGGGAGGCCACGCGAGACCCACTGATTCTGGGTCAAGCCTCCTGCTGGTGACGCGGACAAGAGTCCCAGGAAGGGGACAGCTCATTACCATGGTCGACTTGCTGCTTTCAAACGAAGAAAGCGAGCAACTGCTCTCGGAATCCCATCCTGGTTCGAGCTCTGGATGCTCTGGATTCTCCTCTGGGAGTGTCTCGCCTACAAGGAGGGGAAACACAGAAGAGTCAGTAGAACACAGCATCTTTGCCAACAAGCTTCCCAAAGGGTGAAAAGAGCTTTAAGCTTGGCACAGCTGAGGAGGAGGCTGTGCTGGGGAGGGCTCCCAGCCCTGAGCAGCCCTGGCATTCAAGCACCGCTTTGACTCCTGCCTGTGGGACCCCTGCTGCCTGTGTGCCACAGAAATGGGATTCTGGCATCAAGGCGGTTGCGCTTGCTAGCCCTGCCAGTCCTGGAGGGGCTCCTCACTCACCGATCTACAGCGGCTGGACCATGGTCACCTTGTAGGGCTCTGCTGGAGACCTGGTCTCCTGGGGAGCTGCCACCTCCTCCCAGGCCATCCTGGGGCTGCTGGGGGGTCTCTCCGCCATCCTGAGAAGTGGAGGAAAGTGTGGGGGAGAGGGGAGGGCAGCTTAAGGGAAACACCTCAGTGCTGTGGGGCTACTGGGGGTGGCAGGGAAAGATGTGGGCTTGCGCTTGGAGTCTCCTCACCAGCTCCGCACTCCCGCCCTGTCCCGTCACCGTCCTGCCGGACACTGCAGGACTGTGGCCATGCTGGCTTTCTATGGTGCTGTGGGGTGTCACAGAGTGATATCACAAAGGGCCCCACTGAGATCCACTGCCCGGGCCGGGAGGGGAAGGGTGTCTACTGTGGGGGGGCAGGGAGCCAGCTCACCATTGGCCCATGGGTCCTCTCGGGGTGTTCCCAGGCCCCCATCTGCCCTCATGTCCCCTCAGGAACTTTCTGTACTCTCCGGCTTGTCGCAGAGCTGTGTGCTCACACCCCAGCATGGCCCCAGGACCCCCCTGGGACACCCTTGCTTCTCCCCATCCATGTAGTGCTCTTCTCACATCTCTACAGTTTCTGGCATCTCACAGTTACGTCCTTTCCCACAGTCTGAAAATCTCTTTCAGTACCAGGAAGCAAAAGATGTTTACGCCTGCTCCTCTCACAGAATCACCAAATGGTAGGGATTGGAAGGGACCTCTGGAGATCATCTAGTCCAACCCCCCTGCCAAAGCAGGTTCAACTACAGCAGGTTGGACAAGATCATGTCCAGACAGGTTTGGAATCTCTCCAGAGCAGGAGACTCCACACCCTCTCTGGGCAGCCTGTGCCAGGGCTCTGCCACCCTCATAGTAAAGAAGTTTTTCCTCATGTTCAGATGGAATTTCCCGTGTTCCAGTTTGTGCCCATTGCCCCTTGTCCCATCCCAAGGCACCACTGACAAGAGCCTGACCCCGTCCTCTTACCACCTGCCCTTTACATATTGATGAGCATTGATGAGATCCTCTCTCAGCCTCCTCTTCTCCAGGCTGAACAGCCTCAGGGCTCTCAGCCTTTCCTCAGCAGAGAGGTGCTCCATCCCCTCAGCATCTTCGTAGCCTCCGCTGGACTCTCTCCAGCAGTTCCCTGTCCTTCTTGAACTGGGGAGCCCAGAACTGGACACAGTGCTCCAGATGTGGCCTCCCCAGGGCAGAGTAGAGGGGGAGGATGACCTGCTCTTTATAATGCACCCCAGGATACCATTGGCCTTCTTGGCCTCTGTCATGGTTTTGGCCAATCACTGGCGACAGATGCTCCTCCCCAGCCTCTTGTGCACGGGAAGGAGGGGGAGAGATAAAGAGAGATTTACGAGTTTAGAAGAAACTAAACTACTTTAATGAAATATTACTAATAAGATAAAAAGGAAAATAACAAAACAGATACAGTATATACAAACTCCTATTAAGCTCCCAGGATGATGTCACTGGCAGGCACTGGGGAAGTCCCAGACTGGACTCAGCGATGGGTGGGAACTGGGTTGTTCCTGAGTTGGAGTTGGGAACACACCGATCGGGATCAAAGGCAGATAAACAGGCAGGGTCCTCCTCGGACGTCAGCTGTTGAAGGAAGAGACCTGACCCTTTGACCCCTCAGCTTTTATACTGAGCATGGGGCAGGTGGGATGGAATACCCCTGTTGGTCAATTTTGGGTCACCAGTCCTGTCCGCTTCTCCGCGCAGGTGGGACCCCTCTAAGCTTTTCTGCTTCTGACCCTCTAATGGGGCAAATAACAAAATTAGCTGACCTTGGTTGTTACAGCAATAAGTATAACCAAGAGCCTCTGTGCACACCATTGCTTGGCACAAACTGTCTTATCACTCTGAATGAACTGTTTCCGACACAACATGCTGTTAGTTTCAGAGAGTTAGAAGAGGCCTAGCTAAGAAGTAAAAATTACTGAACAGAAAGTTGGTTCTGTTTTACTTCAAACCAGGACATTCCACCCCTTATTCCATATCATTTGTGTCATGCTCATATCATTTATACTTTATCTATCAAATCTATCCATACACCTTATATATATACATATATATAAAAAGATACATGCAGGTTACTCAATTATGATTTTACCTACAAAAGTCCACTCAGTCCATTTAGTTCATAACTGTAGGATTTCATCTCTCATAGCAGGATCTCAGGGTAGGAAAGATGAATGAAATTCTCAGGGATGAACGAAGTTCATTGTGGTTTGTGCCCATGGGTAGCATGTCCATCTCAAAAAGTTTTGCTGGATGCCACCTGATGAAGCTGGTTCAGGTTTCATCACTACTGTGTTATCCTGAAAAACACTTATAGAACACTGTTAGTATAATATAACAATTAATATCGTACAGTTCAGAACTAAGTCTTCTCACCCAGGATCAAATTTCCTTGGGGTACACATTGAGCTTCCCCATCCTCCAGAATCACCCACCAAGTACATCCAGGTCCTTGAGCAAAAACCCAAACAGTTTTCCCTATTCCTTTCATGCTGTTCTCCTGTCCTGTAGGGATAGAAGAGACTCTTTAGAGACCAAATTTAACAATCCCATAAAAGCAAAGAACCTTTCCACATTAGTTGAGATATATATATGCTTTTATATGTGTATATATATCTATACCTCGGTAGATTATAATTTCTCTTGGAAGTTACACCATTCTCTTCTTTATACAGAAAGCCTTACCTATGATCCTAAGTAACAAACCAAAACCCACTACTTATTGACTGCACTCTATATTGTGCTTTGGTTCTGTAATGATACGGTTGGTACTAACTACGAATTGCTGTGGAGGAGGAGAACGTAGTGTGTGGCAACCAAACCATCAAGAACTGTGCTGAGAATCAGAAAGCCCAAACCTGAGGGCTGAAGGATGAGTATGTGATGATACATGCATAAATATGTGTGTTGTGTTCCTTGGGTTTTTTTCTTCATTACTTCATTGGTTATGCTGTCCTCTACCTGTCCCCAGATGTCAACAGAGGAGACTGTATTTCTTTCTTGCTAATCGCCTTTGACATGAAGTTGGCAACCTTGTATTTGAGATTCTGTGTGGGATGTTCTGGGTCAGTCCGACCTCAAGGACAAAAAGCCCAATATTTGTATCTAGGACTAAAAACAACGGAGAAAATACTCTCCTCCTCATGTCGCGTTTTTAAAAAATGAGTGTTTTTCCTTCAAAAGCCAAACAGGTGGGGATGGGTCAGCTGAGACTCATTTATTGAAGTGTCAAGTCACCAAGCATGTGATAGCTACAAATCAGAACCACAGAGAGTTTCTTATCATTGCTTTGACCAATGCAGTAACCTTCACGGCTTCACAGGGAGATGCTCAAGAATACTTGAAATACTGGAAGTTTAATTTCAACTGCTGCAGTGGAGGCTCAGTAAAATGAAAAACAGAGTTTAAGCCAGCAAATCTACAAATCACAGGCCCCTCGCCGAGGCAAACAGCTCCGGTGCTGGCACGTTGGCAGTGGAGCCAGGCGATGGTGGCGAAAAGGGGCTTTTCCTGAGTTTTTCTGAGGCTGGGACAAGGCCAGGCAGTGGCAGGGACCTGCAGGGAGCCTGCAGCTGGCACAAGAGTGGCTGATGAGGCCGGGGCGGAGCCTGCAGCAGCAGCGACAGGTTTAAATGCGGTGTAACCGCCACCAACAGTCACTGGCCAAGGCAAGTGAGCCTGCAGCAGCAGCGGCCAGCCCCCACCCCCTTCAAAGGCAGATGTAGGGAGTGCAAGCAACCAGGAACTTGGCGAACAGGGCAGGCAAACAGGGCGTGGCACGTCAGCCAGGGCGTGGCGTGGCAGTTCGTGCAGCAGTTCGCGTAGAAGGGTGCGGGAAGCTCAGGGGGAAGCTCAGCCATGGTCTCTACCCGAGGGATGCAGCTTCCTGCGTCTACTGCACTTGCCAGAGCAGACGTGGCAGTACAAACTGAGCTCCTGTGGAAGCACGCAGCCACCGAGGTCACCAGCTGCAGAGAGTGCCTTAATCTCCCAGGGCTGGTGGGTGGTAGAAGAGGTGACAGCTGCATGAGGTGCCACCAGGGAGATGATCTACTCAGCCTGGTGGCAAAGCTAAAAGAGGAAGTAGAAAGGCTGTGGAGCATCATGGAGAGTGAGAAGGAAATTGATTGGTGGAAGCAGACTGGGACCTCCCTGAGTCAAAAACCAGAAGAGCCACCAAAAAAACCCTGAGCTGAAGAAGATCTGGTCCCTTCCTCCTGCCAGACTGAGGTCAGTGGCCAAAAGGAGGCTAGTGAATGGAGGCTAGTCCCTATGAGGGAAGGGAAGCGAACTCCCTCCTTGCCCACATCCCCCAACCAAGTGCCTCTGCACAACAGGTATGAGGCTCTTGAGGAGGTAGGTCAACCCCTGGATGGCTTGGAAGATGGTTTGGCTACACCAGAAGAGATGCCAGGACCAGCAAGGCCTACCCCCAGTTTAAAAACTGCCTCTGCAAGGAAGAAGATGCGGGTTATAATAGTAGCAGACTGCCTTCTGAGGGGGACAGAAGGCCCAATATGCCGGGCAGACCCTCTTGACAGGGAGGTATGCTGCCTCCCCAGGGCCCGGGTCAGGGACGTCACTCGAAAACTTCCCAGCCTGGTTAAATCTGGCTAGGGGCATCAAGGATAACAAGAAAAACTCCTGTGAGTACATCAGGGGTAAAAGCAAGACTAGGGAAGGTGTGGGCCCTCTCAGGAAGGAGACAGGAGACCTGGTCACCCAGGATATGGAGAAGGCTGAGGTGCTGAATGATCTTCTTGCCTCGGCCTTCACCGGCAAGGGCTCCAACCACACCACCCAAGTTGCAGGATGCAAAGGCAGGGTCTATGAGAATGAAGAAGTGCCCACTGTAGGAGAAGGTCAGGTTTGAGACCATCTGAGGAACGTGAAGGTGCATAAGTCCATGGGACTGGATGAAATCCATCCACGGGTCCTGAGGGAGCTGGCAGATGAAGTTGCCAAGCCACTTTCCATTATATTTGAAAAGTTGTGGCAGTCTGGTGAAGTTCCTGCTGATTGGAAAAGGGGAAACAACCCCCATTTTCAAAACAGGAAAAAAGGAAGACCCAGGGAACTACAGGCTGGTCAGTCTCACCTCTGTGCCTGGCAAGGTCATGGAGCAGATCCTCCTGGAAACGCTAGTAAGGCACATGGAAAATAGGGAGGTGATTGGTGACAGGCAACATGGCTTCACCAAAGGCAAATCGTGCCTGACAAATGCCTTAGTGTCTTTGGTGAAATTACAATACAAACTGTGGCGGCTTTCTGTCAGTGAACGGACTTATTTCAGAGATAACTCACATAATATGTGTGCTTATTTTCCAACTTCAGTACCAATGTACCTTGACAGAAGAGGCTTGAAACAGTGCCTTCCTTCCCCAATTATTTCGATATACGCTGGATTTTTTCAAAAATGCTTAGGATGGAAAGTTGCTAATTGTACTAATTTTGACTCCTCCATCCAACAAAGAAGGAATTGCAACATGCCATTACAAATTCTACTTTTGTAGCCCTCCAAAACATTGTCAAGTTGCTTTACAAATGCTAATCAATGTTTCATGAAGTCTAGTAGATTCAAACACTCTGGCGATACCAATTGACTAGGTCATTGCAGAGCTGTATGGCAGAGAACAGAACTCCTGATTTTTCATAAGAACCATTTTATTTGGAAAACAAACACAGCTCTGGTGACAGAAGAAGTTGGTAAAGTTGTCCTGAATGGTCCCTGTTTAAGAAAAAAGATTTCTAAATTGAAATTCTGGTTTGAAACATCATTTGCTAGCAAATAATTTGTTACAAATTCATTACAAATGACCTAGGCTTAATGGATGATAACCCTATTGTGAAAATATAAAACATCTATGCTCTTTCATGTGGGTGGCAATGAGGTGGCAACACGTAGCCAATGGATGACACTCCAAGGTCCCTTCCAACCGAAACCAGTCTATGATATCTGTGTCTGCCATGCTAACTGCACCTGCAGTAGCATCTGCAACATGGTCTCCATCTGCGCTTGCATCTTCAATTTTATCTGCATCCGCACCGGCATCCCCAAAGATGCCTTCCTCTGAAGTGGTACCTGCATCAGCAATGCTCTCTCTGTCTGCAAGGGAATCTGCAATGCTCTCTGCACTCCGGTTTTGTCTACATCTGCGCTGGCACACACAAGGGTATGTGGTGTGGCATCTGTCTCTTCCATGCATCTCCATCTGCAGTTGCATCTGAAAGACTACCTGTTTTCTGCAAGGGCGTCTGCAGTGGTATCTGTGTCTGCTGTGGGCTCTACAATGGCATCTGCACCTGCAACGGAATGGGCAGCTCTGATGGTATCAGTACCGGTGTCCCTGCCTGTATTGGTGCCGGTGTCTGTGATGGTGTCTGTACGGTGCATGTATGCAGAATTGTACCTGTGTCTGCGTCTGTGTCCTAAGTCTCTGCGTGGCGGGAGTTCTGCTGCCCAATAGGAGTCCACTGCCCTGTCCGTGTTGGCCTTCATGCATGCTGCCAGGCGGGAGAACCTCCGTCCGCTGGAAGTGCCCTCCAGGCTGAAGAGGCGCTCCAGTAAGGAAAGGCAGAAACTCTGCTGCAGCAGCCAGGCCAGCCTCTTCATCCTGCCACACGAGAGAAACTGCTGGGCCCAGAGGCTCTCGCTATACAGCGCTAAATCAGCCAGGACTGGGGGAAAGCAGGGTGGCGGACAAGCCAGTTGCACCTCCTGGGAGGAAAGGGAGCTGATGGAGAGGAAGGGGGCAAGCAAAGAAGTGCCGCCAGGGGAAGCTGACCGCTCGAGAGGGTGCGTTGGCGCTACAGCACCTGGGGGCCCAAGCAAAGCTGGAAACCAGCAGGAAAAGGGGTATCGCCCTCTGAGCTTCCTCGTTCTCACACCTCACCTCCACCCACTGCTCCTTCCCCGTCTCCTGGTCCTGCCTACAGACCCCTGCCCCTCATCAGCCTCTACTCCCTGTTTACAGGTCTCTGTCCCCAGCCACCACCAACCCCCTGCCCCAGCCAACACGTGCTGGCAGGCACAGCCCCAGCTGTGAGCTGCTTTTTGCCCATGGGGGAAGGAGTGTGCAGGGGGGAGGGAGTGTGGGGCTCTGTCATTCCCCGTTCTACCTGCATATCGCTCCTTAACCCCTTGGTCCTGTAAGGGCCATGCATCAGGTGACATGTGGCCTCAAGTCTAGGCAGGTCTGGGACCAGGTAAGAAATGGCTCTTTCTCCCCTGGGTTCTCAGTTCTGCTCCTTACCGGACCTCCTGCAGAAGAGAGGCTGCTCTTTTTAATGTTAGCAGCACAAGGCAACTTTTCCACCTAAGCCTTGACAAAGGTGCCAAGGGGGGTCCAGGGGGATGTTCCTTTTGAGCAGGCTCAAAGCCTCCCTCATAATTTTCTTTGCCAGCTGAAGACATCACATACACCAGCAAACCTGCAGAGGAAAAGGGAAACACCCTGATCTGCTCGAGTCACCCAAGAGACTGCAGGAGCCTGCTGGTGGCTGGAGATGCCAGGGATATCCCCTGCAGCCAGGGAAAGTGTCCAGCTCCATCCCCCAGGACATCCCTCCAGACCTCCCCATCTCTTTACCTCCCCTTTGAGGCTGAAGAAGGTGGCCTCTTCAAAGCAGGCTATCGCAGTGGCTTTCGTCTTCCTCAAGATATCTGCTTCATGAGGGCCTTTGTGCAAGCACAGAGAGAGCAGGTGAGCATGGTGCAGAGCCCATGGCCAGCCTCATCCTCCCCCGTTGCACCTGGCATCTGTCTTAAGAGGGCCCGTTTCTCCCCCTGCTTATGCCCGCTCCAACACAGTCACGCCAGCTCAGAGCACAAGCACCAGTGATCCTTCAGACCCCCTCCCTGCTAATTCCCCTCCTGCTATGGGCATGGTGGACCGTGTCTCTGTCCACAGAAGAGGCAAGCCGGAGGAAGAAGTCAGGCTCTGACCCCAGCATGTCCCTTCCAAGGCCCCATCAAGGCATGCCCTATTGCAACAGTGAAGTTGTCCTGCCCAGAGCCAGGTGACTGAGAGGATTCCGTGCACGGTGGGTGCTGGCGAGCGAGGCAACTCACCATGTAGCTGTTGGAGACGTGCAGGTAGGCAGCCGCACACTCCAGAAGGTAGTAAAAGGCTCGGCCGGCATCGCCCATTGCCACATAGTGGCGAGCCAAAGGCACAAGCACTGATTCCATGATGGCTTGGCATTCACACCAGTGTGTACCATTGTGCTGCCTGTCGGTCTCGCTGGGCAACTCAGTTGTGTTTGCCCTCTGGCAGAAGCCACTCCGCCACACTAGTCAGAGCACCGTTCCCAGGGGAAGAAGAGAGCAAAGAATGCACAGGCATCACCTACACTGGTCTTTCTCCCCACAGAGAGGCCATCAAAAGCCCTTTGTTCAAAGCAGAGCGCGAGCCCGTGGGCAGCTGCTTTGTAGACAGGGAGAAGACAAGCTGGGGTTTCTGTCACCTCCCCCAGGCAAACCACCCAGCTCCCTGTGGTGGCTTTTCCCCTGCAGATTTTGTAGTGCTCCTCTTGAGGAACTGGAAAGCAAGGCCTGCTCCAGCATCATGTGACCATCACTAGGAGCCCACGGGCTTCCTCAAGCACTGTCTCATCTCCATGGCCATCTCTTCCCAGGTCCCACCCCACATAAAGCCTCTTCCCTAAGCTAGAGTCACAACCGGCAGCCAAATGCCAGCGCTTCCTTGGTCTCCTCTGGAGACCCCTGAGCCCACTGCCTTTACAAAGAATCAAACCCTTGTCTGCTCACCCAGTTTCCTCCTCTGTGAAAGCCTGCTGCTCTGCGGCATCTGCAAAGAAAACAGGGGGTTAGACACCTCCTCGACTACCCCAGGGGAAGAGCTGCTCTCGCTCTCCCACTGGGCTTCAAGGACCCTTGCGAGGGTGCCAACATGCTGAGCAAAGTCTGTGGCAGTTGTCCTCAGCTCCTGGGTTCGTCCCTGGCAGACCTCCTCCCAGCCCATTCCCAGCATACACTCCTGGGCTCCTGGAGGGCCCAGGCTGTGGAGCATGGTGCACAGCGTACCCCCAGAGACATGGGTCCTATCCCGCTTCAGCTCTTCTCCGGCCAGCACCAAGGCCTCCCAACTGCGTGAGTCGCCTCGGTTGGCAGGGTCCCGACAGTTGCCTCCATCCTGGCTGCTGGTGACAGCGAAGTGGTGGAAGGCAACAAAGTTCCCTTGGCTGCAGCTCCTGCATTTGTGTGCATGCTGCTCCAGGAAAGTGGCACACTTGTGGTGCAAGGCAACTTGCTGCCTCTTGGGCCACAGCTCGTACACAGCTTCCTGAAGTGGCGGGAAGCAGAAGGCCAGGACGCCAGGATGCTGGTCCTCAGTTCTCGTGCTCAGAGAGGGCCTCTGCACACCTGCAAGGCAAAGGGCCTCGCCATCAGCCTGAGCTCAGGGCCATCGCAGCTGGGGCATGAGAGTCATGCCTTGGCGTGCATCCTTGTCAGCGAACCAGCGCTGCTGCACACCAAGCCTTGCAGCACGGGGCGAAAGGGCCCAGCTTGCCTCGCTGATGCTAGCTCAGCCCCGCGGACACAGTGCTCAGCTGCACTCCAGGCAGGAGCTGGGGATGTCGCCACCAGCCCAAGCAAGCCCTGGCCAGCGCTTTCTCCCTGCTCTTGGCAAGGCAGTCCCCAGCCTCCTGAGCTTCCTCCTGCACCACAGGGGAGTCAAAGCTGTATAAAAGCCCATCAAAGGCCCCGGAGCAACCTGGAGAGCATCTTTGATTGGGAAGCTGCAGGCAGCTGGGAGAGGATGTCAGGGACTCCACATGCCCTCCCATGCCTGCACTACAGGCAGCGCTTGGAGGCAGGGGAGCAGAGGCACTTGGGATGGCAGTTGGTGGGAACTTCCCTCCAGGGCAAAGCTAGCGGGCTTTGAGACTGACCTGTAAAGTCTTTGAACAACCTATCGCAAACAGCCATGCCTGCCTGAGCTCCAGCCACCCCTCTGTTGCGTGGAAAGGGGCAAAGTGGTTTTGGCAGAAGATAAACCCCCTTGCGTTCTAACACTCCTCACCGAGGTGGGAGGCTAGGTGCGGCTGGGTTTAAATTCTGAGTGATGCCCAATTCAGCACTATCAGTCCAATCGCGTTTAATATGTATTAAACTATTACGATTTGGATACACTAATAGTGGACTGCACCTTCAGTCTAGTCATGCTCATGAACTAGCATGGCCACTCTCGAGTCTTTGGTCGCGTTCAGTGAGAAACCGAAACGACTAGCTACTTAAACAGTGCAGTTTATTTAAACAACAGATAGATAGGTTCTTAGGATTGCCGGTGATAAATACACTGTCTGCAAAGCACGTGCAAATGAAAGTATTATTACATATATCAAACGCGCGACAAAGTTATAAATGATACAGCCTGGCTATAAATGTAGGAAAGAGATTCTCTAGAGAATTTTCTAAGTTTCCTGAGAAAGCACTCAGTATAATCTAAGTCTTACCCAAAGGCGTCCCTATGGGGGGGAAGAAAGGCTCAGCCCGTTGACTGATCCCGGAAGTCAGTGATGGAGTTCTTTGTGATGGTGTCTTCCCTGAGTATCCCCCCTCTCTTGGGCTATTTTTATACTATTTGTTATCTTCAAGGTGGAGTTTGAGTGACTTTAGTCATAAATACTTTAATTATGATTGTTGTAAAATTCTCTCGCTTCACAATTAAAGGTATAGTTTACGAAAAATTCAGAGCGCAGACTCAAGAAGGAGTGATCGCACCTTGGAGGCGGGTAGCCTTTGGGATGGAGGTGTGTTTTGGTATTATAATGACATTATAATGAGCAAAGTTCACACAAAGGACAGCATTTCATCAAAATTTGACAAAATGTTGGCTCCGAGTATCGAGCAGGCAGCTAATTGGCAGCTTATCTGTTTCATGGTATCGTCCCGTCCCCGTATCTGCTATACATCATAAGGTAAAGCAGCGGAATAATTGCATCCCGCCCCGTACCTCATGTAGCTTCACAAGCATCCTTATCAGGGAACCGTGGATGTTGTATTCTTCATGCCAGCTGCAGCTGTTTTCTACCTCAGAGGCCTCTTGATTTTATACTTTTCCTTAATGTGTGAACAATGTCGTACTTTTGTATTTTTTAGCCAATTTAGTAATTATTCCACACCCTCACAGCAGGGGAAGCACACCATGTGCTGGGGAGCCCTGCCGGGACACAGCTGGGATCTCCCTTGTCCACCTGCCTGCTACCACTTGCCACTCTCTGCCTGCAAAGAGGTGGCTGGCCCCTCGGTAGGATCTCGCCCATCTTCTGGAACCTCTGTGTTTTTCAGCCACTTCAGGATGTTGTTGCTCACCAGCTCATCCAACAAGGAATTCATATGGGTCCTGAGGCCAGTGGGAAGGATGTGCGACAGGACCTGGGTGGTAAACACCAGCCCGATGATGGCTGCAAACTTCACAACCATCCGCATCAGCAGCTGCATCCAATCCAACTGAGTCAACGCAATCTCTGTCAAGAAGAAGCAACACGTCTCTCTTGCCTCTTCCCCATGCTGAGGCTGGAGAGGCTGGAAAGTTTCAACCCATGAGACGGGATAGACTTTGGCCTCCTGTCTCTGGGGCTGCACCTACTGGGCAATCACAACCCAGGGTAGACATCTTCAAACTGGCTCCACTGCTGATGGAATTGCAGGTCACGAGGCCTGGGGAAAAGCGAGATGCTCAAACAAACGCTTCCCCACCAAGGGCGGGGTGGGCAGGACCCAGCAGGTTATGTGCATCCCCTGATGCACCCTACCAGATCTGGAGTAGGTTTTTGCCCAACAGTGCACACAGAGAACTTCCCCCACCTCACAGGTGGACTCAGAGCTCCCCACAATGGTTGCCTTAACTTGGCCAGACAATACTATTCCTTTCTTTTGTGTTTCTTTTTTTGTTTTTTTTTTGAGAAAGCCACTTAACAGCAGGAATACTTTAGCATAACGTCTCTTCACAGTTCATAACAAATGTCTATGGCCAGAGAGGAGGGACGCTCATTGAAAGCTCCTCCATCCAGCTCCCCTGGCTAAAGGAGGATTTCCATGCTGATCCACAGAAAAAAAAAAAAAAAAAAAAAAAAAAAAAGAAGAAAAAAGAGAAGAATTTGGTTTGGATTAAGTGCCTTGAGACCAGCATTAGCTGGGGAACTTAAAAAGAGAACAGCAACACAGAAGCTGCGTTCGAAGTTGGGACAGAGGCAAGTCAAAGCTTTTTCCCAGCAAAGGATTTGTTTTGGTGAGAAAAGGGAGCCATTTCGGTGTTGCAGCAATAACCTTTTCTCTCTTACCTCCTGACGGAGAGCAGCCAACAGGCTCACAGGAGGGGAAAGTGGCTGCCTGCAGCCCCAGGCCTGTTTCTGGTGGGACCAGAGCTGCCTTCCCAGCAGAACTCCCACACTGAGAGGGTGACTCTGCAGCACACGGATGCCCAGCCTCCCTCCAGCCCCTGCTCTGGGAAGGGGCTCCAGCACAGCCGCCAGACAGCAGAGCAGCGCTTGGCCCCTCACCTTTCAAGGGGATGGGCAGCATGGTGTTCTCCAGGGTCACGCCTGGCCTAAGGAGGCAGACCCTGCTGTCATTCCCCGCGTCGGAGCTCCAGGTTGCTGTGAGAGATGAAGCCTTGACTGCGGATGCTGGGCGGAGCAAGAGAGCACCAATAAGGCAGTTTGCAAAGTGACTCGCAGCTCGCGAGAGCTTCACAATTCACTTGGGATGGGACAAGTCCCCCCTGCCTGTCCTGAATGTGGTGGTCATGAAGCAGAGCAAAACAGTTCCCACCGCAAGTGTTTCTTGGCATAGCCCTCCCAAAGATGTTCTGCCTTCACACCAACTTTTCCACACAGTCCTTCCATCAAAGCTTCGTGACTCCACAGGGGATGATGGAATGCCCCGGGGCAGAAAGCAGCAGCATTGCTGCCTCCGACAGCACTGCCTCCACAGCCAGGGAAACTGCCAGCGCTAATGCAAGATGTGGCCTCAGTCCTGGCTCTTCCCAAGGCCACGGCACTCTGGCTGGCGTTGCTCTCTCGGATGGCATTACCACCGTTTTCTTCCATTACCAGCACCCTTGTGGGGATTTATGGTTTGGGATTCAAGTTTCCTGGGCTCCTCCCTCACCTCAACCTGGGGTTTGCTCTCAAGTGAGCTAGCCTTTGGCCGAGTTAAACTATATGCCCATTGGAATGTCTAAGAAACACCACAAACACATGCGCTCCGGAACGATTTCCCCTCTGTTTTAGCCCCGCAACCCCCGCCCCAAGAATGTAGGTCCCTCCGAGCCACCAGAACTTGCTGCCCCTGCTTTGGCTGTCCCAACAGCAAGGTGCGCAGGAGCCCACACCTCCACCAGACCAAGATCTGACTCTGCCCAGATCCATGGGGGAACAACAGGGCAAGACTCTGCTGTGGAGAACGTGCCACAGCAACTCTCTAGTCACAGCCAAGGTGCTTACTGATCAGGCTTTCCCAGTTGTCCTTTGCTTTTTCAGACTGCCTCCAGGTGCAGAACCGGAGCATGTTGTTGGCACGAAGGCAGCGCAGCAGCTCCTTGCAGTAATATGGGATCCCCAAGCTGGTTCAGATCAGGAACCTGCACAGGAGCAGACCCGGCAGGGACAAGCACAAGGAAAGTAAGGTGAAACACAGTTCAGGTGGGTGGCCAGTCACTCAGGCATAACAGGGCAGCCAGCACCTCCATCACAGCTACACCTCACTTTGGAAAGGGATCGTCCTCCCGCTGCCTGGGGCTTTTGTGCCCCCTGAACCTCCAGCCTTCGCTGAAGTCCATGGGAAGAGACTTGCAGACAATGCCCAAAGCACAGAGCACGGAGCCCTGCCTTGCTTCTTCTCAGGAGCCTACAGAGGATGGACCTCTGCCCCGAGGAATCTCCCCAACAGCCCAGCCACCCAGACCAAGGCCTTTTCTGTTCACACCCAGACACAGCTGGGCTCGGGACTCTTCCTCCCTGCGTGGCAGCTAAGGGCTGACACCTCCCAGGCTGGGTGTCTCGGGAGTTGCCCGCTCTCAGCTCACACCAACCAGGGTGAGGCATAACAAGCCACCCACGCCTGGTACTCACTAGAGTCCGGGATGCTTCTAGCGGCCCTGCGCTCCCTTGCCTGGGGGGCTAATTCCCTACCATGGTCGGCAGAGGTTCAGGCCCTCAGGAAGAGCTCCCCTGCCTCCAACTTACTTCACCAGATCCCTGGGGATGCTGACCACTCCGAGGTCCTTGCAGACTTTCTGCATCACAGCTGAAGCTTTCAGCTTGTCCAGATGAAGATAAGTGATTTTCTGGGACGTGGCATTGTCTGCTGCAGCTTTGTGAAAGCTCTATGTTATCTCGTAGCCTGGGGCTAAGCTCATGACCCTGAAGAGGGGACTTTTTGGAGCATGGGTAACATGATGAACCAGGGGTCAGGGTCGATGAAATGGGCATTGTCAATGACAAATATGCCAAAATCTCCTGTAAGGGTCTGAAAAAAAGCAGGTTGCTCTGAGGGGAATCCGGTGGATTCTCAACTGTCTTCCAGATTTAGCCTCCGTCTCTTGAGACGATGCTCTGAAGTCTCTCCCCAGCCACTTTCCCACTCGGAAGCTTACTGACTCTTTGAGACTGTAGGGTCATACCTAACATCACTTGCCCTGCAGAAGGAGGGAGCTTGGGCAAGAGAACCCAGAAGACATTGTTCCTCCTCCAGGGCACGCTTTACGGGAGGAAAGTCCTCGGGTGTGTTTGTGGGGCTGCGGGGGGAAGTGGAGGGCGAGGGCTTTCTCAGGCTCTGATGGGCCATGACCCAGGTGTGCGGTCCTCCTGCCCACTCACACTGCAGTGGTAGAGAGCTCACAGACGGCAGGGTTTTTCCTTCTCTGACCCAGCGGGAAGGAAGGAGAAATGCTCATCTTCTCCAGCACTTCACCCGAGTTGAGTGCAATTCCAATTTTCTTTGAGTTTCCTCCATCTTGCGAACTTTGTCCGAAATGGGAAACTGGCCAGAAAAGCAGAGTCAGGGAGAAACAGGGCTCTGGGGCTTGGCACACCTATCCAGCACGCAAGACTGCAGAGCCCACCGCCTCTGCCAGCCACAGCA
Organism: Fratercula arctica; assembly: GCA_947846985.1. Taxonomy (NCBI): domain Eukaryota; kingdom Metazoa; phylum Chordata; class Aves; order Charadriiformes; family Alcidae; genus Fratercula; species Fratercula arctica. The sequence goes on from CANTUZ010000007.1 coordinate 26,146,766, forward strand.
CCTCACCTCTCCCCAGCACAGGGGCAGGGAACCGCAGCGGGGACTCCACCCATAGCCTAAAGCAAAGGCCCTCTGCTGAGGGTCTCTGCAGAGCTGGGGCTTGGGCTGAGCCGGTTCTCTGGCTGTGGGAATTGTAGGCTGACTGGAGCAGACGCCTCGCATAGCGGTGACGCCAGCATGAGGTCAGGAACAGCCTCTCTCTAGTGCCACTTCCAGGGTGCTGAACAAGGCACCGGGCACTGTGGATGTGGTGCGGGACACCAACTCCCCACAGACAGGGAGCCCCCTGGGCCCAGGCATGGGAAATGCATGCTGTGACCCCTGTGATTCCCAATCTGGAGCTAAGGCACTCCCAGCAGCGTGCCCACTCAAGGTCAGACCCAGACAAGCTCAGGAGAAGGTCTTCTCCCGGGCCAGAGGGGCCTCTGGCTCTCACCTTGACACGGAAAATGTCATTGAGGAGGCAGTAGCTGCTCTCTTTGATTGTCCCTTGCAGCTTTGTCTTCAGCACGTGCTGCCTGTCGCCGTGCGATTCACAGTCCTGGAGGTCCAGGGCCCTGGCCATCAGCATGTGGATGGCAGAGAAGGACTGCCTTATGTCGACCTCCAGCAGTTCCATGGCAACTACCCTGTGGTGCAAAAGCAGAAGGCACTGAGATTCCCCACAGCCCCAGCCTTCTAAGACAAGAGGGGTGGAAGTGCCCTTTGTGGGGAGCTCTTCAGCCCCCCATCTCCAAGCGCTTCCCAGAGAAGACCAAGCTTTTCCCTCCTCATACAAGAAAGGGCACAGAGGGGCAGTTGCTGACAAGCCACCGGGAGAGCCGGGTCCAGAGCCTGTGTCTCTGCAGCGCCGGCCAAGGTCTCCCTACGTGCCCCCTGCAGAGGAACTCACAGGGCTGAGAGGCAAGAATGGAGCAAGTGGTTGGGTTTGCCTTTGGGCTCCAGACCTTAGCAGTCCGCCTGCCAGAGCACAGGCCCCTGTGCTCCTTCTGGGAAGCAGGCCGAGGATGAGCAGGGCTTCTGAGACAGGCAGCCCTGCTGTCTCTTGGGTCTAGAGTGGGATGAAAAGCACTGAGCTTGGGCTCTTTCCTTCTATTTGTGCCTGACCCAGGGGTGAAGGAGGAAAGGCCGTGGCTCCAGAAGCCACCTCCAACTCCCCAGAGAGGCAGAGGCGGGAGCAGAGCACGCAGGTGCTCCCAGGCAGTATCTCCAGGAGGCTCTGTCAGGAGGCTGCAGTCCAAGGGCCAGGCATCCTGGCAGAGGGGCTGGAGTGTTCCACAGCTGTCAGGGGATGGGCAGGGGCAGTGTCCCAAAGCTACAGGTGGAAAACCTGTACCTGTGGCCAGCATCCTGGCCTAAAGAGGCCAGTTCAGTAGGTAAGTGGCTCTTTCCAGAGCCCGTCGTGCCCTCAAATGCCAGGATGTTCCTTTGGCCTGAGTCCCTATAGGCATTCAAGCAGCTGACAAAGAGGTCAATCTCCTGCTTCTGACATGCAAAGACAAACCAGAAAATGACCTGCTGTGGGTGTGCTAAAAAGCAAAGAGCTGTCCCTTTTGCCATCCCTGGTAAAATCCTCTCCCTTCCCAGCAAGGTACTAAAAGTTACCAAGGGGCAGAACCTGGGCTTCAGAAGAGCAAGGCGTTCTCCACCTACCCAGCAAGGGGACATACTCCAACCTCTTCTTGGTAAGACCCACGCCAAAGATGCTAGAAGCAGGGGAAAAGACAACACAAGTCAATGAGCTGGTGTGAAGCCAGGGGACCTAGAGAAGCAGCCTGGTGTGGCAGGGAACGAGGCGCTCCTTGGGTACCTGCTTTTCTTTAGAGCAGGGTGTTATCCCCTGCACACTTTCCCAGCCAAAGTTTAAGCGGACACACTACAACAGCTTCAAGTGTAAAGAAGCACAATGGCCACGGTGGGACAGGAGAACATATCAAGAGTCCATCCCCAGAGGTCAAACCCAGAGAAACAAGAAGACACGTGAAAGAAGCCAGGGCATGCTGTTGGCTAAGAGACAGCTTTACCACGTTGGCCAAGAACACCAAGTGTCTTTGAAAGGAGGACTTGTGCCCCTGAAGGGGTTGGGATGCCAAGCACCTGGCACCTTTGGCTCAAGTCTTCCCGCAGTTTCAAAGAGACAGCAATGATAACCTTGAAACCATCCTCTAAAGGGAAGGTCAAATCCTGGCCCAGAAGAAGAGCTGAGATTTCTGCAGGAAGACATGAGGAAGAGTGTCCCGATGGTCCACATTTCTCCATGGGGACCAGACTGGCCCAAAGCTTCCTCCTTGGAGCAGCTGGGACAAAAATCTCCTGGGATCAGCATTACCAGGGCATGTGGTGGAGCAAGCACAGCGCGGAAAGCACAGTCCAAAGCCATTTAGACCAAGCCCCCAAGGCCAGGTTGTGTCTACCAAGACAGACAAACCTTCCCCATCCCTGTGGTTTCACTCCCGCTCTCTCAGCGGCTGGAGACAGCAGGTGAGAGGGGCAAAAAGCCTGCCACACCAGGGCTTCCGACTGTCTCAGAGGACACTCACCTCTGCTCAGTGACCCCCACGTATTGATAGACAGGGCCAGGCTGGCTGAGGCCTTTCATCTCTCTCTCTGGCAGCTCCTTGAAGTAGGAAGCAGGCAGCCGAGAGGCGGCGTAGGTCACTGCATCACAGTACACCAGCCCAGGGTAATGCACCATCATCTGGGCAGCCAAGTTCACCTTCTGGCCAAGGACTGCCAGAGAGAGAGCACACATTGGTGTGGCCTGTGCCACCAGGCCCACGGCACCCTTCCAGGCCTGTGTATACTTATACCTGTGTATTCGTGCCTCAGCGGGTGGCCAGTGACTCTGCAGAACATCGTCCCTCTGGTAACTGCCACAGACATTGTCCTGGCACACAGAGAAACAGCAAGGCTTCAGCAGCGCCACCAGCCCCAGGCGCAGTCCTGCCTGCCCGACTTCATCCCTTCCCGCACCTCCCCTTGGCGCCAGCCTGGGCCACTGGCTGTCCTGCCCTGCCCTGCCCTGCCAGCGTGGGTCTTGGGGACGTGGAGAGCTCAGGGGTGCAACATCTGCGGGTTGCAAGGGACAAGGGGCAGGGGCAGAGCACGTGCAGGGCCACAGCCCTCTCATGAGCAAAGAGAGAGGGAAGAAGGCACCCGCCATGTCACCGCCTGGCGATGACAGCCACTTGGGATCAGGTGGCTGGGCCCCATCCCCATTCATGGGCCAGTGGCCCAGAATGGCCTGCCTCTGGCCCCAAGGGCCTCTGGCCCTCACGAGGGCTCATTCCAGCGCGGTGGCCAGCAGAGTATGCTTGGAGGTTCTCCATCTGGATGCTGTGGGTTGAGCCCAGGGGTTGCCTGCCACCTCTCAGGGCACTGCCTCCTTCCTGCCAGGGACAAGGGAGGGCAAGCTAGAAGGCACATCTCTTTCTGGGAAGCCCCCTTGTGCCGTCCCAGGCAGCATGCACCCCGCTGACCCCTGCCACACACTGACTCTCTTTCCTCGAGCATGGTGGAGCACAAGTTGAAGATCTCCAGAGCACTCTGCAAGGCATGAAGGCTCTTGCAAGGCAGCTTGTTTCCAGGGAGTCCCAGCACAAAGAGGAATGTGCAGCCCTGCCGAGGGGATGCAGAACATGTTGCTACAGCACTTAGGAGGGAGTCTCTCCCTCGTGCTCACTGCCCACCCTCTTGCACTGGAGGAGGCGACTATTCCCCCTCGCTCACTTTATCACACAGGAGGACTTTGTTGATGTGGCCCTTGTGAGGAGAGAGGATTTCTAGCATCACCCTGCTGGCCTCCTTGAGGATGGTGCTGAGCTGCTCCATGTTGGTATCTGCAGCAAGCTGCAGCTGGACAAAGATGCATGTGACTGGCTGTAGCTCAGAGAGGAGGTCCATTGGCAGTCCTGCATCAAGCTGGAAGACAAGAGCATGACGGTTTCACCAGCCTGCTCTCCCGGGCTCTTACTGCCCACACCAGTACTGAGGGAGAGCAGGTGTGCTGGCAATAGTGGGTGCTAGCAGAGGAAGGGATAAATCCTCCTCTCAGTGCAAAGGGTGGGCAGGCTGCCCAGCTTGCGGCAGGCAAACACTGACTCATAACACAAATGACAAAGGAGAGAAGGCTGCTCTGGTAACACCCCATCTGGGGACTGGTACGGACATGAGGGGAGACCCTCAGGGATGCTCCAGGGACTTCAGGGGAATCTCCCCTTTATCCCACCGTCGTGTCCACAGAACATCCAGAACCATGGCCATGGAAAAGACAGAGAGACAGGAGTCCTCCTCCCACCACCCGTGTCTCTCTGAGGACAATGCAGACAATGGTGCAGCACCGGTGCCCCTGGGCTCAGTTTCCCCGCGTTGTTGTCTCAGGGTGCATTTTCTTTGACTGGCCTCTTCCCATGAGAACTCCATCTCTGCAAGGCACCACTTCTTCTGCCCTCCAAAAATGCAGCCCGCAGCAGCGGTGGCCTTGCCATACCTTCCCAAGAGCAGCAATTGGTATGTACTTCCTAAGCACATCCTCGGCATTCAGGTCACTGGGCAAGAGAAGAGCAAGCCTCATGGCACCTGAGGAGAGAAAATGCAGGTGGTCGCTGGGCAGATGGGACTACGAGCTGTCGCAAAGCAGGGCCTGGCCCTGGAACCGGGGGAGAAAGAGTCTTCTGCGTTTGCTTGTATTGCCACCTCCAGATGCTGAGGGCAGAGTTCTCCCCTGGAAGGAGGAGGTGGCAGCAGCCACTGCCCTGGGAGGCCCAACAGCATGAGTGCTAATGGACAGAGGGAAGAGGGAGGAGGTGGTTCCTCTCTGGCCTCTGAAGCAACCAGGCCCCACCTTTTGGGACAATCACAGAACAAGGGGAAGTGGGCGCTCATCTTCCCTTTTTGAGCAGTGGCTCATTGGGTCTTGTAGAAGCTTGCATAAGGCGTCTTGGCATTCGGACCAAGGCATCGGATCCATGCCCATCACCTGAAGACACACAGAATGAAAGCACTGCCACTGGCCTCCCCAGGAGTCCCAGGGGAAAGAGCCTGCCCTCCACCGTCACTGCCCAGAAAAGGGAAGAACAAGCCCACCTGGCTGGATGGGACAGCAGTGCTTCCTCAGAAGCACCAGAGCTGGGCAGCCATTCTCCAAGCATCCCCATCTCCAAGCAACCACAGCTCCATGGCCCACAGAGGACATTGCTGCTGGGGCTCAAACCCTCCCAGTGCCTCCTGACCCCTCAAACCAAGCAAGCCCAGCCCACGGTTACCCCTGAGATGGGAGGAGAAGAGCTTCAGCTGCTTGCCCGCTTTCCCACCTACAACTCTCTCCACATTCATCTCCTCAGCCTTCCGACACCTCCCTCCTTCATGGCCAGGCCCAGGTCCTCAGAATGGCTCTAGAGGCCATCCCATCCACCTGCCTGCACAGCTCTTGTGCCTGCAAGATGCTTGGTCCTCAGCTGGTGCTGCTCACAGAGCTCCCAGCAGGTGTCCGAGACGACAACTTCACCTGCACCTGCAACCTGTTCGGCGTCACAAACTTCAGCCAGGCACGGGCCAAAAATGCAGAAGTGGGGTCAGCTCTCATGTCCGAAAATCAGGAGGCTCATGGGCCCTGCAGAGATCCCTGGGGAGAGGCAGAAGCAGAACTGACACAGGGAACATTTGGAACTCTGCAGCCCCCAGCATCTCGGCTGTTCAGAAGCTCATCTGAAGCCCAGCAGGGAGATGGGCATTACGGAGGGGTAGAACATCCTCCCTCCTACTCAGGGAGATGCTGACATGAGTCCCTGAAACGGGCGTCTACAAATAGACAAACCAAGTCGACATTGAGAATGTGTTGAGAGTGCCGGGCGTCTTCCCCAGCTGCCTGCCCCAGAAGCCCAGCAAACCAGAAGCACCCTGTGGCACAGGAGAGTGTCACACATCTGCGTCTGGCACAGTGCCCTATCTTCAGTTGGACCTTCTGCCCCACATCCATGTCACGCCTTCCGTACTTCCTCTGGATCTGATGGCTACAGTGGAGTACCAGGCTGATGGTCCTGGCTACCTCCTGGGGTGGTGTTCTCCACAGCACCAGCACAGCATCTGCTGAGGAAAGGGAGGGAAGGTAAAGGCTCTGCTGAGACCTGACTCTCCCCGACCTATGCTCAGTGGCAGGGACAGCAGAAACCAGCCACTGCGCAGAGGAAGATGGGCTTGTGGGAGGCCATTGTCCTGGAGGACCATGTCCTGGGCACTGGGACACCTCTCCTCTCCCGAGCTGGCCACAGCAGCAGCCAGCTGGCAGCAGTGGCACCCCCTGCCCCGAGCACTCCTCTGCAGCTGCAGCACTGGAGACAGGGCACTGCCGGAGGGGTGCGTGCGTGGCCAAAGAGCTGGCTCAAGGCACTGCACAGAGCCTCTTGAGAAGGACAGCAGAGCAAATGGCCACCACAGGAGTTAAATGCTGCAGCTCAGTGCCTGAGGTCATCATCGTTCTGAGTACCTACCAGCAAACTTCAAGATGTCTCCTCCAAAAATCAGGAACTCTGTGGACAGAGGAAAGAAAAGGAAAAGTCATGTGGACACCTTCTTCCAGAAGCCACAGAGCAAGGCCCTCTGCCTGGGGAGGAGCACCAGGGCAAGGGTGCACTGTGGGGCGCAGCTCAGGAAAGCACTGCTCCGGCCTCTCTCCCAGGCTCACGGTGGCCACAGCCCTGGTACCTGCACAGCAGGCAGGGAGGCAGGGCCTCCAGATGCCACCAAACCTCGGAACAGTTGAGGCTGGAATGGACCTCTGGGGTCCATCTGGTCCAGTGCCGCTGCTCAAGATGGGCTGCACAGAGCCAGCTGCCCAGGACAGTGGCTGATGGTTTTCGAATAGCTCTAAGGAGGGAGACTCCACAACCTCCCTGGGCAACCTCTGCCAGTACTCAGTCAACCTCACAGTCAAAAAGTGTTTCCTGATGCACAGAGGGAACCTGCTGTTTCTCAGTGCGTACTCGTGGCATGGCCCCTGGTCCTGACACTGGGCACCACTGGGAAGAACCTGTCTCTGTCCTCTTTGCACCCTCTCGTCAGGTTGTAGGCACATTTCTAAGGTCCCCCCCAAGCCTTCTCTTCACTAGGCGAACCAGGCCCAGCTCTCTCAGCCTTTCCTCATAGCACAGATGCTCCAGACCCTTTATCATCTGCAAGGACTCTCTTGCTTTGCTCTAACAGGGCTGCCAAAGGGGTGGCCACAATGTGCTCATGGTCAGCTTGGAAGGGCCAAGATCTTCCCTGTGGAAAGGGGCTCTTTAGGGTCGCGCACACACACACACACGTGTACGTGTCAGAACCAGCATCCTCAGGTCTCTGGCGTGCTGGCACTTGCTGGATGCCCTCAGCCTGCTCTGGGCCCTGACACAGCACTGAGCTGGCTGTTCACGCCAGAGGCACCGAGGTGGCTGCTGAGAAAGCGGGTGCCTCCTTGGCCGCAGTGGGGAGCAGAAAGGACCCGCACTGGTGCTGACCCACCAGCAGACCCTAGCTGCGCTTGCTGTTCCTCACAGAGAGCCCCAGCCCTTCCAAGGAGGCAGGGCCAGGCTGCCTCCACCCTCCATCATCACGGCCTGATGCCACACAGTCCTGCAGCACGGCTCTTACCCTCCAAAATGTCACACAGGTACTCACTGAGCATTTGCGCCAACTCATCAGTGCCCCTGTCCATGCTGCTCCTCTGGACGAATTTCCCGGTCAATGCAGTGAAACCTGGAACAGGGACACCCAGAAATCAGGAAATGCCCATGTGGGCCAAGAGACCTGGCAACCATTTCCACGCTGCCCGGCCCAAGAGCCTGTAGGGGACACCTTCCTGTGCTGGCTCAGCGCTGGTGGCAGCTGTGATGGACCGCCCAAGGTTACCCATCCCGCTCTCTGTGGGCATCCCAGTAGAATACCTCAGCACTGACAAGACGGCCACTCTGTTTGAGGAGCTCCAAAGGGCCTGGCGTGTCCCCATATGGCTCATGTCCACGGCTGCTCCTCCCTGCTCCCCCAACCTGAGATATCCGCAAAGAGCAGCACTCCGTGGACAGTCTGAGTGGCATTGTTGCTCCTGAGGGAGCTATCAGCAAGGAGCGAGGGCAGGAAAGTGACTGCTTTCTGCAGATCTGTGTAGTGACAGTTCCTCTCCCAGGCAGAAGCCATCATCAGCGCCCTGTGGCACACGGGGTACCTCAGGAGAAGACAGCCGTGCCCAGCTGGGATGAGGACAAGGACAGGGACCTCACCACACAGTGTGAGCTGCACACTGAGCCCGGGGCCTCTGTGCAGGATGACTGGCCCTCTGTCCTCCCAGGGAGGTCACAGTCACTGGGCAGTGGCCTCCTCTGCAGGTCATCGCTTTCCCGGCAACTCACCTCACATATCACAATCAGCTCACAGTGACATGTTCTGTCTGTCACCACCATTACCCAGTGTCCTGGTGTGAGCGACACAGGACTAACTTCTCTTCTAATGCTGGGGAAAACTGCACTTTCAGAACTCTCTTATCTGAATTTGGGAAAATATGTACTTCATAGCCATCTAGCCTATGTGGGATTCATGGTCTCGGTGCTTTTAAACCTTCCTAGGTGTAGAGATGAGGAGGAGCACAGCCTGGGCACTTGACCCAGGCTGGCCAACAGGATTATTTCATACCATGAACGTCACATTGAATATAAATTAGAAAGTTTGCTGCATAGTTCTCTCTCCCCCTTGATGGTGGCGGTCCAGAGAACTGCAGTTAACACTGACGGAAAGCAAGACAGAGTGACAGAGAGTGGGAAAACAGAGGAGGGAGCAGGACAGAAAAACAGGCAGGAGGAGAGACAGGAAGAAGGACAGAGAAACAGAGAGGGAATAAGAAGGGCTGGGAGCATGACAGAGGGATGGGCAGCAGAACAAAGGGAAGGAGAGAAAAGGACGGGGCAGGGAGCAGGACAAAGGGATGGAAGAAGAAAAAAATAGTGATGGGCTGGAAGACTGAGATGGAGGACTTAAAAAAAGGACACAGGAAGCAGGAAAGAATGACAGAGAGATCAAAAAGGAACAGGGGGCAGGGCAGCACTGGAGGAAAAAAAGAACTGTGATGAGCAGCGGGACATTCATTACCTTTCCCAGAAATGATTAACATATTCATATTATCACCCAGAATTCCTTAACATTGCAAATGCCCTTGACGCATGTGCATCCACATCCATTAGTGGTCATCCAGGGTCCTCTGGTGGTCATTGATAATCTTCCTCACCGTGTCCGCTGGTTGAACTCGATCTTCACGTATACTCGGTTTGTCTTTTGGCTTAGTTTGCAACTCCCGTTCTCACCAAACTGGCTCTAGCATCTCTCCCTATCTATTCTACTCAAGGATACAATGTCTCAAGACTTCCTTTTATCCAACTAAACCCAGCAGATGTCTAACCCATCCGCTTCCAAAGCATTTCACACTGAGCTACATTGTTCCAGTCATGAGGGAACCAGATGTTCTTTTTAACTGGGTATCAATAAGGCCTGAGGGGCTTCCATCCCAGCGTTTTGTGCTGTTCAAGGCTACTGTATCACCAGCTGCTGTATCAAGAGAATCAAAATCAGCTATTTACACTTGTACGGAATAACTGCTAAAGAGAGGCAGATCTCTTTAGACTGAGATGTTGACACTTATTATACACAACATCTAATTAGACTGGCTCTCTGTTCAGACATATATTCTGACACTGGAATAGCTCTTTATAAATACAGCTTTTCCAAACCTTTTCCTAGTCTAAGCTCCTTGACAGTACAGAATCAGAGCATCCTTAGAGAGAGAGCTTTTTATTTTGATACAGAAATGAATATTATTTTTCAATAGCTATAAAAAGAAGATCTTTTTCTCTATTTCAGTGCCTCGCACCCAGAGTTACAGGTTTTGACATTTTTTAACCACCACACCCGCCGCCCAACTTCCAGACATTTTGGGGCCGTGACCTGCCTCTTTTGGGGAGTACTCCCCATAACCCCCACATCCCCCCTTCGCCTGGCCACTATATAAAGAACTGCCCAACAAATGGGGTAAGACTGTGGGGGACTTGTGGTGTTACTTAGTTTTTCATTTCTTTACCTTGGCAGTTACGTAACAAATGCAGGAATACTCATATTAAGAATTGTTTCTCTCGGGGTGAAATGCAGAGGTTATATGGCAATATTACAAAGCCCTTCAAAATTCAAGGAAAACCTGGAATTCTAACTGTAAAATTTCATTTTTTTCTAGGTCATGGACATCAAGTATGTCCAGAGATCTTTCTCTGTGAACTTTCATGCATATTTTTATATATTTCAATGTTGTTGGAAATTTTTTTATGTTTTTAACTCTTTTTAACAACAGTTCAGTTTTTGGTATTTCATATAATGACAAGATGTTTCTGTTGACCCCATCTGTTGAATATTTGCATGTTTTAGTTGCACAAGCCTCTGGTTGCATATTCATGCCATTTAACATTAGTCACTGAATGTATATGCATGAGGTATGAACTCAGCCTTCCTACGGAGATGGTGAATCTCATTTTCCCCAGTGACTGATTCAGAGCACTGAATTAAGATCTCCCTCTGAACTGTACTTCGGAGGAGGAGCAGATTTGTGTCTCTTCTCCGAGTGGATGGTGAGCTAAGGGATATTTCACCCTTAAAGAACCTGAAGTTAAGGCAAAGAATGTCAAATGAGTTCAAACCACTGCTCAAGCCTTTGGAACATCCTGGCTATATTCATTTAGGAAAATAAGTATTTCAGTCAAGCAACATTTATGCTAGGTAAAAGGAGAGGATGAAAGGCTTTTGCTGCTTAAAATAATCACTGAAATATAATATTAAGTGTGGATCTTGAGATGAGACATGTCTGCATTTCTTTTCTTAACAGAATTAAGAAGAGCATGGGAATTCCAAGGAGTTTCATGGTGGAGGTGAAAGATTCCAATACAAAGGGTGCTATACTGACAAACACTGGAAAATACGCCATACCAACTATTAATGCATAAGTATGGAATTAATTGGACTGACCAAAAACTGAAGAAGAGAAACCATGAGTAACCATGAGTAAATGCCTGAGTGGCAATGCAGCCAAGTTGGCCAACATCTGTAATGGTGGGGGAGGAAGCATTGTCATTGTATCTTAACCTTAAAATCTGCGATAGTTTCTAATATGAAAATAGGGTGGTCCTACTGTTCATGCCCCTGGAAGTTGGTTAAACTTTTGGTAGGCTAAGAATCTATTTCTGCAAAACATTTCCGTAGTGTTTACAGTTGGAGTTGTTCTCTTGGAAAGCTTGTTTTGCTTCTGGTTTACGTTTCAAAGGCATCTTGGAAAATTTATCGAATTGGACTATTGGACTGAGATTTCCTTCCCCGCTGACTTTTATCAAATCTCATGTGTGACACAGACTGAAGTTTTCCTGTTGCTCTAAACTAACAAAATGCTACTGTGTGCTGACAAGAGTGATTCTTTTAAAAACTTGCATTTTTCTGCCGTGGATCTCCTTTTGTAGAAGCTGTAACATAGACTTCTTTCATTTATAAAATGCAATTACTCAAAGACCAACTCTATCCTGAGCCTGCAATTTATATTTACCCTCTGGCAAAGGAGAGCTGGGATTCACTTCCCCTGATTTCTAGCTGTCAAAAAATGATTTTTCTAGTCTGAGCTAATTTCTTAGTTGATCCAATGAATGGGAAAGTTCTGCAGAAGGAAAATTCCACCCACCCACCCACCCCCCCCTTCTCTGGCGTTGTCTCTATAGAAAAAAGTAGCTTAAACTAAATGCCTATGTTTTAGAAGGCTAATGCAGAGAACAATTCCATCTGTTAGCTTCCTTTGATAAAATTAAAAGCTTGGAAAAGTTTTCATATACCCATCTTTAACTTTTTTCTTTTTCCTTCTCCACCCCACCCTCCAGAGAAGCTTATGCCAGAGGAAAGAAGGAAAAGCCTCCCATTTTACCAGAGGAGCCGTCCTCCTCAGATGATCCTATTCCAGATGAGTTGTTATGTCTCATTTGTAGAGATATAATGACTGATGCAGTTGTTTTTCCCAGCTGTGGACACAGTTATTGTGACGAATGTAAGTGTTACTCTCCTATTTGTTAGTTCAAAACCTGATCTTCTGAAAGCAGAAATAGGAGATAACTAAATTGCTTTGTTACCACTTCTATTTAATACTTAAGTATCCCCTGAGTAGGAAAGGACTCTTCTCGTGTAAAGGAAAGAAAAATAAGGCAGAAAGCTTTTTTTACTTTTTATGCATTCAGTTAAATCCTCTTTACATGCAGAGGGATTATGAGAAGAGTGCATAATTGTGCAGGTGATTACAGGATTAAACAGTGAATACATTTAGTTTGTCCACAGACCATTCTCTCATGCAAAATTATATAGCCAACTCTGGTGACTTGCTCTGGTCTGCAACAAATGGATAGTTAGGCATTTAATCCACATTCTTCTCCACAGGAGAGTTGGTTAAGCCTTCAGAACTCAACCCTACTATTGGTTTTTTGAGATGGGTTTTATTCAAGAACCTTGAGGTTGGTGACTTGTCACCATAGAGACTGGAAAAAAAGAGGAGTTGAACCATCAAGACACAGCCTTCTCTACATCTTGAAATGTTGCAATAGTGAAGTATCAAAACTGCGTAGCTATTTTCTGAATACTAGGAATTTTTTACACTTTTGATCTTGTGGTAGGCTTGATGTTCTCAGGTCAAGACCAGATTCACCCATTAAGCATATACGTCTTTTTATAATTGATTAGAACCCTCAAAATTTCCTTAGTTTAGCTAAAAACTATTTTGATGATTCTAATGATTCACAGGTATTAGAACAGCATTACTGGAATCTGAGGAACATATGTGCCCAACATGGCATCAGAAAGATATTTCTCCTAATGCTTTAGTTGCCAACAAGTTCCTATGCCAGGTAACATGATGACTTTTACATAAACTGTTTGTATGAAAAGTCTATTTGTAAAAAGCAGAAAGGCAAGAAAAGAATAATTTATGTCTCCTTAAGAAAGGCTAAATTGAATAAGGCTAAATTTACTTTTCAAATGCATTATCTGTTATTACAGAAGCTTACACCTTCTGAGACAGTCTGGCACATTTGGGTCGCACTTTTGTTTAACATGATTGACTCACTTTCAAATTCAATGTTAATGCAGAAGTACTTTAAGTACAGATACTCTGAGTTGCCATTTATTAATAACACTGTTTAATGTGATGTGTTTGTATATCCTCATGTGGATTTATTTTAGGGTTGGTAGCATTTACAGGAATACACAAGTAATTTTACTCTGTGGAGGTTTTTGTTTGCCTGTCTACTGACGTTTCATAGTACATTTTGTAAATGTTTTTCTGCCTCTAGGCTGTGAACAACTTCAAAAATGGAACTGGCTACAGAAAGCAGATTCAGCAGCAACAGCAGCAGCAGCCACCACCGCCTCCACCACTCATGAGATAAGCGATAACATGCAACTTTCAGCCTGTGCTCCGGCCAACAATTTCCAGACAGCAGGAGCCACTAATGATTCCATTAGCTTCCCTGGCTTCTCCTTCTGCTGCTTCTTTGGTACCATTGCCACCTGGTCCATCATCTGTGGCAGCTGGGCTGCCAGTAAATCCCTCTTCTGTCATTGTCTCTGGTCTCCCTCCAGCAATGTCCTCTCCGTGCCGAAAACCCAGATAGACCTTTTCGGTAAGTGAAGCTGTAGAGCAACATGAATATGAAATGCTGAAGTTAGAGTCTTCTTCTTGAGCTACTCTGCCAGCGAGTCACAGTCATTAGTTACATCAGTGACATTAGTGACAATTCCAGATATTTTTTTTTAACTTTGAATGAGGACACTTTAATAAGCTTTTGCATGGGAGTAATCTCCAGACATATGGTAATTTTTGAGGCCGTCCCTAGGTCGAGTGAGAAAGGGTGGTTTTGAGGCTGAAGGCACCAGGAAAGCCTGGAGCCCCAAGCTCTGTGGGCAATAAGCGGTTCCCAGAGAGCTTTAAAGCAAGCCACAGTTTTCCCTCCTGCCTCCTTGTTGGTGGCAGCAATTCCCAGACGTATTGTAATCTTCGCATCTAGCACTGGGGCAAATAAGAAAAGGTGGTTTGAGGCTGAAGGCGCCAGGAAAGCCCGGAGCCCCAAGGTCTCTGGGGCGATGCAAGCGGTTCCCAGCAAACTTTAGAAGAAGCCACAGTTTTCCCTCCTGGGTCCTTGGGCGTGGCAGCAATCTGCAGACATGTGGTAATTTTTCAGGCCGGCTGTGAGGTGAGTGAGAAAGGGTGGTTTTGAGGCTGAAGGCGCCAGGAAAGCGAGAGCCCCAATTTCTAAGGACCAACACAAGCGGTTCCCTGAGGGCTTTAAAACAAGCCACAGTTTTCCCTCCTGGCTCCTTGGGTGTGGCAGCAATCTCCGGACGTTTGCTATTTTTTGAGGCCGGCCCTTGGGCAAGTGACAAAGAGTGGTTTTGCGGCTGACGGTGCCAGAAAATCCCGGAGACCCGAGCTCTGAGGCGCTATGCAAGTAATTCCCAGCGAGCTTTAGAACAAGCCCCATTTTTTCCTCCTCTCTAGTTGGGCGCAGGATTAATCTCTGGACATAAGGAAATTTTTCAGGCCGGCCCTGGGGCAAGTGAGAAAGGGTGCTTTGGAGCCTGAAGGCACCAGGAAAGCTTGGAGCACCAAGGTCTGTGGGGCAATGCAAGCGGTTCCCAGAGAGCTTTAGAAGAAGCCACAGTTTTCCCTCCTGGCTCCATGGGCATGGCAGCAATCTGCAGACATATGATAGTTTTTGCAGACGGCCGTGGAGGGAGTGAGAAAGTGTGGTTTTGCGGCTGAAGGCGCCAGGAAATCTTGAAGCCCCAAGGTCTGTGGGGCAATGCATGCGGTTCTCAGCGAGCTTTAGAACAAGCCACAGTTTTCCCTCCTGGCTCCTTGGGCGTGGCAGCACTCTGCGGACGTTTGCTATTTTTGAGGCTGGCTCTGGGGCAAGTGAGAAAGGGTGGTTTTAAGACTGGAGACGCCAGGAAAGCTTGGAGCCCCCAGGTCTGTGGGGCAATGCAAGCAGTTCCCAGCGAGCTTTAGAAAAAGCCACAGTTTTCTCTCCTGGCTCCTTCGGCGTGGCAGGAAGGTCCAGACATGTGGAAATAGTTGAGGCAGACCCTGGGGCGAGTGAGAAAGGGTGGTTTTAAGGCTGAAGGTGCCAGGAAGGCCCAGAGATTCACGGTCTCTGGGGCCATGCAAGGGGTTCCCAGCGAGCTTGAGAACAATTCACAGTTTTCCCTCCTGACTCCTTGGGCGTGGCAGCAATCTGCAGACATATTATAGTTTTTGAGCCCTGCCCTGTGCATGTGACAAAGAGTGCTTTTGAGGCTGAAGGCGCCAGGAAAGCGAGAGCCCCAATTTCTAAGGACCAACACAAGCGGTTCCCTGAGGGCTTTAAAACAAGCCACAGTTTTCCCTCCTGGCTCCTTGGGCGTGGTAGCAAAGTCCAGACGTTTACTATTTTTTCAGTCCGGCACTTGGGCAAGTGACAAAGGGTGGTTTTGCGGCTGACGGCGCCACGAATGCCCGGAGCCCGAAGCTCTGCGGCGCTATGCAAGCGGTTCCCAGAGACCTTTAGAACAAGCCCCATTATTCCCTCCTATCTAGTTGGGCGCTGGATTAATCTCTGCACATAAGGAAATTTTCAGGCCGGACCTGAGGCGAGTGAGAAAGGGTGCTTTGGAGCCTGAAGGCACCAGGAAAGCTTGGAGCGCCAAGATCTGTGGGGCAATGCAAGCAGTTCCCAGCGAGCTTTAGAACAAGTCACAGTTTTCCCTCCTGGCTCCTTGGCCATGGCAGCAAGGGCCGGATATTTGCTGTTTTTGAGGCCAGCCGGAGGGTGAGTGAGAAAAGGTTGTTTTGAGGCTGAAGGCGCCAGGAAAGCTTGGAGCCCCAAGGTCTGTGGGGCAATGCAAGCGGTTCCCAGAGAGCTTTAGAAGAAGCCACAGTTTTCCCTCCTGGCTCCTTCGGCGTGGCAGCAATCTCCAGATATATGCTAATTTTTAAGGCCGGCCATGGGGCGAGTGAGAAAGGGTGGTTTTGAGGCTGAAGGCGTCAGGAAATCCTGCAGCCCCAAGGTCTGGAACCTTCATCAATGGAAGCGGTTCCCAGAGAGCTTTAGAACAAGCCAGAGTTTTCCCTCCTGGCTCCTTGGGTGTGGCAGCAAGGTCCGGACACCTGATAATTTTTTCGGTGAGCCCTGGGGCATGTTAGAAAGGGTGCTTTGGAGCCTGAAGGCACCAGGAAAGCTTGGAGCGCCAAGGTCTGTGGGGCAATGCAAGGAGTTCCCAGAGAGCTTTAGAACAAGCCAGTGTTTTCCCTCCTGGCTCCTTGGGCATGGGAGCAAGGTCCAGACACCTGATAATTTTCTCGGTGAGCCCTGGGGCGTGTTAGAAAGGGTGCTTTGGAGCCTGAAGGCACCAGGAAAGCTTGGAGCGCCAAGGTCTATGGGGCAATGCAAGCGGTTCCCAGAGAGCTTTAGAACAAGCCAGAGTTTTCCCTCCTGGGTCCTTGGGCGTGGCAGCAAAGTCCGGACACCCGATAAATTTTGAGGCCGGCCCTGGGGCGAGTGAGAAAGGGTGGTTTTGAGGCTGAAGGGGTAAGGAAAGCTTGGAGCCCCAATTTCCTTGGGGCTATGCAAGTGGTTCCCAGAGAGCTTTAGAAGAAGCCACAGTTTTCCCTCCCGGCTCCTTGGGCGTAGCAGGAAGGTCCAAACTTATGGTAGTTTTTGTGGCTGGCCCTTCGGGAAGTGGCAAAGGGTGGTTTTTAGTCTGAAGGCGCCAGGAAAGCGAGAGCACCAATTTCTAATGACCAATACAAGCAGTTCCCTGAGGTCTTTAAAAACAAGCCACAGTTTTCCCTCCTGGTTCCTTGGGCATGGCAGTAGTCTACACACATTTTCTATTTCTTGGAGCCGGCCATTGGGTAAGTGACAGAGGGTGGTTCTGCGGCTGAAGGCGCCAGGAAAGCCCGGACCCCGATCTCTGAGGGGCTATGCAAGCGGTTCCCAGAGAGCTTTAGAACAAGCCCCATTTTTCCCTCCTATCTAGTTGGGCGCAGGATTTGTCTTTGGACATAAAGAAATTTTTGCAGCCGGTCTTAGAGCGAGTGAGCGCCAGGAAAGCTTGGAGCCCCAAGGTATGGAACCATCTTCACTGCAAGCGGTTCCCACCGAGCTTTAGGAGAAGCCAAGGTTTTCCCTCCTGGCTCCTTGGGCGTGGCAGCAAAGTCTGGACATTTGCTATTTTTGAGGCCAGCTGTGGGGTGAATGAGAAAGAGTGGTTTTGAGGACGAAGGGGCCAGGAAATCCCGGAGACTCAAGGTCTGTGCGGCAATGCAAGCAGTTCCCAGCAAGGTTTAGAACAAGCCCATTTTCCCTCATGGCTCCTTGGGTGTGGCAGGAAGGTCCGGACATTTGCTATTGTTGAGGCCGGCCCTGGGGCGAGTGAGAAAGGGTGCTTTGGAGGCTGAAGGCTCCAGGAAAGCCCGGAACCCCAAGGTCTGTGGGGCAATGGAAGCGGTTCCCAGGGAGCTTTAGAAGAAGCCAGAGTTTATCCTCCTGGTTCCTTGGGCGTGGCAGGAAGGTCCAGACATATGGTGATTTTTGAGGCTGGCTGTGGTGCGATTGAGAAAGGGTGCTTTGACGATGAAGCCGCTGGGAAAGCCCGGAGCCCCAAGGTCTGTGGGGCAATGCAAGCGATTCCCAGAGAGCTTTAGAACAAGCCAGAGTTTTCCCTCTTGGCTCCTTCTACGTGGCAGCAATCTGCAGACACGTGGTACTTTTTCAGGACGGCTGTGGGGGGAATGAGAAAGGGTGGTTTTGAGGCTGAAGGCGCCAGGAAAGCATGGAGCCCCAAGGTTTGTGGGGAAATGCAAGCGATTCCCAGGGAGCTTTAAAAGAAGCCAAAGTTTACCCTCCTGGTTCCTTGGGCGTGGCAAGAAAGTCCAGACATGTGGTGATTTTTGAGGCCGGCTATGGGGGGAGTGAGAAAGGGTGGTTTTGAGGCTGAAGGCGTCAGGAAAGCCCGGAGCCCCAGGGTCTGTGGGGCAATGCAAGCGGTTCCCAAACACCTTTGGAAGAAGCCACAGTTTTCATTCCTGGCTGCTTGGGTTTGCGCAGGGAGGTCCGGACATTTGCTATTTTTGAGGCCTGCCCTGGTGCGACTAAGAAAGGGTGGCTTTGAGGATGAAGGCACCAGGAAAGCATGGAGACCCCAGGTCTGTGGGGCAATGTAAGCGGTTCCCAGAGAGCTTTAGAAAAAGCCACAGTTTTCCCTCATGGCTCCTTCTACGTGGCATCAATCTCCAGACATATGGTAATTTTTGAGGCCGGCTGTGGGGGGAATGAGAAAGGGTGGTTTTGAGGCGGAAGGCACCAGGAAAGCATGGAGCCCCACGGTTTGTGGGGAAATGCAAGCGATTCCCAGGCAGCGTTAAAAGAAGCCAAAGTTTACCCTCCTGGTTTCTTGGGCGTGGCAGGAAATTCCAGACATGCGGTGATTTTTGAGGCCGGCTATGGGGGGAGTGAGAAAGGGTGGTTTTGAGGCTGAAGGCGCCAGGAAAGCCCAGAGCCCCAAGGTCTGTGGGGCAATGCAAGCGGTTCCCAGACACCTTTAGAAGAAGCCACAGTTTACGCTCATTGCTCCTTCGCCGTGGCAGGAAGGTCCGGACACATGCTATTTTTTAGGCCGGCCCTGGGGCGACTGAGAAAGGGTGGTTTTGAGGCTGAAGGCGCCAGGAAAGCATGGAGCCCCAACGTCTGTGGGGCAATGGAAACGGTTCCCAGAGAGCTTTAGAAGAAGCCACAGTTTTCCCTCATGGCTCCTTCGACGTGGCAGCAATCTCCAGACACGTGGTAATTTTTGAGGCTGGCCGTGGGGGGAGTGAAAAAGGGTGGTTTTGAGGCTGAAGGCTCCAGGAAAGCCCGGAGCCCCAGGATCTCTGGGGCAATGTAAGTGGTTCCCAGACAGCTTTAGAAGAAGCCACTGTTTTCCCTCATGGCTCCTTCGACGTGGCAGCAATCTCCAGACACGTGGTAATTTTTCAGGCCGGCCCTGGGGAGACTAAGAAAGGGTGGCTTTGAGGCTGAAGGCTCCAGGAAAGCATGGAGACCCCAGGTCTGTGGGGAAATGCAAGCGGTTCCCAGACACCTTTAGAAGAAGCCACAGTTTACGCTCATTGCTCCTTCGCCGTGGCAGGAAGGTCCGGACATATGCTATTTTTTAGGCCGGCCCTTGGGGGGAGTGAGAAAGGGTGGTTTTGAGGATGAAGGTACCAGGAAAGCATGGAGACCCCAGGTCAGTGGGGCAATGTAAGCAGTTCCCAGAGAGCTTTAGAAGAAGCCACTGTTTTCCCTCATGGTTCCTTCTACGTGGGAGCAATATGCAGACATGTGGTAATTTTTCAGGCCGGCCCTAGGGCGACTAAGAAAGGGTGGCTTTGAGGGTGAAGGCGCCAGGAAAGCCCGGAGCCCCATGGTCTGTGGGGCAATGTAAGTGGTTCCCAGAGAGCTTTAGAAGAAGCCACAGTTTTCCCTCATGGCTCCTTGGGCATGGGAGGAAGGTCCGGACATTTGCTATTGTTGAGGCCGGCCCTGGGGCGATTGAGAAAGGGTGCTTTGGAGGCTGAAGGCTCTAGGAAAGCCCGGAACCCCAAGGTCTATGGGGCAATGGAAGCGGTTCCCAGGGAGCTTTAGAAGAAGCCAGAGTTTATCCTCCTGGTTCCTTGGGCGTGGCAGGAAGGTCCAGACATATGGTGATTTTTGAGGCCGGCTGTGGTGCGATTGAGAAAGGGTGCTTTGACGATGAAGGCGCCGGGAAAGCCCGGAGCCCCAAGGTCTGTGGGGCAATGCAAGCGGTTCCCAGAGAGCTTTAGAAGAAGCCACAGTTTTCCCTCATGGCTCCTTCAACGTGGCAGCAATCTCCAGACACGTGGTAATTTTTCAGGCCGGCCCTGGGGAGAGTAAGAAAGGGTGGCTTTGAGGCTGAACGCTCCAGGAAAGCATGGAGACCCCAGATCTGTGGGGCAATGTAAGCGGTTCCAAGAGAGCTTTAGAAGAAGCCACAGTTTCCCTTCCCGGTTCCTTCGACATCGCAGCAATCTGCAGACATGTAGTAATTTTTGAGGCCGGCCGTGGGGGGAGTGAAAAAGGGTGGTTTTCAGGCTGAAGGCGCCAGGAAAGCCCGGAGCCCCAAGGTCTGTGGGGCAATGCAAGCGGTTCCCAGAGAGCTTTAGAGGAAGCCACAGTTTTCCCTCGTGGCTCCTTAGGCGTGGCAGGAAGGTCCGGATATTTGCTATTTTTGAGGCCGGCCCTGGGGCGAGTGAGAAAGGGTGCTTTGGAGGCTGAAGGCTCCAGGAAAGCCCGGAGCCCCAAGGTCTGTGGGGCAATGCAAGCGGTTCCCAGAGAGCTTTAAAAGAAGCCACAGTTTTCCCTCATGGCTCCTTCGCCGTGGCATCAATCTCCAGACATATGGTAATTTTTGAGGCCGGCCATGGTGCGATTGACAAAGTGTCTTTTTGAGGCTGAAGTCTGCAGGAAAGCCCGGAGCCCCAAGGTCTGCAGGGCAATGCAAGCGGTTCCCAGAGAGCTTTAGAAGAAGCCACAGTTTTCCCTCATGGCTCCTTCAACGTGGTAGCAATCTCCAGACACGTGGTAATTTTTCAGGCCGGCCCTGGGGAGACTAAGAAAGGGTGGCTTTGAGGATGAAGGCGCTAGGAAAGCATGGAGACCCCAGATCTGTGGGGCAATGTAAGCGGTTCCCAGAGAGCTTTAGAAGAAGCCACAGTTTTCCCTCATGGCTCCTTGGGCATGGCAGGAAAGTCCGGACATTTGCAATTTTTGAGACCGGCCCTGTGGCGAGTGAGAAAGGATGCTTTGGAGGCTGAAGGCTCCAGGAAAGCCTGGAGCCCCAAGGTCTGTGGGGCAATGCAAGCGGTTCCCAGAGAGCTTTAGAAGAAGCCACAGTTTTCCCTCATGGCTCCTTGGGCGTGGCAGCAATCTCCAGACATGAGGTATGTTTTGAGGCCGGCCGTGGGGGGAGTGAAAAAGGGTGGTTTTGAGGCTGAAGTCTGCAGGAAAGCCCGGAGCCCCAAGATCTGTGGGGCAATGCAAGAGGTTCCCAGAGAGCTTTAGAAGAAGCCACAGTTTTCCCTCATGGCTCCTTCTACGTGGCAGCAATCTGCAGACATGTGGTACTTTTTCAGGACGGTTGTGGAGGGACTGAAAAAGAGTGGTTTTGAGGCTGAAGGCGCCAGGAAAGCCCGGACCCCGATCTCTGAGGGGCTATGCAAGCGGTTCCCAGAGAGCTTTAGAACAAGCCCCATTTTTCCCTCCTATCTAGTTGGGCGCAGGATTTGTCTTTGGACATAAAGAAATTTTTGCAGCCGGTCTTAGAGCGAGTGAGCGCCAGGAAAGCTTGGAGCCCCAAGGTATGGAACCATCTTCACTGCAAGCGGTTCCCACCGAGCTTTAGGAGAAGCCAAGGTTTTCCCTCCTGGCTCCTTGGGCGTGGCAGCAAAGTCTGGACATTTGCTATTTTTGAGGCCAGCTGTGGGGTGAATGAGAAAGAGTGGTTTTGAGGACGAAGGGGCCAGGAAATCCCGGAGACTCAAGGTCTGTGCGGCAATGCAAGCAGTTCCCAGCAAGGTTTAGAACAAGCCCATTTTCCCTCATGGCTCCTTGGGTGTGGCAGGAAGGTCCGGACATTTGCTATTGTTGAGGCCGGCCCTGGGGCGAGTGAGAAAGGGTGCTTTGGAGGCTGAAGGCTCCAGGAAAGCCCGGAACCCCAAGGTCTGTGGGGCAATGGAAGCGGTTCCCAGGGAGCTTTAGAAGAAGCCAGAGTTTATCCTCCTGGTTCCTTGGGCGTGGCAGGAAGGTCCAGACATATGGTGATTTTTGAGGCTGGCTGTGGTGCGATTGAGAAAGGGTGCTTTGACGATGAAGCCGCTGGGAAAGCCCGGAGCCCCAAGGTCTGTGGGGCAATGCAAGCGATTCCCAGAGAGCTTTAGAACAAGCCAGAGTTTTCCCTCTTGGCTCCTTCTACGTGGCAGCAATCTGCAGACACGTGGTACTTTTTCAGGACGGCTGTGGGGGGAATGAGAAAGGGTGGTTTTGAGGCTGAAGGCGCCAGGAAAGCATGGAGCCCCAAGGTTTGTGGGGAAATGCAAGCGATTCCCAGGGAGCTTTAAAGAAGCCAAAGTTTACCCTCCTGGTTCCTTGGGCGTGGCAAGAAAGTCCAGACATGTGGTGATTTTTGAGGCCGGCTATGGGGGGAGTGAGAAAGGGTGGTTTTGAGGCTGAAGGCGTCAGGAAAGCCCGGAGCCCCAGGGTCTGTGGGGCAATGCAAGCGGTTCCCAAACACCTTTGGAAGAAGCCACAGTTTTCATTCCTGGCTGCTTGGGTTTGCGCAGGGAGGTCCGGACATTTGCTATTTTTGAGGCCTGCCCTGGTGCGACTAAGAAAGGGTGGCTTTGAGGATGAAGGCACCAGGAAAGCATGGAGACCCCAGGTCTGTGGGGCAATGTAAGCGGTTCCCAGAGAGCTTTAGAAAAAGCCACAGTTTTCCCTCATGGCTCCTTCTACGTGGCATCAATCTCCAGACATATGGTAATTTTTGAGGCCGGCTGTGGGGGGAATGAGAAAGGGTGGTTTTGAGGCGGAAGGCACCAGGAAAGCATGGAGCCCCACGGTTTGTGGGGAAATGCAAGCGATTCCCAGGCAGCGTTAAAAGAAGCCAAAGTTTACCCTCCTGGTTTCTTGGGCGTGGCAGGAAATTCCAGACATGCGGTGATTTTTGAGGCCGGCTATGGGGGGAGTGAGAAAGGGTGGTTTTGAGGCTGAAGGCGCCAGGAAAGCCCAGAGCCCCAAGGTCTGTGGGGCAATGCAAGCGGTTCCCAGACACCTTTAGAAGAAGCCACAGTTTACGCTCATTGCTCCTTCGCCGTGGCAGGAAGGTCCGGACACATGCTATTTTTTAGGCCGGCCCTGGGGCGACTGAGAAAGGGTGGTTTTGAGGCTGAAGGCGCCAGGAAAGCATGGAGCCCCAACGTCTGTGGGGCAATGGAAACGGTTCCCAGAGAGCTTTAGAAGAAGCCACAGTTTTCCCTCATGGCTCCTTCGACGTGGCAGCAATCTCCAGACACGTGGTAATTTTTGAGGCTGGCCGTGGGGGGAGTGAAAAAGGGTGGTTTTGAGGCTGAAGGCTCCAGGAAAGCCCGGAGCCCCAGGATCTCTGGGGCAATGTAAGTGGTTCCCAGACAGCTTTAGAAGAAGCCACTGTTTTCCCTCATGGCTCCTTCGACGTGGCAGCAATCTCCAGACACGTGGTAATTTTTCAGGCCGGCCCTGGGGAGACTAAGAAAGGGTGGCTTTGAGGCTGAAGGCTCCAGGAAAGCATGGAGACCCCAGGTCTGTGGGGAAATGCAAGCGGTTCCCAGACACCTTTAGAAGAAGCCACAGTTTACGCTCATTGCTCCTTCGCCGTGGCAGGAAGGTCCGGACATATGCTATTTTTTAGGCCGGCCTTGGGGCGAGTGAGAAAGGGTGGCTTTGAGGATGAAGGTACCAGGAAAGCATGGAGACCCCAGGTCAGTGGGGCAATGTAAGCAGTTCCCAGAGAGCTTTAGAAGAAGCCACTGTTTTCCCTCATGGTTCCTTCTACGTGGGAGCAATATGCAGACATGTGGTAATTTTTCAGGCCGGCCCTAGGGCGACTAAGAAAGGGTGGCTTTGAGGGTGAAGGCGCCAGGAAAGCCCGGAGCCCCATGGTCTGTGGGGCAATGTAAGTGGTTCCCAGAGAGCTTTAGAAGAAGCCACAGTTTTCCCTCATGGCTCCTTGGGCATGGGAGGAAGGTCCGGACATTTGCTATTGTTGAGGCCGGCCCTGGGGCGATTGAGAAAGGGTGCTTTGGAGGCTGAAGGCTCTAGGAAAGCCCGGAACCCCAAGGTCTATGGGGCAATGGAAGCGGTTCCCAGGGAGCTTTAGAAGAAGCCAGAGTTTATCCTCCTGGTTCCTTGGGCGTGGCAGGAAGGTCCAGACATATGGTGATTTTTGAGGCCGGCTGTGGTGCGATTGAGAAAGGGTGCTTTGACGATGAAGGCGCCGGGAAAGCCCGGAGCCCCAAGGTCTGTGGGGCAATGCAAGCGGTTCCCAGAGAGCTTTAGAAGAAGCCACAGTTTTCCCTCATGGCTCCTTCAACGTGGCAGCAATCTCCAGACACGTGGTAATTTTTCAGGCCGGCCCTGGGGAGAGTAAGAAAGGGTGGCTTTGAGGCTGAACGCTCCAGGAAAGCATGGAGACCCCAGATCTGTGGGGCAATGCAAGCGGTTCCAAGAGAGCTTTAGAAGAAGCCACAGTTTCCCTTCCCGGTTCCTTCGACATCGCAGCAATCTGCAGACATGTAGTAATTTTGAGGCCGGCCGTGGGGGGAGTGAAAAAGGGTGGTTTTCAGGCTGAAGGCGCCAGGAAAGCCCGGAGCCCCAAGGTCTGTGGGGCAATGCAAGCGGTTCCCAGAGAGCTTTAGAGGAAGCCACAGTTTTCCCTCGTGGCTCCTTAGGCGTGGCAGGAAGGTCCGGATATTTGCTATTTTTGAGGCCGGCCCTGGGGCGAGTGAGAAAGGGTGCTTTGGAGGCTGAAGGCTCCAGGAAAGCCCGGAGCCCCAAGGTCTGTGGGGCAATGCAAGCGGTTCCCAGAGAGCTTTAAAAGAAGCCACAGTTTTCCCTCATGGCTCCTTCGCCGTGGCATCAATCTCCAGACATATGGTAATTTTTGAGGCCGGCCATGGTGCGATTGACAAAGTGTCTTTTTGAGGCTGAAGTCTGCAGGAAAGCCCGGAGCCCCAAGGTCTGCAGGGCAATGCAAGCGGTTCCCAGAGAGCTTTAGAAGAAGCCACAGTTTTCCCTCATGGCTCCTTCAACGTGGTAGCAATCTCCAGACACGTGGTAATTTTTCAGGCCGGCCCTGGGGAGACTAAGAAAGGGTGGCTTTGAGGATGAAGGCGCTAGGAAAGCATGGAGACCCCAGATCTGTGGGGCAATGTAAGCGGTTCCCAGAGAGCTTTAGAAGAAGCCACAGTTTTCCCTCATGGCTCCTTGGGCATGGCAGGAAAGTCCGGACATTTGCAATTTTTGAGACCGGCCCTGTGGCGAGTGAGAAAGGATGCTTTGGAGGCTGAAGGCTCCAGGAAAGCCTGGAGCCCCAAGGTCTGTGGGGCAATGCAAGCGGTTCCCAGAGAGCTTTAGAAGAAGCCACAGTTTTCCCTCATGGCTCCTTGGGCGTGGCAGCAATCTCCAGACATGAGGTATGTTTTGAGGCCGGCCGTGGGGGGAGTGAAAAAGGGTGGTTTTGAGGCTGAAGTCTGCAGGAAAGCCCGGAGCCCCAAGGTCTGTGGGGCAATGCAAGAGGTTCCCAGAGAGCTTTAGAAGAAGCCACAGTTTTCCCTCATGGCTCCTTCTACGTGGCAGCAATCTGCAGACATGTGGTACTTTTTCAGGACGGTTGTGGAGGGACTGAAAAAGAGTGGTTTTGAGGCTGAAGGCGCCAGGAAAGCCCGGAGCCGCAGGGTCTGTAGGGCAATGCAAGCGGTTCCCAGACACCTTTAGAAGAAGCCACAGTTTTCATTCCTGGCTGCTTGGGTGTGGGCAGGGAGGTCCGGACATTTGCTATTTTTGAGGCCTGCCCTGGTGCGAGTAAGAAAGGGTGGCTTTGAGGGTGAAGGCGCCAGGAAAGCTAGGAGCCCCATGGTCTGTGGGGCAATGTAAGTGGTTCCCAGAGAGCTTTAGAAGAAGCCACAATTTTCCCTCATGGCTCCTTGGGCATGGGAGGAAGGTCTGGACATTTGCTATTTTTGCGGCCGGCCCTGGGGCGAGTGAGAAAGGGTGCTTTGGAGGCTGAAGGCTACAGGAAAGCCCGGAACGCCAAGGTCTGTGGGGCAATGGAAGCGGTTCCTAGGGAGCTTTAGAAGAAGCCAGAGTTTATCCTCCTGGTTCCTTGGGCGTGGCAGGAAGGTCCAGACATATGGTGATTTTTGAGGCCGGCTGTGGTGCGATTGAGAAAGGGTGCTTTGAGGATGAAGGCGCCAGGAAAGCATGGAGACCCCAGATCTGTGGGGCAATGTAAGCGGTTCCCAGAGAGCTTTAGAAGAAGCCACAGTTTTCCCTCATGCCTCCTTGGGCGTGGCAGCAATCTCCAGACATGAGGTATGTTTTGAGGCCGGCCCTGGGGCGACTGAGAAAGGGTGGTTTGGAGGCTGAAGGCTCCAGGAAAGCCCGGAGCCCCAAGGTCTGTGGGGCAATGCAAGCGATTCCCAGAGAGCTTTAGAAGAAGCCACAGTTTTCCCTCATGGCTCCTTCTACGTGGCAGCAATCTGCAGACATGTGGTACTTTTTCAGGACGGCTGTGGGGCGACTGAGAAAGGGTGGTTTGGAGGCTGAAGGTTCCAGGAAAGCCCGGAGCCCCAAGGTCTGTGGGGCAATGCAAGCAGTTCCCAAACACCTTTAGAAGAAGCCACAGTTTTCATTCCTGGCTGCTTGAGTGTGGGCAGGGAGGTCCGGACATTTGCTATTTTTGAGGCCTGCCCTGGTGCGACTAAGAA
Source organism: Fratercula arctica (assembly GCA_947846985.1). Lineage (NCBI taxonomy): Eukaryota > Metazoa > Chordata > Aves > Charadriiformes > Alcidae > Fratercula > Fratercula arctica. The sequence goes on from CANTUZ010000007.1 coordinate 26,173,407, forward strand.
AGGGTGGCTTTGAGGATGAAGGCGCCAGGAAAGCATGGAGACCCCAGGTCTGTGGGGCAATGGAAGCGGTTCCCAGAGAGCTTTAGAAGAAGCCACAGTTTTCCCTCCTGGCTCCTTAGACGTGGCAGGAAAGTCCAGACATATGGTAATTTTTCAGGCCGGCCGTGATGCCATTGAGAAAGAGTCTTTTTGAGGCTGAAGGCTCCAGGAAAACCCGGAGCCCCAAGGTTTGTGGGGAATGCAAGCGATTCCCAGAGAGCTTTAGAAGAAGCCATAGTTTATCCTCCTGGTTCCTCGGGCGTCGCAGGAAGGTCCAGACATATGGTGAATTTTGAGGCCGGCTGCGGTGCGATTGAGAAAGGGTGCTTTGACGCTGAAGGTGCCAGGAAATCCCGGAGCCCCAAGGTCTGTGGGGCAATGCAAGCGGTTCCCAGAGAGCTTTAGAAGAAGCCACAGTTTTCCCTCATGGCTCCTTCTACGGGGCAGGAAGGTCCAGACATTTGCTATTTTTGAGGCCGGCCCTGGGGCGACTAAGAAAGGGTGGCTTTGAGGATGAAGGCGCCAGGAAAGCATGGAGACCCCAGGTCTGTGGGGCAATGCAAGCGGTTCCCAGAGAGCTTTAGAAGAAGCCACAGTTTTCCCTCATGGCTCCTTGGGCGTGGCAGCAATCTCCAGACATGATGTATGTTTTGAGGCCGGCCGTGGGGGGAGTGAAAAAGGGTGGTTTTGAGACTCAAGTCTGCAGGAAAGCCCGGAGCCCCAAGGTCTGTGGGGCAATGCAAGCGGTTCCCAGACACCTTTAGAAGAAGCCACAGTTTTCATTCCTGGATGCTTGGGTGTGGGTAGGGAGGTCCGGACATTTGCTATTTTTGAGGCCTGCCCTAGTGCGAGTAAGAAAGGGTGGTTTTGAGGCTGAAGGGGTAAGGAAAGCTTGGAGCCCCAATTTCCTTGGGGCTATGCAAGCGGTTCCCAGAGAGCTTTAGAAAAAGCCACAGTTTTCCCTCATGGCTCCTTCTACGTGGCAGCAATCTCCAGATATATGGTATTTTTTGAGGCCGGCCGTTTTGCCATTGAGAAAGTGTCTTTTTGAGGCTGAAGGCTCCAGGAAAGCCCGGAGCCCCAAGGTCTGTGGGGCAATGCAAGCGGTTCCCAAACACCTTTAGAAGAAGCCACAGTTTTCATTCCTGGATGCTTGGGTATGGGCAGGGACGTTCGGACATTTTCTATTTTTGAGGCCTGCCCTGGTGCTACTAAGAAAGGGTGGCTTTGAGGATGAAGGCACCAGGAAAGCATGGAGACCCCAGGTCTGTGGGGCAATCTAAGCGGTTCCCAGAGAGCTTCAGAAAAAGCCGCAGTTTTCCCTCATGGCTCCTTCTACGTGGCAGTAAGGTTCAGACATATGGTAATTTTTGAGGACGGCTGTGGGGGGAGTGCAGAATGGTTGTTTAGAGGCTGAAGGCTCCAGGAAAGCCCTGTGCCTGAAAGTCTGTGGGGCAAAGTAAGCGGTTCCCAGGCAGCTTTAGAAGAAGCCACAGTTTTCCCTCCTGGCTCCTTGGGTGTGGGCAGGAAAGTCCGGACATTTGCTATTTTTGAGGCCGGCCCTGTGGTGAGTGGGAAAGGGTTCTTTGACGCTGAAGGCGCCAGGAAAGCCCGGAGCCCCAAGGTCTGTGGGGCAATGCAAGCGGTTCCCAGAGAGCTTTAGAAGAAGCCAGAGTGTTCTCTTGTGGCTCCTTCTACGTGGCAGCAATATGCAGACATTTGGTAATTTCTCAGGCCACCCCAGGGCGACTAAGAAAGGGTGGCTTTGAGGATGAAGGCTCCAGGAAAGCCCGGAGCCCCAAGGTCTGTAGGGCAATGCAAGCAGTTCCCAGAGAGCTTTAGAAGAAGCCACAGTTTTCCCTCCTGGCTCCTTAGGTGTGGGCAGGAAAATCCGGACATTTCCTATATTTGAGGCCGGACCTATGGCGAGTGGGAAAGGGTGCTTTGACGATGAAGGCGCCAGGAAAGACCAGAGCCCCAAAGTCTCTGGGGTAATGCAAGCGGTTCCCAGAGAGCTTTAGAAGAAGCCACAGTTTTCCCTCATGGCTCCTTCTACGTGGCAGCACTCTCCAGACATGTGGTAAGTTTTGAGGCCAGCACTGGGTGGAATGGAAAAGAGTGGTTTTGAGGCTGAAGGCACCAAGAAAGCCCGGTGCTCCAAGGTCTGTGGGGCAATGGAAGCGGTTCCCAGGCAGCTTTAGAAGAAGCCACAGTGTTCCCTCATGGCTCCTTGGGCGTGGCAGGAAGGTCCGGACATTTGCTATTTTTGAGGCCGGCCCTGGGGCGAGTCAGAAAAGGTGCTTTTCAGGAAGAAGGCGCTAGAAAAACCTGGAGTTCCAAGGTCTGTGCGGCAATGTAAGCGGTTCCCAGAGAGCATTAGAAGAAGCCACAGTTTTCCCTCATGGCGCCTTGTACGGTGCAGCAAGGTTCAGACATATGGTGATTTTTGAGGACGGCTGTGGGGGGAGTGCAGAATGGTTGTTTTGAGGCTGAAGGCTCCAGGAAAGCCCTGTGCCCGAAAGTTTGTGGGGCAAAGTAAGCTGTTCACAGAGAGCTTTAGAAAAAGCCACTGTTTGCCCTCCTGGCTCCTTGGGTGTGGGCAGGAAAGTCCTGACATTTCCTATTTTTCAGACCGGCCCTGTGGCGACTAAGAAATGGTGCTTTGGAGGCTGAAGGCGCCAGGAAAGCCCGGAGCCCCAAGGTCTGTGGGGCAATACAAGTGGTTCCCAGAGAGCTTTAGAAGAAGCCACAGTTTTCCCTCATGGCTCCTTGGGCGTGCCAGGAAGGTCCGGATATTTGCTCTTTTTGACCGGCCCTGGGGCGAGTCGGAAAAGGTGTTTTTGAGGAAGAAGGCGCCAGAAAAACCTGGAGTTCCAAGGTCTGTGGGGCAATGTAAGCGGTTCCCAGAGAGCTTTAGAAGAAGCCACAGTTTTCCCTCATGGCTCCTTGGCCGTGGCATCAATCTCCAGATATGAGGTAAGGTTTGAGGCCGGCCCTGGGGCGAGTGAGAAAGTGTCTTTCTGAGGCTGAAGGCGCCAGGAAAGCCCGGAGCCCCAAGGTCTGTGGGGCAATGCAAGCGGTTCCCAGAGAGCTTTAGAAGAAGCCACAGTTTTCCCTCATGGCTCCTTGTACGATGCAGCAAGGTTCAGACATATGGTAATTTTTGAGGATGGCTGTGGGGGGAGTGTAGAATGGTTGTTTTGAGGCTGAAGGCTGCAGGAAAGCCCGGAGCCCCAAGGTCTGTGGGGCAATGCAAGCGGTTCCCAGAGAGCTTTAGAAGAAGCCACAGTTTTCCCTCATGGCTCCTTGGGCGTGGCATCAATCTCCAGACATGTGGTAATTTTTGAGGCCGGGCCTGGGGCGAGTGAAAAAGGGTTGTTTTGAGGCTGAAGGCTCCAGGAAAGCCCGGAGCCCCAAGGTCTGTGGGGCAATGGAAGCGGTTCCCAGACAGCTTTAGAAGAAGCCACAGTTTTCCCTCATGGCTCCTTGGCATGGCAGCCGTCTGCAGACATGTGGTAATTTCTCAGGCTGGCCCTGGGGCAAGAGGGAAAGGGTGCTTTGGAGGGTGAAGTCTACAGGAAAGCCCGGAGCCCCAAGGTCTGTGGGGCAATGCAAGCGGTTCCCAGACAGCTTTACAAGAAGCCATAGTTTTCCCTCCTGGCTCCTTGGGTGTGGGCAGGAAAGTCCAGAAATTTATATTTTTACGGACGGCCCTGGGGCAAGTGAGAAAGGGTGCTTTGGAGGCTGAAGGCGCCAGGAAAGCCCCGAGCCCCAAGGTCTGTGAGGCAATGCAAGCGGTTCCCAGAGAGCTTTAGAAGAAGCCACAGTTTTCCCTCATGGTTCCTTAGGCGTGGCAAGGAATTCCAGACATATGGTGATTTTTGAGGCCGGCCCTGGGGCGACTAAGAAAGTGTGCTTTGGAGGCTGAAGGCTCCAGGAAAGCCCGGAGCCCCAAGGTCTGTGGGGCAATGTAAGTGGATCCCAGACAGCTTTAGAAGAAGCCACAGTTTTCCCTCATGGCTCCTTGGGCGTGGCATCAATCTCCAGACATGTGGTAATTTTTGAGGCCGGGCCTGGGGCGAGTGAAAAAGGGTTCTTTTGAGGCTGAAGGCTCCAGGAAAGCCCGGAGCCCCAAGGTCTGTGGGGCAATGCAAGCGGTTCCCAGAGAGCTTTAGAAGAAGCCATAGTTTTCCCTCCTGGCTCCTTGGGTGTGGGCAGGAAAGTCCAGAAATTTATATTTTTACGGACGGCCCTGGGGCAAGTGAGAAAGGGTGCTTTGGAGGCTGAAGGCGCCAGGAAAGCCCCGAGCCCCAAGGTCTGTGGGGCAATGCAAGCGGTTCCCAGAGAGCTTTAGAAGAAGCCACAGTTTTCCCTCATGGCTCCTTCTACGTGGCAGCAATCGGCAGACATCTGGTAAGTTTTCAGGCCGCCCTGGGGCGACTAAGAAAGGGTGGCTTTGAGGCTGAAGGTGCCAGGAAAGCCCGGAGCCCCAAGGTCTGTGGGGCAATGCAAGCGGTTCCCAGAGAGCTTTAGAAGAAACGACAGTTTTCCCTCGTGGCTCCTTCTACGTGGCAGCAATCTGCAGACACGTGGTACTTTTTCAGGACGGCTGTGGGGGGAATGAGAAAGGGTGGTTTTGAGGCTGAAGGCGCCAGGAAAGCATGGAGCCCCAAGGTTTGTGGGGAAATGCAAGCGATTCCCAGGGAGCTTTAAAAGAAGCCAAAGTTTACCCTCCTGGTTCCTTGGGCGTGGCAAGAAAGTCCAGACATGTGGTGATTTTTGAGGCCGGCTATGGGGGGAGTGAGAAAGGGTGGTTTTGAGGCTGAAGGCGTCAGGAAAGCCCGGAGCCCCAGAGTCTGTGGGGCAATGCAAGCGGTTCCCAAACACCTTTGGAAGAAGCCACAGTTTTCATTCCTGGCTGCTTGGGTTTGCGCAGGGAGGTCCGGACATTTGCTATTTTTGAGGCGTGCCCTGGTGCGACTAAGAAAGGGTGGCTTTGAGGATGAAGGCACCAGGAAAGCATGGAGACCCCAGGTCTGTGGGGCAATGTAAGCGGTTCCCAGAGAGCTTTAGAAAAAGCCACAGTTTTCCCTCATGGCTCCTTCTACGTGGCATCAATCTCCAGACATATGGTAATTTTTGAGGCCGGCTATGGGGGGAGTGAGAAAGGGTGGTTTTGAGGCTGAAGGCGCCAGGAAAGCCCAGAGCCCCAAGGTCTGTGGGGCAATGCAAGCGGTTCCCAGACACCTTTAGAAGAAGCCACAGTTTACGCTCATTGCTCCTTCGCCGTGGCAGGAAGGTCCGGACACATGCTATTTTTTAGGCCGGCCCTGGGGCGACTGAGAAAGGGTGGTTTTGAGGCTGAAGGCGCCAGGAAAGCATGGAGCCCCAACGTCTGTGGGGCAATGGAAACGGTTCCCAGAGAGCTTTAGAAGAAGCCACAGTTTTCCCTCATGGCTCCTTCGACGTGGCAGCAATCTCCAGACACGTGGTAATTTTTGAGGCTGGCTGTGGGGGGAGTGAAAAAGGGTGGTTTTGAGGCTGAAGGCTCCAGGAAAGCCCGGAGCCCCAAGATCTCTGGGGCAATGTAAGTGGTTCCCAGACAGCTTTAGAAGAAGCCACTGTTTTCCCTCATGGCTCCTTCGACGTGGCAGCAATCTCCAGACACGTGGTAATTTTTCAGGCCGGCCCTGGGGAGACTAAGAAAGGGTGGCTTTGAGGCTGAAGGCTCCAGGAAAGCATGGAGACCCCAGGTCTGTGGGGAAATGCAAGCGGTTCCCAGACACCTTTAGAAGAAGCCACAGTTTACGCTCATTGCTCCTTCGCCGTGGCAGGAAGGTCCGGACATATGCTATTTTTTAGGCCGGCCCTGGGGCGAGTGAGAAAGGGTGGCTTTGAGGATGAAGGTACCAGGAAAGCATGGAGACCCCAGGTCAGTGGGGCAATGTAAGCAGTTCCCAGAGAGCTTTAGAAGAAGCCACTGTTTTCCCTCATGGTTCCTTCTACGTGGGAGCAATATGCAGACATGTGGTAATTTTTCAGGCCGGCCCTAGGGCGACTAAGAAAGGGTGGCTTTGAGGGTGAAGGCGCCAGGAAAGCCCGGAGCCCCATGGTCTGTGGGGCAATGTAAGTGGTTCCCAGAGAGCTTTAGAAGAAGCCACAGTTTTCCCTCCTGGCTCCTTGGGCATGGGAGGAAGGTCCGGACATTTGCTATTGTTGAGGCCGGCCCTGGGGCGATTGAGAAAGGGTGCCTTTGAGGCTGAAGGCTCCAGGAAAGCCCGGAACCCCAAGGTCTGTGGGGCAATGGAAGCGGTTCCCAGGGAGCTTTAGAAGAAGCCAGAGTTTATCCTCCTGGTTCCTTGGGCGTGGAAGGAAGATCCAGACATATGGTGATTTTTGAGGCCGGCTGTGGTGCGATTGAGAAAGGGTGCTTTGACGATGAAGGCGCCGGGAAAGCCCGGAGCCCCAAGGTCTGTGGGGCAATGCAAGCGGTTCCCAGAGAGCTTTAGAAGAAGCCACAGTTTTCCCTCATGGCTCCTTCAACGTGGCAGCAATCTCCAGACACGTGGTAATTTTTCAGGCCGGCCTGGGGAGAGTAAGAAAGGGTGGCTTTGAGGCTGAACGCTCCAGGAAAGCATGGAGACCCCAGATCTGTGGGGCAATGTAAGCGGTTCCAAGAGAGCTTTAGAAGAAGCCACAGTTTACCTTCCCGGTTCCTTCGACATCGCAGCAATCTGCAGACATGTAGTAATTTTTGAGGCCGGCCGTGGGGGGAGTGAAAAAGGGTGGTTTTCAGGCTGAAGGCGCCAGGAAAGCCCGGAGCCCCAAGGTCTGTGGGGCAATGCAAGCGGTTCCCAGAGAGCTTTAGAGGAAGCCACAGTTTTCCCTCGTGGCTCCTTAGGCGTGGCAGGAAGGTCCGGATATTTGCTATTTTTGAGGCCGGCCCTGGGGCGAGTGAGAAAGGGTGCTTTGGAGGCTGAAGGCTCCAGGAAAGCCCGGAGCCCCAAGGTCTG
>CANTUZ010000007.1:26180558-26205571 GCA_947846985.1 Fratercula arctica
TGCTATCAGCACAGGGGATTCTTCATGGCACGTTTTTGGGAACAGAGTGGAAGAGAATTACTGATGATCCTTTAGCTTTACAGCCCAGAGCTGAGACAACGCAGCATGATCCACACTCATTTTGAGAACTGTCACATTCCTCCCCCCTCCTTCCAAAAGCACATCACAGCTTCCAAAAGCACATCACAGAACTAGCCCAGCACACCAAAAGTGCTGCATGTATCACAAGTTTACTTTGAATCTCAGGGGTAACAAATCTAGAGGGGGTCATCTAATAACGAATTTCCCCAATTCACATCTGAAATGCTATCCAAGGCACTGCTGCGAAAAAGAAAGACTTTCGATCATAATTAAATTCACGCACTCACTGAAGGAACACAAACTGAGAAACCTCAACTAACTAGTCTGGCAAATAACATCAACTTCACCTTCAAGGCTGATACAGCAAAAAAATACATTGGTGGAGTTGGTAGCATTGTTCTGGTCAGTTTTTTATTTTAGAGGAGAGTAAGTTACAGCTTTCCTCTGGAGTCACGCCATTCAAAAGTTAACTCTCTCAGCTTCAAGCTCTTTGGATCAACCAGAGGCACTCGCAGCCTCGCAGCACCCTGTCCACTCCTCCACATGCTGACCCCACCGAGGACATGGCTGACGCCAGAGCAAGCCCAGGGATACACCACCTCCCCGGGCTGTGAGCACCAGGGGCGCCTGGCAACAGCTGAAGGCACCAAGTGTTCTGCCTCAACAGATGCAGATTTTCCCACAAAGCAGAGTTTAACTTCCCTCCCTCCCACCCCTCCAATAAAAACCTACTAGCTCTACTGCTAACATGCTACGAAGACCAATACTAATGCATTATTCTCACTTCTAAGCAGAGCATAGCAACACCAGCTTAACCACACTGTACATCTTTGTTTTCAGTCAAATTAGTCATTCAACAACATCCATCTTATTAAGACTTACATTTTTTTAATGCTATTTTACACTTTTAAGAGTTTAAAAGCATCCCTGAAAACGCAGCCAAATCAACAATCATTTTCATATTTAAAAAGCAGAATTAAGGAGTTCTGAAGTGTTGATTTTATAGCCTAGAATAACATTTAACACATCCGGGGCTGCTTTTCCTGGAGACTTTGCATAGGAGGCAATGCAAAGAAACACAGTAACTCGGTAAAATGTGAGATTGTCCCTTTATTTAGAAAATAATGGGGGGGGGGGGGGGGAGGAAGCTATTTAAAAGCAAACAAGGCTCTGGTTTACTTATCAGGTAATAAGTAGGTCGAGTTTCAGAGATACTTGTAAATGCCAGATCTTATACCAAATGAAACTCTGTCTTTCAGGTACTCTGCAGAGCAAATATACAGATCAATACAAGTGTCTATGGGCAACCACAGATTCTGATGTGTACAATAATCAAGTTTCATTACAAGAATGTACTTTTTCCATGGTGCCTTAGTAGAACCTTAACCCTAGAACATGCTGCTTACAGCTGAAATTGATTACTACACAATTATTTTCTGACTATTCTGAAATTAGCAAGAAAAATGCAAAGCAAAAGATTCCTTTAAGTTACTACCTGCTATGCTTTTTTCGGGGGGTAGAAGCACAAGTTACATACTAAGTGGTACACTGTAAGAGTAAAGTTTAAGAAGGAAGAAAAAATTCCAAGAGTCTAAATCCATGAGAGTGAACTACTTAAATAACGACCTGCATTTAAAAATCCTAACAGCAGTAACTCTCTTTTCATTTCCAGGGCCCTTGGACTCGCACTGCTCCCCCCTCCAAAAGCACTGATCTCCATCAGACAGATCACACTGAATAGAAACCACTTTTTCCCATTTGTTTCCAACTGTCTGAAGGATGAAAACACTGTAGCAGACAGCACCAAGTTTTGTCTTTTCTGGTTCACAATAAGCTCAGAACATCATTCTTGCACCACTGCTGCAAATCACAGATCTTTCTGGCAAGCTTTTTTGAAAAATACGCAAGGTTGAACATTGTAGAAGTGTCTGCAACATTAATTACTTTTCTCCCCTGTTACAGTGTGAGACAATCAGCATTTAACACCGTATTAGTTTTTCACAAAATTTAAAAAGAATAAATGCCCATTTTCAAGATATCACAGAAGTATTTTGTGCATGTTTTTAGCTACATCACAAAGTCAGGTTACAAGGCCTAAGCCTTCTTCTGTAAATACCAACAAAAAAGAAATCTTTAAAAAAAAAAAACCCCGTGTGTGAAATGCAAATACTAACAGCACAGAAGGGGAGGAGGCAGCCAATAAACATTACACGTGGCAGGAACCACCAACTTCACAAAGCACCTTCCCTTCTTACAGAACATCTCACTACAAAAAAACAACTAGGGAGATCCAACTCAACTGTTTGATTCCACATTTTAAGCTTCTATTTTTAAAATAAAAGCGACCTTTGCACTGAGGATGAGTTAAGCCTCTTAGTGCAAACATATCTACTTTTGTCTAGTTTATCCTGTAGTCTTAAGGGCTTACATCTTTGAATGTGTCCAAGATCAAATAAAGAACCAAATAAAAAGATGAAAAAATAAATTGCTACAGTGGCTATGAACAACAGATGTTGGTTTCCATTCAAGGCCTCTGGCATCTCATCAATAGTACAAAGCAGCAACACACTTCAGATGAAAAAGCAAGCTTTTTAGTTTGCAGATTCCTGTAGAAACAGAACAAGTTAAAATATTTTCATTAAGAATTAACCTAGCAACACAGACTTTCCCTTCCCATGAAGGCAGGTAGCAGGTGAAAGCACAAGTCCAAGTATTTAACTAACTTCAAAAACTAATGATAAAAATGACAGCCAAGCAGAGTTCGGTCCATCATACCTATCAAGGAGAAGTTAATTTCTGAACTGCCCTTCCATTTAAAATCAATTCCTTTCAAAAACTTAATCACTTTCTTCTTGCATGAACTTGATTTTTTTTACAGGAGACCTCCATTTCAGAATGCACCAAACTATTTCTTTTAGAAGAACGAATCACTCTGATTATTACTGGTTTGGGTCTCGTTTCTCCTTGTCACACCAGTTCCTGCAAAAGGATGCTCACTACAGCTCACAAACAAAAGGCAGAGAGCAAGCAGCAGTCACTCAGGACAGGGAGAAAGACGACTAGCATGCTTATGCATGTTTAAAAGCATTTTAACATGCTTTACACTACCCAATAGGTTATCTCTCAAGAAAGGAAATATGCTTTTTAAAGGATACTCTCTATTGGAACAAGCTAAGAAGAGCTACAATACTTTATTTTGTGCTTGGTACAGGGATGCCAACTCTATGTTTATAGTAAGATAGATTTAGATTTTGAGACATGCACCACAGTATATAAAACATAAACCTACTATTTACCCAACAAAAATCTTTTGACTGATTTTGGCCTTACTTGTTCAATTCCAAAACAGATATTTAATTAAAAAAAAAATAGGACCATTTTGTATGCATGCACACGGTGTACACATCCTTCAGTCAAAGACTTAAGTGCTAAGGCAGTTAACTAGAAAGGAGCAGGTAAAAACTGTTTGGTGGAGGATTCTTAAACAGCATTAAGTAGATTTTGTTTTGTCCTCAAAAAGAACGAGACAATCAGGATTTGCACAAGTGGTCCTTAAAACAATCAAGTGTCTTCTGTTTCTTTTCTTTAAATTCATTGTTTTTAACAGAGTAAGAGCAATTGTTGGTTTTAAGCTGCCATTTATGCTGAAAGTCAGCCCTTCGAGAATACACAAATTCCATGACAAAACCCAAACCAAGCACAGTGGAAGACATATGGCAAGACTGGAGGAGAGGTGTGCTTAGTACTTCACAGGCAATGGAAGATGTTAGCATTCAGAAATAAAAATATTGCTGTGACTGACTCACAATGTGTGTGGTGGTAGAACACGAATGGCTATCTCTCCCTGCTAAACAAATATAGAACATATTCTCCGGAATTAGTTACCAAGAACAGACACTGTGTATCCTACCTACATTTCATCCAGTTCTTCAGTACCCTGTTCTGCATGGTTTGGGGTTTTTTTCCCCCTCCTTCCGATAATGCTTGGCTAGTAGGTTCACTAAGTTTGTACATTATTTACAGCATATCTGGAGAGAAAGATAGACCTCTCCCATTTACCTCAAGCTTTCTTGCCCTTTTGCAGCTCCCCGCTATCAGCTTCCCCCCTGCCCCTGCAGCTGCTATCTGCCTCACACCAAACAATTCTGCCCACATGCCTCACAACCAACTTGTAACCTCCAACCGTATTTCCAGCCACTCACGCATCCTTTTCCACAGCGCTGGTCAGACCACCAAGTACATGCATTTGCCAAAAGCCAGACCTTTAACATATAAAACTGATGGGTTTCGGTGTCTCAAGGTTCCTCTAAAAGCTTAATCAAGTTAAGATTATTCTGCAGATTTGCTAAAGGTTAGCTTACGAGGTATTCCTCTGGTTTTCTTCCTTAACAGAAGTTAAAACACACACAAATGCATTTCCTGTCACCTCAGGCAGCTTTCCTGAAGCCCTCTGCCTCAAACCCAACAGGTTTCACAGCTGGGTTTCTCCTCCTCCCTGCAGCTCAGGTCAGGAGCTCTGATTTCATTTCTTCCAGAAACAGACACATAGATCCACACAGATCTGTTTTGCAGCACAGCCTATTCATTTGCCACCCCCTTTTGCAGGATCAGTGGTAACTGGTGACATTCTACACCAGCACAGCTCCTCTGCGAAAGCAGAATTAAAAAACGCAAGCAAGAGCTTTTGTGCCACAAAAAAAAAAAAAAAACAAACCAGAAGAGAGATAGCAAGTTAGTCTCCCCTAGTCTGACCTTATGAACTCCCAGTTTTGAAGCACTATTTTAGTACCATAAATGAACAGGTCATTTACATACAGTAAGTACTCTTTGATAGATGCTTAAAAGAGCCTTCTACAAGTTCCTATTCCAGGCTCTAAGGTAGCCCAATCCAACACCAAAATCAAAGGTCATCAAGCTCAACCCCTTATGAGAATTTCAGGGAAACAGAAGAGGTTGCTCTGAGTCCATCACGAAGGGCTGCTTCCACAAGAGAGCTCTTAAGCACCGAAACATATGTTCAGACTAGCAGGGAACAGCAAGAGAACTGGAAGGCATCCTATCTATCAGTCCCAGTTTGCATTTCTCAAACAGTAAAGTGTTTCACGTCCATCGTATTAAGGATTTTGAGCTACTTCTCCAACAGCTGCCTACATATTTCTGCATTCAAATTCAGGGAGCCTATTTTTATCGTGTAGTCACAACAGACTCTCGAATTCAGTGTAATGAATAACAGAAAGAGGGAAATACCTATTATTTCAGATTCAGCAGAGTAAACATAATTTAAGTTCTCTCAGTCCTCTGACTTGTGACCAGATCATTTATGAAGGTCATACTACAGAGTCTCACAAGAGCACAAAACAAAAGCTTATTTCTGTGATCCTATCATAAATAATACTCCTCAAGAAATGAGGAATGGCCATATCACTGCCAGCAACCAGGTATCAATCACAAGAGAACAGGGCAGTCCAGTTAATAACTTCACATAAGACCACCTTTGTTTTTTCCATCTGGGCCTGAACTAGCCATTTGCAGCACAAATCCATGAGCAGAACACAAACTGCAGGACGTGAGGTTTAACAAAAATCAAGAATGGAAAAAAAAAACCCAGAGAGCTAAACCTTACTTTCCTTTTCAAAAACTCTTTTTAGGCAGAGATTTTGGCATGAGCTCCATTTACAGAGCGATCTAGGTGGATCTTGCTGAAACCTCCCTCCCTCTTTTGTGCATCACTGGAAAACAGGAAAAGCGTGGGGGAAAGGGGCAGGTGAGACGACTCTTCCCTTCTCCCCGTACTTTTACTTTAGCACCATTACTTCAGGAAAAAACAAATAAAATGGCTTAAGATTCCATCCATCTATACCATGTGCTTAGGTGTAGAGAAACACATATATTTGATAGAAGGAAAAAAAAAAAAAAAAGAAAAACAGCTGAGGATGCTCAAGTTTGATTTTTTTTAAAAAAAAGCAACTGGGCAAATACATAGAAAAAGCCACAGAAGACCATTATTGGCATACCAACCCTCGGCATGGGTCTCTGAACCACAAACTGTGGGAGCTTGGGTAAGTGCTCTGCAGAACTGCCAGTAATACACTCAGCCTGTTTTCTCCCTCCTCCCACACATTCGGTACCAGCCAGGTTTTGCAGAAAGGGACGAGAAGGGTGCACGCTTCTCTTGGAGGTACTACAACACCAGGTCAAAGCACGGATGGGATGGAGCAAGCTCTGAGTTCTAACAATCCATTAATGTAAAGTCTTCGAAACAAGGACATATCAGATACCATATTCATAGATTGAGATAACATATTTATCTTAGCTAGAAGGCCACAAACATAAAATACTGTGCCAGACAGCAAGGCTCTTCAACCCATTTTCTCAGCCAAGAGAACTGGATCCACATGGGAAAGTAAATTCCTTCAATACCTAAATTTAAGCACTAGTGTTTTAGTTGTAATAGACACCTGCCACACATTACTGGATACAAAGGAGTTTTACTATAGGTATCACTAGCTTCCCAAGCGTGCCAAATACCCAAAATCAGAATGGGCCAGCTTACTTCAAGGCTGCTAATGTGCCACTAGCCTGAGACAGACTTGCTTGACAGCATCCTATTATGATTGTAATCTAAAAACAGTGGAGGAAAAGCTTCTTATATATAACATGAACATTAGGTTCAACACTCTTGCTTCATGAAATAACATGCCATTTTTCCCTCCTAGTCCATAAAATGACAGTCTGACTCAATGTTCAACAGAACTTACAGGTATCTTAGACCGGATCACATCGTTGGACAAAGGCAGGTTTATACATTTCATAACATGTTTTTAAAATTCTGAATATTTGTCTCCTACTGGAGAGCATTTTGGAAGCCAAATGAGTTGTAAATGGCTGCATCGTAATTAACTGTCACAAATCACCATCTATACATTACGTGAGGAAGAGTAGCAAAGCAGCTGACGAGGTTCCAGAGGCATTTGCTGTGGGAGTGGAACTGAGATTCCCACCATCCTCATCTCACTATCCCCACCTCCCCAGGACAACATCCTGCCTCCTCTTCAGACACGTGCCACCACAGCTCTTCGCACAGCCACACTGCAAATTCAGAGACTCAATAATCCCGTTTTAAAAAGTGGCACAGAGAGCTACGAGCAGTCAATGAACAGCAGGAGTGATTGGGAGAGGGGCCACCGGTCTTGTAAATCAATTGTCAAACTCTCTATACTGAAGACAGTTCCAAAAACATCCTCTTTCTTACACTGATTTTAGCAAAGTCATTTATGCAATAGCAGGATCCTTTCACTTAACACAATACCACCGTTTGTGTGATGTTTTCTTGAGATATTCTTGTCGATCAAAAGGGAACCGGCACTGCTGGTTTAAGATACTTTAAGGCTATAGGTAACCAAATTCTGAAACAAACAAAAACAATGCACTCATCTCACAGTTAGCCCTGCTCCAAGCTGACCTTCTACTTCCTGGGTGGTCTCAACACCACAACAAGATTATTTCCCTTAATTGCTTCACTCGTAACCTTAAGAACTCTGTGAGATTATATAATTTGTGTAAATCATAAAGAAAACAAGAGGATAAAGCAGCCACTAACCAAAACCAGCCAATACTGCACATAGTTGGAAAGCAGACTTGCAAAATTCACTCATTTGTCAAGTTTGTTCTCTCCTTCTCTAAATCAAGACAGACAAAGCATCTAACTAGAGCAGCATTAGCAAAGAAACTAAATTTTCTTTTACAAGCATGGCTTATAAGACATATGAAATTCGGCCTAGACTAGAAAGTTCTCCTGGTTGTTAGAAAACACAACAGATGAACATCATAAATACCAGTAAAAGGCCTTGAGAATACATCTTCAAACAGGAGAAGAACCAGGTTGTTGCTGTAAGGCTTTCTCTGCTCCAGTAAGAGACAGGATGACAGCCTAACCACGCTAATTTGTGCCATGAAGTCTTTACGTAATAGTTGAACCGGAGTTGTGATCATAATTACTACAAACATATATTTATTGGATCTGCAGCCTGTTCCTAAACAAGTTGCTAAGTTTTGAAAAAAATATTTTAAGATTGTTTAAGGGCCAGTTAAAAAATAAGCACGTTAAAGGTAGAAAATAAATTTCTACGAAGAGATATTAGCAAGTTACAAGAACCACAATACTTTCTTTCCTTTGGCTATTTACTGTATGTCAAACATGATTCAATACTAGGATGGGTATCACACAGTCCCATTTATTTCAATTACTATTTACTAAAACTGGGAACACAGTCAGATGCTCATTAGCACATCAGAATGTACACAGATGCTCATTAAACATAAGGATCTTCCTCAGCAAATCAGAGTATATATATGGTAATAACCTGTAGCATTACCACTCAGACCTCCAGCAGAAGAGTCGGGTTTTTTTATTAAATCCCCAGTATGCTTGCTATCACTGCAGAAGAAAGGTTTCTTCCTCAAATGTAAAGGTATACTTGTGAAATATTTGACACAAGACAGGGAGAAAAACACCCTTAACACAAGAAATCTACAGTTAACACTGGCACAACGAAGATTTGGGTTTTGCATCCAGCCATAAACATGAATGGGGAAAAGGATGCGTGTACTATGTCTTAAAAAAAAAAAAAAAACCCAAAAAAAAACCCACAACAAACTCTCCATGGCAGATCTAGGTTTTTTGACAGACAGTAGGTTTCCGTAACTCAAGAAGGATGGTTTCACAGAAATAGGGTAACTTCTGCACTTTCTTCTGAGGAAACGAAAGGGAAAGGTGCAATAACAAACAATAAATAGTGACTCACTAAATAACTTCCGTCATTTCAGAAGGCAGGCTGTACTTTTTAACTTGTTTAAATGCATTGCTGATGAAAGGAGCCAAGATTCATAGCTCTTGATAATTAAGTTTCCTCATTATCAAAGATGTGAGCAGACAGCACCAGTGAGCACAACTGTTTTTAGGACTTCTCTTCAAGAAGTTTTAGCTGGGGGATCTACAAAGGGTTCTCTCTCCTTCTCTGGAATGGCCAGCCACAAGTTTTTATATAAACCTCTTTGGCCTTTGTAGTATGGGTCTAAGGCCCAATGCTTATGATAACTGCTATACCGGTCATGGCAAATAGTTCTAACCCAGGACTGTTCTGGAGGATTCTAAAGCTCCCATAGGGATGATGTTTTCTGTGGCATGCTTTAAGTGTTTTGAATTAAGTTAGACGTTTCTATCAGTACGCTGAAGGCTACAGTTGAAGTGACACAGAGCCCCAATTTTCTCCTCCTGCCACAACCTCGTGGCGCAGTCGACGTGATAGATGGTATGGCCCTGTTTGCCTCGATCTTGGGGAGCAAGAACAGGGGGACAAGAGATGCCAGCCCGGCGGACTCCAGCTCACCAAAACCCTGCACCGAGATGTCCACCCGGCTGGCAGTTACCAGCGCCTTACACAAAACCGGTGCGGATTACCATGCAGAGGGAGGAAAGGAGGGTGGGGGAACCCCAACACCCGCTTCTCCTTGCCTCACAGGGGTGGAAAACAGCTCCCGGTACCTCTAACACCAAGAGCCACAGCCCTGCCGGGGGGAGGGCAGCGGGGGGCTCCGGGGTCCCGCAGGGGTGAGGAGGGCGCTGCCTCCTACCCTAACCCCGTGTTCCCGCAGCCCGGCCGGGGCACGACCTCCACTGCCGGAGCAAAACGGCCGGCGACGGGCCGGGACCCGGGGCGGAGGCTGAGGCGAGGCGCGGCCCCCACCGGAGCCGCCGCCTCACGGCAGGCGGGCAAGCAACGGCCGGGGAGGCGGAGCGCGGCCGGCCGCCCGCCCCCCCCGGCGGGCCGGGGCGGTGAATCACGCTGCCGTCCGTCTCCTCCTCCCTCCCCCCCCCCTCCTCCTCCATCTCAGCAGCGCCCTCAGCCCTCTCTCCTCCATACAAAAGCAAAATGTCCGCCATCTTCACAGGCTGCTGCTGCCGCCGCCGGGCCGGACGAGGCGCTGCGCCGCGCCGCCGCCACGCCGAGGGCGGCCCCGCGGCGGGGCCTGGGTGGCGGCGGGGGGTTCCAGGGCGGCGGCGGGGGGGCGGTTATTACCTTGATGCAGTAGGGCGGCTCGTCGAAGGTAACCAGCATGTACCTGTCGCCGCGGCTGGCCGGGTCCCGGGCCCGCAGCTGCGGAGAGAGCGGAGAGAAGCGGCGTGAGCGGGCGAAGGGAGGCGACCGGCTCGTCGTCGTCGGCCCCCTCGGCCCCGAACTCACCTTCATGAAGATCTCCACGGCGCCCTTGGCGATGTCCAGGTAGCTGGTGCCCAGATACGCCCGCTGGTTCATGGAGGCGGACGTGTCTATGAGGAAGAGGAGGATCGGCATGGTCCAGGCAGAGCCCCGGCCCGCCGGGCACCCCGCGGGGAGGAGGGGGGGGAGCGGCTAGCTGGCTCACTCGCTCCCCCGGCCGGCCCGCCCGCCCGTCCGCCCGCCCCGGCTGGGCTCGGCTCCGGCTGCGGCCGCTGCGGCTCGTTACTGAGCTGCTGTGTGCGCCGAGACTCAACTTCTCTCCCCTCAGCTTCCACCAGCACCATGTGACCAGCGCGCACGCCATTGGCTGCCAATTATACCCACATTTGCATATTCATGAAGGAGCACAGCGGATGCTGGGGAGGGAGCAGGGAGGAGGAGGCGCCGCGACCGCGCGCGCGCGCTCCCCGGCACCTGTCACCCAGGCCCCGCCCCGCCGCGGGGCTCCCCGCCCCTCGCCACAGGGGCCGCCCCGCCCCGCCGCGGGGAGGGCGCCCGGTGGCGGCCCCGCCTCACGGTCCGTTCCCCCCCACACGGTTCGTCCCCCCTGTGTCCTCCCCTCCCCGGTAACCCTCCGGCCCTTTCCTACGGCTGAGTCACCGCACACCGCTGCCTCACACCTGCCCGCTGCGGCCTACCCTCGCCCCGGCCCGGCCTCGGCGGCCCCCGCCGGCGCTGAGGGGAGCGGGCTGGAGGTGCAGGCTGGCCCCGGGGAACCTCGGCTGATCACCCGGTGGTATAATCGCTCCCTTTCTGGTCTTCAGAAGGTGTCGCTTAAGCACTAAATCTTCAGGCCTCCACGTGCAGTGGTTTCCCAGTTAGGTAATGGCCATCTTCCAACGGCGGGTGTGGGTGTCCTGTGCCATCCTCAGGGCACCTCAGGCTGCCTGGATGGAGGCAGGATGGAAACAAATTAACAAAATACATAAAACCCTGTGCTATTTCCTACACACGTGAAAAAGGGAAAAAAAAAAAAAAGTCTGAAAGAGGTGTCCTGCTCTGAGGCAAAAACCGGAGGCCTCAGCCCAGGAGCAGGCTGGGCCGGGCCCCTGTGCGCACAGGCCCCAGCAGCTGCTGCCGACTGGAAGCAGGTGAGTGGAAGGAGAGCGAGCAAAGGTTCTGCACCACCACTGCTCCTGCAGCCTGCCCGCTTCCAGGACTGAGTCCAAGACACACAAAAGCAGCACTGTCAACATGAATCCAGGTTTAAAACAATAATTAAGTAACTGATAACAGTTTCCAATGCTTTTACATTCAAAGGCTTTTTCTGCAGGTATTTTTTTGGCTGTTCATTTGAACAATAGGTGAAGAGTCGGTTTCAGTTTTCACTCTTTTTGAGAAGCCTTTAGACAATACTGTTGTTTCACACCACCACGGGTGAATTCTAAAATCCCCATTACAAAGCATTACAAAATATGAATGCTTGCAAAGATATGATTACCCATCTTGATAAAAAATAATCAGAGATGTTAATCCCTTTAATTCAGGGATGTACTTGTCACTTTTGTCACCAAAAAAACCCTAGCATCTAAATATATGACAGTGGCAAGCCTCCGTCCTGGTTTTAGAAAGAATCATAGAATCAACTAGGTTGGAAGGGACCTTTGAGACCATCAAGCCCAACCATCACTTTGCTTTTGCAAAAATCTTAGCTTCTGCAAATATTTTTCATATAATATCATGAAATTATTTGATTTTAGTGAACCATACATTGATAATATTTGCAAAGCAGCTCATTTTGAAAACAAATACTGTCAAACATGGACACTTTCCATTCCAGGCCCGCTCCATAAGTTGCATATGCACGAGTGCAACTGTGATCAAGGTTTCTGAATTTTAGCAATCATAGCAGAAATGCCGGGAGGGATAAACAGATAAATATTTTTACGCAATGATTAGTGCACATGAATGGAGCCAGACTGAAAGAAACAGGATTTGAATCTCTATAGATAAGACAAAAATGCAGATACCATATTTTTATACTGCTGCACGTTAGTCTGGAAAGACAGCTCCTGCATTTGCTACAGACTGAATGGAAACTAAACTATTGGTAGAAGATGCCAGCTAATACCGCTAGGTCCCAGCACCGAGAACTTGATGAGGCCACCTATGCATTTCTCTCGCATCAGCCAGATGAGGTCAGAGACTAACTTTTGGCTCCAGCTGACCTCAGCCACTTCGAACTGGCAACCTAGAGGCCCTGCGTCCTGTGGCGTCCTCAAATCAGACTACACAAAACGCTAAACAATTACAAGTTCCTATCCTTACCATATTACTTTTTTTTCCAGACTGCCAGATACCTAAAAGCCACTTCTTTTACATCCAAGCATAGTATTTAAAGGTCAAGACAAAACTCTCTTGCTTCCCATTTCAGAGGCTGACCTTTCCAAGGGCAGCAGCAGGCAAGACTCACACTCTCCCTCTCTGTTGAGGATTTGGGTTTTTGGAGCCTGCTCCTGCTGGACACCACAAGAGCTGAAGTCTAGCAATTTTCTGGGCACAGTATTCAGTTTAATGAGACTTTTTTACTCCTGAAAATAACAGACACCACAGCTGCTAATGTGCATGAATGCAGCTCAAGTGAGTGGTTCTTTACTGCTCCTCCATACAATTTGTGCTTGCAGTGCTGACCACCTGGAAGATATGTCAGCAGACATTTGCTACATCTATAAACTTTTCTTGTTTTTTAATTGAAATTACACTCATCTACATTTCTTCAACTGCAATAGTTAAAGAAATTGTCTCTATGGGGAAATTAATCAGAACAGCTACTGCAGATTAAGCTCTCCTATAATTAAATATTTTGAAATAGCTCCTGTGTAGATATTCTATGCCACAGTAAAAAGGAACATAATTCTGTAAGAATCATTTCAGTCAATTTCTGACCAAACAGATCAGTGGTATTTCTCCCTGTTGTGCTGATAACTTATTATTTTTTGGTTCCGTGTCCTAACACAGCTTAACATCTAAGCTGTTGCCTCTAACAGGATTTTAGCTCTAACAATCTTCCTTTCTTCTTAACGCTTTTGTATTGCTTCATCTGTTACTTTTTTTCTTACCTAGCCGCTTTCTGACCTGAAGGAGTAATATACCTGTGAGACACTAGCCATGCTCCTTTAGGCACTGAAGGAGGTCAGCTTTGGCACTGATTACCCATCTCAATTTGGGGCACACTTGATACCTTAGTCAGAAATTATCTACTTAAAATCTGGATCAATAGCTAAACCCTTCAAACCTCCCTCCAGTTCTATAGTTCCCTATGTTGGCCTTACAACACAGCTGCCCTGATGACTTTCCTGCTTGATTTAAAAGGCTTCAAACCAGAGCAGAAACGGTCACTGCTAAATCACTATGAAAATACTGATGATTCCATCCCATGAGTTGGGAGGCATTATCCCTATCATACAGAAAAGGGGTTGCCACCAGAGCTAAACAACTAGCTTGGCACCACACAAGATGCAATTTTCAGTACCACAGTGAGAATTCAGAAGCGTTTAGCTCTTAGCCAGCCACAGTTCTATTCTGTCCCTTTCAGAAAGATGAAATCCCCTATTTGCATAAAGAATTTGTGGACAGCTGAACTCCAGTATGAAAGGCAAGCAACTGTCCTAAATAATAACTTCTCCTTCTCAGCTCCAGTAACTATATGGCAGAGTAAGAGTACCGAGAACTATATTCAAGATGGCAGAAGCTGAGCTAATTCAAGTCCTTCAATATTGTCTGCTGTATCAGGGCTAAATATTCTCACCCGTCAGCAGTTAAGCTGCTCTTAAGCCAGAAAAGGCCAGGCTGCTTCTGACAGTGTGCCACACAGCCCCTTCTGAAAAAAGAGCAAACTAGCATTTTCCAGGATATTCCTCGGCAGCACCTTTTTTTTTTTTTTTTTTCCTATTTTGTAACTACGCTACAAACTTCCACAAAACTGTAACTCACCCTTTAAAGATTTCTGCCCCTTTCACTTGCTCCATCTCCTTTCTGCAATCATTCCAATAAAGACAAGCAAGAGTTTGGGAGTCTGATCCAAAACTTGCCTTTCCAATGCCTTTTGGGAGTCTGGGTTTGCAGATTGCAGGACAGTGACGAAAGCTGAGGTGCAAATCCCCCATTACTATGGGCCACCAGATTTTGCTTAAGTCTCCCATGGAGATGTGCACCTGAATTTCTTTTCACAGGCTTCAGCGAATTCAAGAATTCCATTTTCAGCTAAAGTATAAGGAACAGACTACAGATACATGCCCTGACTGCAGCACATTTTCTGCTGATTTATTGACTGTGCATAAATACTGCACTATAACTGTCATATTTAACCACAAAAAGAGAAAGCTGTATGCTCAGGAAAATAATTCAGGGCAACTCTGAGATTTTCATCTGTCTTCCATGCACTTCAGAAAAAGAGGCCTATTAGCAAAGGGGCAGAGTCCAGACAGCGTGATTTTCTCCCCCTCTCCCCAGCAAAGTTAACCCTTTGCTGGGCACGGTACAGAGTACCTTTCTTCTTTCTGCAAGGTTTTTATGTGAGTGCAGCTAAAACTGCCCTTGGTCCAAAGGTGAAATCCCGATCACCACAGCCTGCGTAACAGCAGGCACAGTTTAATTTCCATTTTGCTTTAAAGACCCATGAAAAGGGGATGAGGAAGTGATTGGTTGCCTAAGATGGTGGATCATTTTGCAATAATGGTAGATAAGCAAAATTCTGACAAAATGTCTCCGAGGAGACATAAAAATGAATACATGAAGCAGTACATTGAACAGCAAACCAAACTGGAACAAGTTTCCAGCCAGGCAAGGCTTTCCATAGGAGAGCTGGTTTCAAAGTTCAAGACTCTCCACGGAAGAAACAACATTCAGAATAAGAGTTTGAAAAACATTCTGGCTACTGAAAAAGAAACTGAAACCTTCTTGGTAAATTTAGCACACTGGAGAAGTGAGCTACTCTAAACATGAAGATGAGAAAAAGAAATTAAAATCATGCACATACCTACGCATACGCAGGGAGATACAAAACCGAAAGTGTGTGCTTCGGCTTAGTGCATCTTTGTGATCAAACAGCAAATAACATCAGATTAATGGGGTGGGTGCGATATGCACCAGGCAGTCACAGCTGCGGGAAGTGGGGGCTCATGGGCCGGGGATGCTCTGACCTGTTGGTGCGTTTGGATTGACAGCCAGCCAAGAACTGCGTGAAATTCCCTGTTACTTCCTTTTACTGGTCTTATGCTAAGTGTTGCTAAGCTGTACCTGGGAATCGGGCCAAATCAGCTTGGGATCTTTGGATGAAAGGCATTATTAAAAAAAAAAAAATAAAATCCAGAGTATTACCCATGTGGAAAGCAACAATATGAATTAAATGAATGTGCAAAATAGCAGGATTTGGGTTTTATTACATTCTGCAAGGTAAAATATAAAGACAGACTAAAAAATTGCCTCGTCTGATGAAAACCCTTCTGCCTGGGTTTCTGAGAGGAAGAGTCACAAATGCAGTGTATCGTTACCAGAACTGATACCTGAAAACATACGTTTTTAAATAGACTGGAGCCTACAGGGACTGGTTAGGAAAGCCGTTTTCCTAGCCTAGGGTACACAGATGCGTGCCACCGAGTGAACATTGCTTCATCTGTTACCTATCAGCATTTATTTTATGACAAAGAATACTCTCATAGACTGAGGACCTGCTCTGAACAGACAGAATTCATCATAAAGGGAAAGCTATGCTTGGCTGTTCATTTCTGGACACAGTTATGATTTTTTACCATATACACGGCTTGCCTGCACCAGCAATTCTCCCTTACAGAGTTCAAAGTATCTCCTACAGAGAACGTTTACCTGACCTGACCACGGACTCTGCATCCTTCTTGTGCCCGATCCAGAGCAGACCAGACCCTGCTGCGAGTCTTGAGGAGCCTCAGCCCTCTTACAGACCCAGTGATCTCCAATTTTAGCTCTGCAAGTCACTTTGCAGCCCACAGCATCGTTTTCGCTCCACCAGGAACACCCACTGTCCTCCACTGGCGTGGCACCTTGGGTCTCAAAAAATAAAAAGTTAGGGACAGTCTCCAAAACATGGAGGGATGCAGCTCCATGGGACACTAACTCTGTGCTGAGAGCACCTAAAATCGAGTTACTGGTTCCAAACTGGAAATCTGATCTATTATTTAGGGATAAATATTAACATTTCCATTATCACCTTAACAGATCATCATCACCTTACTGAAACTGAACTCTTTCATGGCATCGGTTTGTTTATTTTATTGTCATTTTGTTGCCAGAAAAACCCTAAAACTACTACAGAAAACACTGCAATAAAAGCGTTGCATTTTACCAGAAGCGTTCTTCACAAAATAATTTTTCTCCCCCACAGGAATCCAATATTTCATCCTAATAAGTATTCGTCATAGAAGACAGTTACAGAAGTGGACAGAATTACCTACTTGGAGCACAAGCTTTGGTGCCACATGAGCACTCGGTGGCTCTGCCACAGACTATCACCAGCATCTTCCACAGGTACCTGGCCTCCCTACCTTGGTTTCCCAAGCTGTACGAGGACTTATTTTGTTGATTCCACTATTTTTTCAAGACCACTCAAAACTGTGCCAAGCCCTCACTGAAGAGGCGAGAGAAATCAACCCTGCCCTGTAGTTCTCGCAAGCTAATTTCAGACATGATCTAATGAGTGGGTGGTAACAAGACAGCAAGGCGGGACGGGAGAGAAAGGCCCAAGCAGCACTGCTGAGCTTAGAAGGAAACTCAGCAAAAAGCAAGTGCACAGGAGAACAAAACGAAGATCCTTTTATTCTTCAGTATTTATTTTTTCTAGATAAATAATGTGGAAGAGGAAGCAAAGGCTCATCTCCCGAGGTATCTGGTAGGTGTTTGGAAGAAACAAGTTTCCAGGAAGAGCTTAGGCAGGGACACAACCTCATCTTGCGAGAGCAGCTCTCTGTGTCGTGGCATGAAAAAAAAAAAGGCGATGGCAGGAGCAGAGAGCGCAGTGCAGCAGCGTTGCCAGCAGCACACACCAGATGGGAAACTCAAAGAACTGAGACACAGCAGCAAGCAAGAAATAGGTGTGCAGAGTCTTGAAGAGTCAGCTTGAATGTGACGGGGTAGCAAAAAAGGGCACGAGGTGGAAGAGTCGTGCGACTGTCAGACTGAAAGGGCAGCAAGGTGTTCCCCGCAGATGCTTGTGTCTGGATCTGAAGATATTTGCCTCTCCCAAATGGGGTATTTATGCCAGATAGGAATATAGAAATTTAAAATGGAAGTGTGCTGTCTCTTTTACTCCTCTGTCTCTTAAGATTTACACATGATAGAAGATATTGTGCTTATTCTGCACTAAGTAGGAAAAAAAAAATCCTCTGCTCTCTCTGGAGTTGCTATCTTTGTTCCTGTTTAGCGCTGCTGACCTTGCTCAGAACAGACTGAATTACTGAACTTCCTGATCTCTCAGGTCCTGATTTTGTCACTTCCTTGCGCTCACTCGAGTTTTGTGTATTAGGTTTGAAGATTTGTTGGCAGTGAAGGAGAACTTCAAATCCAGACACTTCTCCTGTTTACTTGCTGCATGCTCTTACCTAGTTTTGGATAGGAAGGCAACCTCAAACTGGAGAGGGTTACAAGAACAAAGCTTTCATATCCTTTCAGAAGCTTTTGGCAATTTCTAACAGCTGAAAGCTAATTATTTTGGCACAAAGAGGCACCAGAGAATCTTTTAACTATGGCATTCCTGTATAAGGTTTCCTTGACACTTTTGTCTGAGAGATAATAGAAGGAGAGGAGTAATAAAAAGCCCACATTTATCTTTTTTGAGATACAGAACAGCTTCGCTACAAGAAGAAATTAAATAGACGAGCTCTTCAGGTTGGGGTGGGGGGGGGGGGGGGAAGATGACTGCAGAGGGAAGCGATAGCAGTCTATAAAATGCTGAATAGAGAAGGTAAATACAGAGTAATTGTTCACTTTCTCTTACAGTACAAAAGCTGAGGGGGCATCCAACAAAGTCATTAAGCAGCAGGTTTCAAACACACACACCCAAAAGGAAGTACTCTTTCATACCATTGGTAATTGCACTGTGGCAGTCAGTGCCTCAGGAGGCTGTGGAGACTGAAAATGGATTTTAAAAGGCATTAAAGAAATTCATAGGGGACAGCGTGATCAACAGCAAATAAACACAGTAGCTTAGGTGAAACACTTGGGTTTTCAAACCCTTACCCAGCTGATTTCCCAAAGCTGGGAGGAGATACCAAGTGAAGATGATTCGGTACGTGGCCTTTTTCTTCATCACTAAGCATCTGTTCCTGGAACCAGCGTGGCAGTTCCTGTGGTTCAGCACTGAGCTACGAGGCCAAGCGTTGCACATCAGTAACGAACAGCAAACAGTTCTCTGCGTTCTCCTGGTCGGCTCCTCTCCATCTTCCAGCAGGCTTCCTCCCAGGGCAGGAGATGCTTCTGGCACAGCTTCACAAATCCAACCCTCCCCACCATTATCCCTGCAGCAACCACACTTAGAGTTGTGCAGGGAGAGAATATTGCATTAGCTCTCCCTAGTGTGGTGCAAATCTCAGGTTAAAACCAGGAAAATTTTAATTCTGTGTTTTGGTATTTAGTTGTAGCCTCTGTGTCTCATATTCAAAGCGTAGAAAATGCAGCTGTGCTCCATTCTTGGTCAAAAAGCTCCCCCAGTCCCCAATAATAATTTGGTACTATCTACAAAAAAAAAAAAAAAAAAAAAGACAGACTAGGAGGCAACCAAACAACTGCTCTCCATAACCCAGTGAAAGTAACAATTTACCTCAGACAGCAAGGAAAAACAAACAAACAGAAAGGAAAACCAGGAACTCCACCCTGAAGTCACTCAGTTTCATTTTGAAAAATAGTGAACTGCAATTAGAGATTTTTTTTATGCAACATTTATAAAAGACAAGAATTTCCAATTATGATTATGCCCAGCCTTTTTAAAAAATAAGCTATAATAATGCCAATTCTTTTCCAAACAATTTCAGAACAGAGTCAGAAACATTTTCAAACTTCAGTTACTCCCTAGTCAGCTCAACCCATTGTGTTTGCAAGGAAAATCCAAATGAAGTGGGAGCTTGTGCCAGCAATCTCCCATGTCACAACATGCTCATTCGTCACCCCAGCACTTCTCCAGCCTTGCACAACGCACACCCTACAGCATCCTTGAGCCAAGGCCGGGCAGCTTGGTCCTCACCCCCTGCAGTCCTGCTCTCTCCTGCTGCCCCTTCCATCTCCCACCTGCAATCTCCCAGTTCCTCCCAACGCCTCCTGCTCCCTCGTTTTATCACACAGCAGCAAGGCAGGATAGAGAGGAGAACGCAGCAGAGGAGAGAGGAGGGAACAGGACATGGTGGGTGACTGGTGCTGGGCACAGACTTTTCATACAGACAAGAAAGGAAACAGGATTGAAAATTCCAAGGGGGGAGACCACAAAAGCGTGGTCAGTCCAGCACAGCGGAAATCTGCAACAAGCCACCAATGACTTAAGTTTTCCATATAGCACTTGTATGCCCAGCTTTGGAGCACACTAAATCAAAAATATAAGGCGAGTGGTATTCTTGCACCAAGGCAGGGGAGTCCTAAGCAGTTCATCACCACTGGTAATGCGGTCCTCCTGGGGAGAGAGTCACTGGTGCCGGAGTGGGCCCGTTGAGGATTGGTATCTCAGTGCCAATGCTTTAGGGCTTCCTACTGAGCACTCACAGACCCTTTGCTCCTCTCCAGGTGCTCAGCTCTCCTCGGTGCTCGCGCAGGGTGAGCGACACAGGCAGGAGAGAAACAAAAACTGCAGGAGAACAGAGGTATGGAAGCAAAATAGGGAAAAAACACTTTGAAAAGTAGTCTTGAAAATAAAGCGTAGATCAGAAGGAAAACAAGTACAAAGAGAAGCACAGGTCTAACAAGGTTCCTGTTGTTCTTTAGGAAGAGCCACAATTAGACAAAATGCATAAATTAATAAACTGAAACCATAAATTACCCTTTGATACGCATAACAGGAGCTTACCTGAATCACGTCCCAGGCAACTACAGTCACCTGATAAAACCAAAATGACCACAAAAATGGAAGTTAACTTTTTTTTTATTTAGAAATTAGTACTAAAGAGGTTCTTTAGCCACCAGACTACTAAAAAAAATAATTCATATTACATCCCAGTGCATCAAGGCACAACACATCAGAACAGGGGCAACAAAGGAAAAATCAGCCTCAACCTTCTAAAGAGAATTTAGCAAAACACAGACATTTCAGTTAATAGGCTTTGACTGGGGGTATTTTAGCTCTAGGCAGCCCAGCCTGGTTGCACTTTGAGCTTAATTCTCCAAGGTATCAATCACCTGGAACTCCAGATGAACTCAGTAAGATCAGCAGCTGATGCTGGTCTGACTCAGGCCCAGCTGCCCTCAAACAGTTAATTGAACACACGCATAAAAAAAAAATGCAAATCCACCAAGATTTTGATAACCAGGGATTTATCTGTGATAAGACCAAGAGGGCAGCAGGGCCCTAAATCCAAGGATACTGCCTGCATCACCAGCAGAGCAATGAATAGAAAATAGAAAGACTTTTGTTCTGATGGTGATATCCAGCACAAGCTGTGGCTCCGCTGCAGGAAGGGCAGTCCCTGGGCCTGCAGAGCACAGGCGGCACCTGTGGCTACGTGGGCTACAGTTCCCACAGGGAATGCAGCTACTGCCGGGGTATTCCTGGCTAATTAAACGCAGGCTGCCCGCCAATTACCCCTGCAACCCTTCCCTAGCCACGTTTGCAAGCCTCTGGTCAAATACAGGCTATGTGGAGAGGTCAGAAGGTAAGGAAACTCAAATTGAAAGTCTTGCTGAATACCAGATACAACCATAATATTTTCCTCAGTAGTTTACTATTTTCAAAACAAAAGCAGCAAGGGATATCTGTTATCAAGCTGGACTCTTACTTTATGTCTCTTGGAGCTGCTGCTTGCTTGCAGAGACTGGGAAAGCTGTCCTGTGGATCCTCTGACCTCGGGATTCAGGACCAGCACATCCATAGCACCCCTGGCTACCCCAAGCTGGCAATGTGGCAAACGGGGGGGGGGGGGGCAATAAAATTAGTAGGACAGTGCTGCAGCAGCGCCAGGGAAAACTGCTGTACCTGCTGCAAGTATAAGATGGAAACTCTTGCTTTCAGTGCAACTCTTTGTCAAAGTACAAAATGAGAATCTTATCTTTTTCAAAGCGTTTCTTGAAACAGTATACAGAGCTGCCTGTGTGCGAGCATTATACTCAGCTGCTCCTTTTCCCAGTACATAGGCAGAAAGGGGCTATCTAATTTCGTAGGCCAGGTCTACACTATGCCTTCTGTCTCAAAACAGAGCTTTTCCCTAATGTCATTAAAATAAAGCAAGCCCATCTAAGAAATAGGACTTTGCCGGCAGTGGACTTTAGGGTTTTGCTAACTGTTCCTTCCTATTGAGATTTATTTTCTTGTCGTAGCCTCATCATTAGTTTTACAGGGGTATGGAACATACACATAACTCAGCAAGGCAGCTGGCAGCGGCCGCATCCCGCCTCCTGCCAAATTCCACTTGTGAGGATCCAAACAAGCTTGGTAAAAATCCTCACTTTGCGATTGCTCTCCAGCCAAGAAAACAGCCAGGAACGATTCTGTCACTACCAGGTCTTCCCACGCACCCTGCCTTCATCTTAATTTTTATTCATAGGAACATGCAAATTTCCTGCGACATGGGCTGGAAATGGCTTCTGTCACATTTCCAAAAGACATCAGAGGATTTCAGCATCAGTCACTGTGTCACGCAGGCCATAAAACAACTTTTAACAGACAATAGTGGAAAAAATCCTGACCCAAGAAGTAGCACGACAAACATACAGAGAAACTCAGTTCTCCCTTTGAAAACACTATTGTTTATTGCTGCCAAGGTCAACGAAACTATAAGCAAACTGCTTTAGCAAACTCCACGAATTTACAAACACATTGTTAGTTCTGAAGATATTTGAGGAATGATTAAGATCAGAAGTAGGCAGGCCTCAAACACAGCAGCTGAATGAAAACTCAGTGGGCTTGAGTGGCATGGAGGCCAACCTGCTTCTCCAACAGATGCCCTTTCCTTTGGTATCTTGGGAGGGAGGGACAAACACAACAATTTTCAGAAAACTTAGTGAAGAAAGTATGACTTTCTGGCCTCAATGTCTAGGGACTATTTGCTGTTCCCTCAAGGGGACCAGAATTTTATCCAGGGTCCCAAGCTATGCCCAGTGTTCACCCCAAAGTCCTTCAGAGCAAGGAAAGAAGTCCAGCATCTCTCCTGGGCTTCTCAGGGTGAAGTTAAATCCAAGTATCGCCAGATTGGAAGCTCTCTGAAAGAGCCCGGATCTGGTTTAGGATCATGACAGAGTGAAACCCTTCTGCCCAACCATAGTCATGGGCATCTCATGCAGCTCTAACAATAATTAAACTATTCCTTTGCATGAAAGTCAAGGCTTTTGTAGCTCAGCAAAAATGAGAGAGGGGAGCATAAACAACCAGCAAGACTGAGAAACGGTGACGCTTTCCTATTAACGCACCTACTTGCCAATATTTTGGTTCAGTGACAAATACTAATCCCAACTGCTAACAGTCATATAAACTAACTTGCATCCAACATGCTGCACATGGTGTAAGCGTTTTACTCTCATTCACTGAGGGCGAAATCAAAGTCTGAACAGTAGGAGCCAAAGGCACTTTTGTCACTGAAAATCACCATGACTGCTGCTTGTCTCCTTTTCTTCACCAGTAGGCATAATGCTGACTATTGGTTAGAAATCTGATTAATTTTTTTAATTTATACTTTCTGCCTTTTTAATTTAAATTTGGTAGCATTTGTAGTCTGGTCTTAAATGACTTACACAGGGCTATACAGGGAATATAAGGGAGAATGGAGAGCAGAACCTCTATTTCCTTACTTACAGTCATGAGCTCGGACTACTCGAGTGCTGCCCGCTTTACTGAAACAGTCAAGTAGAAATGCAGCTCAGTTGTCAGATTGTATGATCCTGGCCGCCTTCTTTTGTTGTTGCTCATTCATCCTTTTTATGTAACTGTTGCATTACCTGTGAAAAGCATAAAGGTCAACTTGACGCTAAACTGTATCATTGGGAAGAGTTATCAAAATTGTGGACAAAGCATAAAAAGTTGCCACCCACTCTCTTGATTTTGGGGCGACGGCCCGTTGGTAACGTTATTCTGGACACAACTGCTCCAGTGAACTGCACTCATCAGACTTCTGCAATCAAATTTACTGCCTAAAATTGAGTGTGCAATAAGGGGAAGCTATAAATAAATGGCACGGTCTTGCTAATGACTGTGTGTAGGGCAGACATAAGGTCAGACAGTGCTGTTGCTTTCAATAAATTCACTGGATCCAATTTTTATCTCACTTTGCTATAATTTCAGTGATATTACTTTATCGACTTTTATCCTAATATAACCCAAAGTATCCCAATTGCACACTGTTTCTCCTAGTTAAAACGTTCTTGTGAGTGTAATAAGACTCGGGTGAATTTACCAGCATTACTACAAAAAGTATGAAGAAACTAAAACTAAGAATACATCAAGTGTAATATCTCTGTTGTCGATACTGAGCTGTGCTGTTAGCAGTGTGCTGGGGGAAGGAGCAACTTGGCCGGAAGTTTTATGAGGATCTGAGCTTCGCTTACGCTGGAAACACCTTTCCCATCAAAAGCGCACTTTTATTACAATTAAATGCGTTGAGAAATCAGCAATTTTGTGAAAATTCCATTTTAGGGGAAAAGCAAAAATTCTGAGAGCATCTGGTGTCTTGTTTCAATATTTTCCCTTCAAAATAATGACATGGAGCACAGTGCCTATAAAAACCGTGTACACAATATCCCAGCACAATAGATTCTAGATTAAAGCAGACATTTCAATCTACCCATCATGCCTTTATTTTTGAACATTGCAGTTTTACTCCAAATAATAACAAACTAAACTTCACAAAAGCAGTGAAGGAGTGTTCATCGTGGAATTTCCTGGGTTTTTCTTCCATTTCCCTTTGGAGTGAGGTGGGTGCAGCCCTGAAGGAGAACACGGCAGGAAGGTGTTTTTTGGGGCTCGCTCTCCATGAAGATTCGCAGCTGAATGTCGTGTCACCCCAGCTCGCTGTGGGGCTGGCAGGCCAGGGGCTCGCTGGGCTGCGCTGCTGGGGCAGAGCCCAGCAGGAGGGTGAAAAGCAGCACGTGGAAACGCGGTGGAAAGCCAAAGCAAGCTGTGCCCAGCTGGCAGAGCCCTGCTCTGAGCGTGTGTTGTGGTTTGAGGAACCCACAACCATTTATTGTCGTTCAGACAACTATTCTCTCACCTGATGAGCCCTCTCCACCTGAGAGGGGGAATTGGGAAAAAACAAGGAAACCCCAGGGT
Organism: Fratercula arctica; assembly: GCA_947846985.1. Taxonomy (NCBI): domain Eukaryota; kingdom Metazoa; phylum Chordata; class Aves; order Charadriiformes; family Alcidae; genus Fratercula; species Fratercula arctica. Next base: position 26,205,342 of record CANTUZ010000007.1, read on the forward strand.
TGAAATATAAACAGATTTCATAGAATAAGACTAAATAATTAATATTAATGAACTAAAGAACCAGTATTGATCCTGATACCGATATAAAATACACAAGGACTATACTCAGCCCGTTCCACCAGCAGGAAGCTGTGCACTCCCAGCAGGGGACAGCAAATGTGGGACCCTGCGAGCGCTGCAGCTTCAGAAGGAAGGGAAGGGCTCAGGGCTCTGGCACGGGGGCAAGGAGT